>VWZK01001064.1:0-212982 GCA_013396935.1 Baryphthengus martii
CCTCATTAATGTTTATAAATATATAAAGGTTGAGTGTCAGGAGGTGAAGTGCTGGGGTCTGAACCCTGAGCCCTGAAGTGAACTTGACACCTGGATGAATTTCACAACCACGTAAAAGGGGCCAAGGCCGCCCAGGTGCCTCCTGTTGGAATCAAGGGCAAGACTGTCTTGGCCTCTGTGTTGGCCACCAAGAAGATCTTTTAGCTCCGCTGCTGGCTGCAACCCAGTAGGCGTGGAATGGTGGGGTCACGTGCCATACCAGACCTCGATGTGAGGGGTGGGCCCCCTCTGTTGTGAGAGGGCCAGCCAGGAGAGGAGGCCAGGCCAAGCACACCCTGAAATGATGAGAAACAGCTGCCAGTTAGGTGGGGATTAGAGGGTGGAGATAAAAGGCCAATAGAGCTCCTTGTTGGGAGCCACTGCTGCTGTTGGGAGCTGCTGCTGGAGGGGTTTGTGAGAAGTTTTGTGGAGTCAAGGATAATGGATTGGGTAATAGATCTTTCCGGTGTTTGTTGGATTGGTTTGTGCCTGTTTATGTTGGGATACAGGGCATGGTTGATACCACCTTATGGTTTTGTATTTTTGGTCCAGTTTGCCTTTTCTGTTGTGTCACCCTCAGTGAGTGGGTTTATTACTTGTTTTGTTCCCCCCGTGGTCAGCCATGCTATGTCGTTTATGAGGTCTGTAGGAATAGATAATAAAACCTGCATGAGTTCACTGTATGTTTTCTGCTGATGGCTGCATCTTTTTTGCTGGGCCATGTAGTTAGCAAAACAGGAGAGCAGAGCCAGGCTCTTCTCGGTGGCACTCAATGACAGGAGAAGGGGCAATGGGTGCAAACTGGAACATAGGAGATTCCATTCAAACACAAAGAAACACTTTTTCACAGTGAGGGTGACAGAGCACTGGAACAAGCTGCCCAGAGAGGTTGTGGAGTCTCCTTCTCTGGAAACATTCAAAACCCGCCTGGACGCGTTCCTGTGTGATCTGCCCTAGGTTCCTGCTCTGGCAGGGCGGTTGGACTCGATGATCTTCCGAGGTCCCTTCCAGCCCCTAATATTCTGTGGTTTAGATGTTCAGATTAGATTTGTGTCCCTATGCATATTTTATTTTTAAAAAAGCCTTAGAAATTAGCACCTTCAGACAGCAGAATGTACATACTGTAACAAAGTGTTTTAGGTGAGTCTCTGGTTGTGTAATACGCCATTTACAAATTAATCGTGGAAGAAATTTAAGAGGTTTGATCCTACAGGTGAAGAAGCATTTGTGTTGGCGTGAGTGCATGTGCACTCTTGCAGAAAGCAACTGTGAGAGATGCCTGTGCTTAAACTGATCAAACAAGTTTTATTACTTCTGCTCATCAGTGCTGTTTTGAAATGTCAGGCTGATCCTATTAAAGTAGCTCAGCAATGTCCTTCTGAAATGGCTTTTGTGCCCCGGTTCCTATACTCATTCACTTCCTTGTTTCACATCAAAATCTGTTTCCCTCAGCATTTACTGCATTTGTTCGCACAGATGTGTTGAGAAATGGATCGTTACCCAGTGATTTTCTGTAACAAAAGGTGTGTGTATGAAAAAGACATACAGGAAAACATCACAACTGAGGAAATGACTGTGTCAAACTCTACATGAACAGTGAAAAGGTAGTACATATATGAAAGCATACAGCTGGGTTAAAAAAAAACAAACAAATGAAAGGAGAGGCACTTTAATTGGAACTCACAACTGGATTAACCTTACTGGTGTTGGACAATTTCTGACGACAATAAAACCTGTACATCAAAGTTTGAGATTATTATCCAGGAAAATATATGAGTTCTTAACTTCAGCCCTATTTGGCAGCATGATCCAGTGCCTCTTGCGTCACTGTGAACCCGGTTGCCAGCTCTCATGAGACTTGGGGCAGAGACCTCATGGACTTTTAATTCCACGGATTCAGTGGATTTAATTCCACAAGGGGAGAGTCTGGTCTAAACCAGAGCTTTCAGCAAATGTATCCTGGGTATGAGTGATGCAAACTGAAATCAGTCAGGGAAAGAAGGATTCACTGATAGAAGTTAATGAAACATCTCTCGTTTTAGTGTGACGTGCTTGAAAAGAATAAAATCACTCATAAGGCTTAAAGGTGGAAAACCAGCTTTGTCGGGGGAAGAGAATTTACAAATGTGTTATTATGATGTTGCTAAGATCATACCTGTAGTATCATGCACCAAGCTCATGCTCTTAACTCTAGAATAGTCTCCAAAGGAAGACTGCAATATTAAAGAGATATGAGAGTGGGAATGAGTTGAACCAATTTCTTGTAAAGAAATATTTAATGGCAGGATGATCATCTAAAGGGTCATTTAATACCAGGAAAAGGAAATGACACATAACGCAAGTAGTAACACACAGAACAATGAATTCAATTTAATAAAGGGCAAATTCAAATTGGAAATGAGGCTAAACTTATAGATGGTTAAGGGCAGGCAGAAAGGGAAATCATTTGCTTAATGAGGTAGTTGTGACAAACTAGGTAGAAATATTCTATTTTCTGAATACAGCGAGTGTGGAGTTGAATCTTTTCTGCCTGATAGAGGGGATTTGATCAGTGAGCCCAGCGGTGTTTTGTCAGCCTCGTCCATCATGACCATTAGTTGCATTAATAATCCATTGAATATTTGAATAAAGGCACTACAACAACATCAGTGTATGTTGAGAATTCTCTCATCTCTAGCAGTGAAGAAAGGAATTAGATTTTTTCTGGCTTCACAGTAAGAAACAAAAAGTTAGGGGTACTGTGGTTATACAAGCTGAGACTTAGAGTCTGTATGGATATTTACAGCCTCACAGCACGTCTGGTCAGAACCATGTTATAGAAAGACTGGTGTTTTTTTTTCCTGGGGTTGCAAGGGACTTGGATGCTTCACTCTTCCCACTCCTCATTGTGTTGCGGAGACAACTGGACACCCCGGAGATACCTGCTCAGAATCCTACGCTTTTATTCCACTTCTTCAGTTTCCTTGAAGCACAGCTGACCTCATGGCTGTTAGTAATGCTGTGGTTAATGGGTGATCTTAATTAACCACCTACAGGTCTCACTGCTCCAAATGAGCTCTTAATCTCCTGCCTGCTGAAGCACTTTTTAGGAACATGACTGAAAATAGCCTTGTATCTGTGTTGCCAGGAAGGCTTTATGAAAAAGAAACTGTGAATGCATTTTGCCGCAACCTTAGGTCTGAGTAAAAGTGGACCAAATGTATTTCCAGTGTAAACTTACTGGAATTAGTGATAGAATTTGTACAGATATTTAAGTTATTGATTCTAATATGATGAAGACAAGTGATTAACAAAAATGTTTTATCTTTTTGTGGCATGGATATGCAATTGTTATTTCTTGCACAACATACCTAATTAATGAGATTTAATCGGAATCCCAGTTAACAGCCACTGATCAGCAACTGGTGGGTTTTGCAGTGTCTGAAAAGGAAATGATAGCATTTGGTGCATGGCTCATACTGAACTACACAGCTGATGATTATTGTGTTTAAACAACAGAATTCTCATAAGGATTTGAGCTGCTCAAAAATTAATGCTGTTTTTCCAAGACCTTGATAATGAGCAGGAAGTGAATGTAAAACTGTGATCTCATCTCATTTGGAAAGTTAATGGAATAATCTGATGAGCAGAGCTTGCTAGAGATCTAACTGTACATTGAAAAAGAAAAAAAAAATTCTTAAGGCATTGGTCTCTGCCAGCAGCAGTGGAAGTGGAAAAGATAGATTTCATTACATAATTATCTGAAATAAAAATGGATGGTGTCCAAAGGAGAAATAAGACAGTGTTGCTTTTTGTGAGGAAAATAGGTCAGCCTATATACTAGCATTGGTTGTTACATGCTACTATGGATATGCATGTTGGAAAGCTGGTTGGAAAATTAATTTATTCCTGTAAAAATATTGCTTTTAAAGAAACATTTCTTTAAGCTTTCCGATTTTCCTTGGAAAAATGTAAAAATTATCAGTTTCCAGATACTTGAAAGTTTCAGATGGAAACCTGGTTTCTGGTCACTTTTTCCCCAGCGCAAACACATAAATGCTTGCAGAACTAGCCATCTTTACTGGTGTGGGCGTTGTTTCCTATACAGTAGAAATTAATCCATTTTTACAATCTATTCTTGGTTCTGCAATATCCCTTACTGGATGTACAGGCTGCCTTAGCTGCTAGCTCCTTATTCCACTTGTCAGTTTCTAAGTTGAGCTTCTAAGTTTCTGTTCAGTCGTAAGTTTGTAAGGTGCTTGGAGGACTTGTCATCCCAGTTGCTCTCAGATCTTCTCTACTCTTTGCAGATGAGCTGAAAATGAGTAATAAAGTGTTTGTGATGTTCAGTGAAAGTAATGGCAGCAGTTGCACTGGCAGTAGATGTCAAAGAATGGAGTTGTAAAGGCTGAGGGAAGTAGATGCAAATTATCAAGGGTAAGTGCAAGACATTTTTCTGAAATAACTCAGTCTTTTTGGCTGGGGTCGGAGAACAGCAATCACTGGTTTAATCAACCTCTCATATGAGTTGTTGAAGTTATTGAATAATAAATAACACGTAAAATTTATACTAGTAGAGTTGTTCCAGGGTGCTAGGAGAGGTAATGCTCCTTGGTCATTTTGTGGGAGTATTTTTGAACCTATATAGCACATTACCAGTGTTCATCAGCTAGTATGTAGCATTTGCTGAACTCAGCTCTGTAACTGGGGAAGCTGAGTTGTCAGCAGGTCAGAGAAAATGCTCTGTTGGTTTCTTCTTGCTCTCACTTCTCTGAATAAAGGTCCTCCTTGATGTCCCTGTTAATGTCCACAAGCATATGCGTGTTTACACTGAGCAAAGGAAATACGTGGAGCTGCAGAAAGCTGTGTGATCAGCATTGAAACATGTCTTCTTGCACACACTGTCTGTGTGGTTAAAAGGTGGAAGCAGAGATGTTTCAGAATTTGTTGGGATATTTTGTATAGCTTAGATAGGCTGGTGTCGTGTGCTATTAGAAAGCAGAGTTGATTGAGAATGTGCTGGTAATTGCAGGTCACTATTTCAGATCCAAATGCATACATCTCTCTGTGTAGCCGATAGCTTTGTGGCTTGTTCTTTCAGCTGAAAAGTGAAGGGAAAATGTTAGAGGATCTGGTTGAATTAGGCAGCATGGAGATTTAAACTCTGGTCTTTTATGCTGGGACATCAGGTTCATTAGGGTGCAGATGCCAGGGGGTCTCATTTTTATCCCTGTGTAAAATGGGAGAAGCTTTGTGGGATGAGAAAACTGTCCTATGTTGTTAAACTAAGGACGTATATGGACTTATTTTCAATATCTTCCCTTCTTTGAATTGGTGTCAGTCACCTTTTTTTGATTAGATACCATTGGCTAATTCTTGTCTCTACTCTGGTTCTGTAGTTGAGCAGAGTAGTTCCTCACCAACGGGAAATAAGTGTCTTTATAACTGTTTCTCATCGTTTTATCTCAGCTTGTCCATGTCTGGCAGATTCTCCATCCTTTATGCCATTCCTCTTCAGCTCACTAACAGAGCTGTTATTAGCTCTGCATGTAGGGCAGGCTCGAGAATTTCATCATGTCTCTGAAGTTTCTTTCGTTCTTTCTTGGGTTGTCTTTGAACTTTATTTTTTTTTGTAGGTGAAAAAGGCTGGGTTCTGCTCTGAATCTGGTCTTCACTTTGTATGTTTTTAACACTTGTAATTACTGCCAGACTGGATTGACCTGAAGTGATGCTGTAACTGTGCCTAACATTTCTGTTTGGAAAAGCATTTATGATGTTGGCACGTGTAGCTCATTTTGTTAAGTTTACTTGTACTGTTTAGAACAATCTGAGGAGATTTATAATTGCTTGTTTTGTAGTACAGCCACAAAGAATTAAGTAAAGACTTTGTAATCTCTCTTTTCCTCTACCCGAAGAAACACTGTCATGTTTTCATAGATCAGCTTATTTAGGGTCAAAGTTTGACTTCTCTCTATATTTAATAGGCATATATAAGTGCTGCATCTCAGAGGAATTTGGCACTTTGATTTTTAAATGTGGTGCCAAACATGTGGAGAGAACAGCATGGCTAGATTAGAAAGGAGCCCACGTAACAACGGGA
The DNA here is from genome assembly GCA_013396935.1 of Baryphthengus martii. Classification (NCBI taxonomy): domain Eukaryota; kingdom Metazoa; phylum Chordata; class Aves; order Coraciiformes; family Momotidae; genus Baryphthengus; species Baryphthengus martii. The sequence continues at coordinate 6,119 of VWZK01001064.1, forward strand.
GATATATTTTCAGCAAAAATTTCTACAAGAGACGATGACTTAAGAAACTTATTACAATTAAAAATTTAGCTGAGTTGATACTGGAGAAGGATAACTCCTAGCTTTAGATATTTGCTAGCTAGGCAGAAAATCAGAAAATAAAGTGTTTTCTGAGAACAGAGATATGGAGTAAAGATGGCTTAAGTTTAAGACTACACTGAGACTCAGAAAATTGACTTCAGTTCCTTTCCTGGCTGCCTCACAGGATGCCTCTGTAGTCTTGGGGATGATTACGAACTTTTTACCATATGTTTATTCTGCATGTAGTGATCTGGAGTCCTCATTTTAGTTGGGCTTCATGAAATTCTAGCCTACCAAGTAATATTTACTCATTAGTCTCTACCAAAAAGTAAACAAATTGTCTTTGGAAAAATTAAACTGAGCCACATTTACACTGAATAGGAATTCTGTGTCCTGGTCAGTGATGGATGAGAAATAAGGCCTTCAGGGATGATCAGACTCCATGCTCAGACCAGGCCTGGGATCATTTAAATTGCTTCAAAAAGTACTGTGAGAAGGGAGAAGGGAAGATGACGCTTAGCATGAATACTATGAGCTATTAACTCAGGAAAGATGAAGGGCACGACAGAAGTGGAAAGAGCCTTCCTCAAAAAGAACTTTGTAACATCATTATTGTAACAGCCAAATTCAGGCTCACTTCTTTTTTTAAAGAAGGAATAAACGTGTTTTTTTGGGTTGTTTTTTTTTTTTCTTTTAGATAAATCATCCAGAAACAAGCTTATGAGAAAAACAGAAGGAAGAAGGCCAAAGAGACATGCCAGAGAAGGAAGTCTGCAGAGTCCAAGGGGTTCAGAGAAGACTGCAGTGGGACTGCCTCTGAGAGGGAGCATTTACATCACTAATTGTTGACAGGTGTACCTTCTGGGACTCCAACCTTGGACTGCTGCTGGGACGTTTGTCTTGAACTTGGCCTCTAGGTGAGTTAATGATGGAATGACACATGTCTCCGTTGTGCTGAAACATGTTTTGAGATTGCTCAGTGTGAGCAGCTTTGATCATTCTGTTTCTCCTGCGCCACTGATGAGAGGATGTGAGAGGTAGTTAAGACACAAATCTGAGAGCTGCAAGACTTGGCCTCTGTTTTGGAGGCTGCCACAGACTGTTTGTGATTTTTGGGCATGGCAAAGAATGACAGATGTTAGATGAAGGGTTTTGCGAATGGCACAGACATTTCTTAACTCTGCTATTGTTAGATTCAATGGAACTTTCTCCCTTGACTTTGTTGGGAACAAGGACCTTATATTCTAAACTTTGTGTGAAGTAACTAGGTTTCTGTAATCATCTGGATACAAAAAAAATGTGTGCCTGCTGCAATGCAGGGAACTGATGCAAGTTCTGCAGGTGCTGTTTAGTGGGTGGGAGATGCACAGTTTACCTGAAAAGGCAGGTCACAGTTAGGGCCTAGTTATATCAGTTCAAATCCAAAATAGTATTATTGGTGTGTGTACTGGGTTTGCATGGCAAGGTTTCGGTAGTAGGGGGGCTACAGGGATGGCTTCTGTGAGACGCTGCTGGGAGCTTCCCACATGTCTGACACAGCTAATGCCAGACAGCTCCAAGACAGACCCACCAGAGGCCGTGGTCAAGGCCATCAGCAATGGTGGTAGTGCCTCTGGGGTAACATATTTAAGAAAAGAGTCAAAAAAGCCCAACCTAGCAACTGTAGCCAAAGATAAGAGTGACAACATGAGAGAAACAACTGTGCAGACACCAAGGGCAGTGAAGAAGGAGGGGGAGAAGGCACTCCAGGCACTGGAGCAGAGATTCCCCTGCAGCGCACGGTGAAGACGATGGTGAAGCAGGCTATCTCCCTGCTGCCCATGGAAGGTAATGGTGGAGCACCTGCCCATGGAGGACCCTGTGGAGTCATACTTGACAGAAAATGGCCACCTGAGCAATCCTAGCTATAACCCCTTCCATGAACAAGAGGCCTGAATGAGTGCCTTTAAGAACAGTGACGTGACTGTAGGAGAAGAAGCTGACACCTGAGCAAGCAGCTGGAGCCAAAAGATGACCTCAAGTCTAGATACAGAAGAGGATGAGAGCACTGCGTGATCGAGGATAACTAGCTAATCAAATGTTAGGTAGAAGCGTGTGAACAGCTACTATCTGCCAATGATGTTAGTTGTAATGGCGCTTGGCTTAGCACTATCTACCAATGATATTAGACACAATAGCGCGTGGCTTGGCTTGCACAGTATATAAGCATGGCTTTTGGCATAATAAAGTGTCGTCTACTTTGATCATATTGGTCTGTGTAGCGTCCGTCAACTCCCACAGGACCCCATGCCAGAGCTGGTGGATATGCCTGAAGGACACCGTGACCCTGTGGAAGCCTGCACTGGAGCAGGCTTCTGGCAGGACCTGTGGGCCTGTGGAGAGAGGAGGCCATGCTGGAGCAGGTTTGCTGGCAGGGCTTATAACCCTGGGAAGGACTTATGCTGGAGCAGTCTGTTCCTGAAGGACTGCACCCTATGGAAGGGACCGATGCTGGAGCTGTTTGTGAAAAAACTGTAGCCTGTGGGAAGGAGTCACACTGGAGAAGTTTGTGGAGGACTGGTTCTTGTGGGAGGGACTCCTTGCTGGAGCAGGGGAAGAGTGTGAGGAGTCCTCCCCGAGAAGAGGAAAGAGCGTCAGAGTCAACGTGATAAACTGGCCACAACCCCCCTTTCTCATCCACCTGTGCCACTGGGCAGGAGAAGGTAGAGAAAAAGTGTGTGCAAGGGGGAGCTGTTTTGAAATGTAGATGTATTTTTCATTACTCTATTCTGATTTGATTGGTAATAAATTAATTTCCCCAAGTCAAGTCTGTTTTGCCCGTGTTGATAATTGAGTATGGTCCCTCCTTGCCCTTATCTCAACCCATGAGCCTTTCATTATATTTTCACTCCCCTGCCCAGTTGAGGGGGGGAGTGACAGAGCAGCTTTGGTGGGGATCTGAGTGTGGCCAGGGTCAACCCACTGTAATGTGTTCAGCCAGGGTTCGTTGTTACAAATACCTACTACTTCACAGTCACTCAGTATAGAGGCAGATATGATGCAGTATGGGCAGGGGAATGGTGAATGGAAATGGATTAATTTGGTCCTAGAATATATCCCAGTAAGTAAACAGCATTTTGCAAGGGATTAGCTGTGTAACGGTGCCTTTCCACTGTAGCATTACAAGAAGATACTATTTACAGTTTGCGCAGTTTGTGCTGTCTGAAGCTTAGAAAAGTTTCCACTTTGGAAAGGTTGAAGCTTCTGTGTGGAAAATAGAAGGGCATTTTTAATTTTCTTATGAAAAAAATAGTTTTTTATTTTGACAGAAAATATTTCTCTCTGATTTTGTGGAGCAATGGACCCAACACAGCGTTTTTCAGAATAACCAATCTCATCCCATCCTGTTGATTCGTTTCCCTTTGGACTGTTTGACAATGAGATATGGACCCACACAAAGTTGTTCATGGGAAAGTGGCAGTGTTGCTCCTGCAGGCCGCTCTCTGAAAAAGAGGAGACATGAGGGAGGCTGCAGGAATTGATCAGGTGGTGCCATTTTCAAAAAAACATATGCAGAAAGATGCTCAGTAAACCCCAGAAATCTCAGATGATGGTGTTTATTTACAGGTTGGTGTGCTAAGCATACATTTGGTCATCTGACAAAGGAGGACAGTACCATATGGCTTAATCCTGCTGCTGAAAGAAAACCTCCACAACTAGAGGGACTGAGTGCCACTGTCTCTAGAGAAAAAGGAATAGTTGTGTGCTCTGTATACTCTGGAGGTTTGCTCAAGCAAGTCCCTCCTTGTACCATCGGCAGTCGAGAGGCAGAGGAATGTTCTCTTACTGAGAGTATTTGACTGCTTGTCAGGGATCCTAGAAGCCCTGTAAGTTTGATCTTGAAATCTGTTTGGACTTTGGTTTGTGGCACAGCTGCTGCAAGCTTGGGGTTTCTGGCCCAGAGCTGTCAGTACTGTAAATAAAAGACCCTGCAGCTGTTTCGCTGACATCCTGCAGCGTGAGCTGGTGAGGAGCCATACAAGGTGGTGATAGAGACCAACAAAACAACCTTGGTCACCTCTTTATTGATAGATCTGGCAACACCAAAAAAAGGGATATGTCATTGTTGACAAATAAAGCTTTACTGTCAGGAGAGAGTTGTGTTGGGAGTTTCCTGAGCAGGTCTGCTTACTGCATCCTGATTCTGGTTTAGAGACAGTGCAAAGAGTAAACTTTGCTCGATGAGTGTTGCTCTCTGATCTTCAATGTCCAGAATGGTGCACAGCAGTTGTACTCTTTGGAGAAGGAATAGGCATTTTCTTTGATTAAAGATGTTTGCAATTATTTCCTGTCTCCCCTTGGACCCTTTTCATATTCATATTTTCAGTGCTAATGAGAAACATAACTATGTGCTAAAAGATTCTCTGTCCCTTAAAACTTCTCTTGGAATAGCCAAAGACAAAAATAAAATAACAAACTAAAGCTCCCTCTGAATCTTTGACTCATCCAATCACCTAAGTTAATCAGTGTTACAGAAGAGTGTGCAGCTTGGTGCAAACACCCAGGGCACTCTAGCTCCTTGATTTACATTGCTTTCTCTGGGTATCACAGTGTGCATATGGTGTTGGATTGCGCTCTGTCCTCAGGTGCCTGCCGCACTTACACTACGTAATCAGGCTGAATTTGGGATGATGTCGACTACAACAGAATTTTTTTTCCAAGTAGCTATAGGTTTAATTTAGTCCCAAAGATCAGTTTTTCATCTCCAGTGTAAATCCACTGAAGGAAAGAGTTTATTTAGATGTACACTTGTAGAAAGTAGAATGTAGACCTAAATGTTGTCTTCAAACAGTATCCTGGGCCCTGATTCTTTGACCTTCCATGTATATGTACATGCTTTTGGTGACAGACTTAAATTATGACTGTATGCTGAACAGGCAAGAATTAAAATAGTGTCTAACTTCGTGGGGTTCTCAGGAAAAACATCGCAAGCAATGGGGACTAGTGTTTAGGAGGCAGCAGCCCATAAGGTGGGGCTTCTCCCTTCCCCCAGCTGTACCACTGGCTTGCCATACAAACCTTTGCAAATCACTCACCTTCTCTGGAGGTTCTGTTTTGCTTTGTAAAGTGGGAACAATGATTCCTTTCAGCTCTGCCTCCACAGCCAGGATTGAGTGGTGCTAACAAGCGCTAATGCAGCCTTCTGGGAGTGGCAGTGCTGAAGCTGCTCTACTGAGTGCTTTGTAGCAGGAGAAGAATGAATCCTTACAATATTTAATCAATAATCTCTGTATATATATACCCCCACTTCTGCATTAAAAACTCTTGGTGACTTCGGGCTTTATTGTCTTTCCCGCTTTTTGTTTATCTCATGTTATCATTAACAGGAGCTTCACTTTAAACCATGATAAAGATTTTTAACCATACTTTTGCTGGCTATAGTTATGAGAAAATAGTTTTTAAATAGCGACCCCATTCTCACTTTCTGAACTATCTTGACTTTTTTTTAAAGGGAAGCAATAATGGATTTCCATATGGGCTATACCTTGTAAAAAGATTATCTCCATTTATTCTTTTTATAAAGTTTTCAGAAAGGAAGGCACTGTCCCAATGCACAGAAGCAATTTTTCCTTTCAATAGATCCTGTGACTCAAATCTAAACCTTTGCTCTCAGAGGAACACTTTTCAAATGTTTACTTACTGCTTGATTCCTGATAGGCAGTCTGGAAAAAAAAAACAGATGAGGTGTCGCTCCTGAAAGTTATACTGCTTTATATTGTCTGAAAGGCAGAGATTGAACTGATTTGTCTAGCAGCTTGCCTTTTCTCAACTTCCTTTGTAGCTCAGGCTTTTATCAACAGTCCAGTAGAAGTGCTTTATATATATATATATAAAAAACATACAACATTTATATAAAGCTTTTCATCTTGATGGTTCCAAAGTAGATGACAAATTTGTCAAATAATTTGTCATCTACTTTCCTCAAAAGTTATCTCTTACTCCAGCACAAAAATGGAGGTACAATTATTCTTGCTACTAATAGGTTTTTAAAGTAGCTATCAGACTTGTTGTGCGTGTATTGCGAAGTTCTTATCTAAGAATTTTAGAAACTTTTACATCTAAAGGGATTTAATTAAACATGAAGCCACCCCACTTTCTTGCTCTAGTGAGGCTAGGGGGTAACTGGTGCATGAGGCATGCTGAGTAGGAGAAGATTAGCACTTCGTTTGTGCTGTGGGTAACTGGGGGCAAAAAAAACCCAACGAAAAAGATAAATACTACAACACTGAAGATAAAACCAGGGTCTCAGAAATATCCCCTTCTGACAGTCACTTCATGAAAAATTCCTGTTCTGCAACACAGCTGCAACAGATTGTTGTGTATGGGCAAAAACTGCATGAACTGATGGGGAATGCCTGCCCCTCTCTGCTACTCCCTCACCCATCCCAGGCTTGGAGAGGAGCCTATGTGCCAAAGATGGGCTTGCTCTCATCAATTTGCCCTTTACCTCACTGGTGACACTATGATTTTCTGTGGCCAGCATTTCCATGTGAGTCTTGCGTATGAGCAGTGTTTGCCTCTCTTCTGGAAGTGCTCTGCCTTCACACATCCCACATACGCATCTGTAAGGCTTCATCAGAGGATTCTCTTGGCTCCCGAATCTTTCCCTTGTGCAAGTTGTTGGCTACCTCATGAGCAAAAACGTTGCAAGGTGACTAAGCGTTTCATGATGGGATCTGTAACATGAGCGTGTTAATGGAGTCAAGTGTTATTTATTGGCTCCGGTGTTATTTCACTGCACCCTTGGCGCGTTTGCGCTTCCTGTATGAAACTTGGCTGAAGGAGTCAGAGCTGCAAGACATCATCCCAAATTCCAGCTGGGATGCGTAACTTGGCTATATGACACTCTCCCCTCTTTGCCCCCCTTAGCAACTTCCCATGTTAAATAGTTTATCAGGACTCAAAGGGGAAGGGGACGATGATCTCCAGGCCAATGAATCTGATAAGTAGAAAAATTGCATAAATAAATTAGACATGATTAATAGTAAGAAATTGGCACTTGTCTCACTTGCCTGGAAGTTGTAGCTTGGTGAAATGACAGTCCTAGTCTTGCTGTTGGGGAGTTGGAATGCAGAGAGTAAATGTTGGGGGTAAGGATTTATTTTATACATACTTTCAATTTTTTTAAAAATTAGTGTGTTTTATTTTGCTGCAGCCTGCTCCCAATTTTCAGTTTCCATTAATGGCCGTGGGAACAGCAGTTCTTATTGCTGTGTACCTTAGCTATTAACACTGTGTCTGATTTGACAGTATATCTCTCATAATTTTTATTTTTATCCCCTTGAGATTATAAAATATGTATCAGCCTTCCTCTTTAATCTGCTTTGGCAGGTCCAGCTAGTTAATTCGTGTCTTTCTTTCCTCCTTTAGAATGTGACTTTTCTAATCTCGTATACTAACCAGAAGAAACAAACCAACTCTCTATTAAAAAACCTTTTATTTATTTTTTTTAATTAAAAATTTGTTTGAATTCATCTTTAATGGAATGATTTCTCCAGGAACCCCTAACAGCTTTCTACCCCAAATGTTTGCTTCATTGATATTTTAATTGCTGTAATAATCAACATTCTGAATAAGAGGTCTTTCCCTGAGCTCAATAAATCCATACCAGCTGAGTAAAGCATATCTGTGATTTATGTGCAGATAAACGTCTTTGGATCCTATCCAATCTCTTCATCAGTTTTAATTTGGCTGCCTAATCAGTAGCAAGCAGGAGGATTATTTTTTAGTTGTGTTTTTTTTTTCCTTTATGTTTTGTTGTTTTTTTTTTTTAACAGAGTGGGGGTGTTAATATAGGGTTTGGCACGTTCCCCAGAATGGCACGGATAGCTCCCCATTTCTCATCATGTTCATCTCAAAGTCAGCTCTAACTTTCTGAAAGAGTTTATAAGAAAAGAATGGGATGCCAAGACCTGCCTTTGGGCTTTCATTGGTATCTAAGGAACCACATCAATATGCAAAATGAACAAGTCAGCTCCTATGTCATGTTTTATAAAGGACATCCTTCAGATGCCTGCGAAACGTGGAAAGGCTCATATAGAAGCAGATTTTGTTTCCTGTGTATGTTTAGGGATTGATGTCTTCAAAATTATTTTCATGGTAATCATGTTACTACCGTTGCTGTTTCTTAATATACCTAATGACTTCAATGGGACCCAGGAGGCAGAGGTGACCGGCGCCTGTGAGGTGCACAGGGGTAGGGACAGTATAGCCCCCTTATGGCCTATGGGTTGCTGTTATATGTCAGCTAAGTGCACAGTGCTATAAAGGCCAGGGTGGTCCAGGTGACCCCAGACTGAGGATCTTCTAACTTAAGGCTCCTGACCACAGTTCCTGACCTCATTTTTTTTGTTTACAATGAGCCAAGCAAGTGCCTGTTAAAGTTAAAACATTGAACCGTTTATGTTGTTATCTATTAGTGCCGTGTGTCCAGAGGTGAAGTGTTCTCTGATTTATAAGCAGCCTCTGAAGGATTATGGAAAGCAACCTCATTTTGGTCATCAGATCTAGGGCAAGCAATACCATCTGTAATAATACAGCTTGCCTAAAGGGCTTAGCATCCTTTGATTAGTAAACCATGGCTGTGTGTCTCTGAACCTTGTTAGCTGTCCTGGCTGCCCTTCCTTTCAGTGTGTAACTGTGCCTGCCTACTTCCTTTACACTGGGACACTGCAAGAGATAGTAGTAGCTGTTCTTCTGTATCTTTTCCTATTTATAGAATCTCTTTCTATGTAAACAAGCAGCAGGCTTGGGAAAGCTGTGCTTGGCTGAGTGGCCACCACTGAGCTGTTTAGGAGACGGATTAATTGGAAAGGAGAAGACACTGGCATTGTAACCCTCTTCTTGGGGATATACATCATAACTCTAACGGCACATACCACCTTTTTTCCATGTCAAGTTAAAACCCCACAGCTCTGCGTTGCAATATTACCAAGAAGATTCCCAGCCAGAACTTCTGAAACTTCTTGGCCCAACCTTAATTCTTTGCACACACCCATAGCTGTAGGGGCTTTAAATAAAACTTTGAATCATCGTGAAATTCAGAGAATTAGGCTGGGCTAGAAGGAAGGGCAGTAGAGTTGGTGGCAGTTTGAGATCAGTTCTCAGTGCAGATGTGCATGTCCTGAGGGACCTTGGGTGAGGTCCATCCAATGTGCTGGGTTTTTTATAGTTTTCAACAGGCCAGTAATGCCTCCTGCCATAGACTGAGGGTAAAGAGAGGATAAAACCCATGAATAAAGAGAAGATATTCAGATTCTGTGGTAGTTCTGGTACAGCTCCAGCTCTGCTACGGCAGTCACCAGGCTAAAAAGCTCTGAAGATTTTTCCGAAATGGTTGTCAGCATTTTTATACTCACATTGTACACGGTCAGAGGAAGGCAATGTGGCCTGCCCAGGGTTGGGGAGTAGTCAGTGGCAAGGTGGTAGTCATGCCCCTGCCAACAGATCTCACTTAGCGACCTCAGCTGTCCACCCTGAAAATGATAGCATAACCTTGCAGAGAGCAGAGGTCCCTGCTTTCTCCTGCTCCACAAAGGTTGTGAGGTGGCTATTGCACTAGTCCCACGGGTTCCTTGCCTCAGTTTGTTCCCTTAATTTTGAAATTCCCTGCCTTTGACTAAGACAGAATGGGTTTGGAGGTGTGTGGAGGGGGAAGTTCTGCCATTATGCTGTGCTACTTGCATTATCCTACTTCTTTTAAATCGATGACAGCATTATGGAGGGACTACCAGGCTTGGGATTTTCCTGACTTTGACTGAGCACAATCCACAGGTCTCATTCTTTTAACCTCAACAGAAACTCTGTGCATCCTGTTCCTCTTAAAATCAATGTGAAATGAACTTCCAGAGTCCTGAAAGATGAAAACTATTCCATCTGTCTATCTGCAACTTTAATAGAGAGATAGAAAAGATTTCTTGCTGTAACCTGAGAGGGAATTCAAACATCTGAGAACTAACTTCAGGAAAAGGCTTGGTTTATTGCAGATTAAAGGATGAGTTCAGAGAATCCTCTATTCTCTGACCAGAAGGGAGCTATTATGTTTAGAGAATTAGGTAGTTTGCAAACCAAAAATCCTTCTGGTGATCAAATACAAGAGTTTGTGCTGATCAATGGCTGACTTTTTAGAAAAAACTACCAGTCCTGGAGGTTTGAACTAACAGATTTATCTTAATTTCTTACAACCTGGTATGCTGGGCTTTGAACTGACTCCTGGGATATAACCAAAAAAGCATTTCCACTGTTACCATTTCAAAGAGCAAGAGTCAACTGGCAGTGAAGGCTGAATCCTTTCATCAGGTGTTCTATCACCCCTGGGTTCCCATGAGTTTTGCACCTTCAGGATTCAACCCTGGCAGAAGAGCAGCAGAGATCTTCACGTCTTCATCCCTTCCCTATGATTTCTTCTGCAAGGAAAGACTGATAGGGGAAGGAAGGAAATGTGAGAGTATGTGTGCTGGTTAGTCTTGAAAGGTTGAAAGAACTTAGGGCATTTTCAGGGTTATGTAAATGATGAATGAAGCTTCTTGTAGAAAACAATTGCTTCAGTCCTCTCGGTGAATTGGGCAACTGGTTCCTCTGTTGCTGCAATTTGTCTTTTTGCAGATGTTGCAACATTTATTATGACCTTTTTTTAATATTTTTAATTTTAATTTTCCTTTTTCTATCTCCCTTTCCCTTTTTCCCCTTTTCGTTTTTATTTTGTCTTCCTTTTCCTGATTCACAGTATTTAGAAGCCATTGTTCAAGAAAAAACAAATAGTTGTGAGAGGTCTGCCTCTGGCTAAAGCCTGACAGCCCATCCCTGAGAGCAGCACCTTAACCCACCAGAGCCCCCTGGCATGTTGCAGGGTTTTGGCAGATGAAATTTTAATTTCCATGGAAAAAACGTTTTGTCTTCTTGGTATCTCTATTCCTTGCCTATGATGTAGAGTTAACAGCATGTGCTACTTCTCAGGAGTGCCGTGAGGAAAAACCCATCTGGTTTGTGAATGCTCAGACATTGCTCTAATGGAAGCCATGTAAATAACTAGCTAAAGGATTTCAGTGAGACCATATGTTGAGCATAATAGGTAACAGGGTCAGAATCTCTTCACAGTGAGTCATTTCTTACTGACTGAGTGCTCACAAGCCGTTGTGCAGAAGCGTCCTCTGATTTTTGCTGTCTCTGGTTGTTTCCCTGCCTACACTTTTATCTCCTTGTTCTCTTGCTGGAAAGATCTGGGGAGCAGAGACTGCTATGGCTAATGTCTGCACTGTGCTCAGCACAAAGAGTTCAGGTGTAGGGTGGGTTTTGGTGTGCTGCTGTAATACATAACTAAAGGATGAATTATTAGAAAAATTATCTAGAATTTGTTACAAGTGCCTATAATTTTTGCCCCTTGACTTTCATCGGGTTGTGCTGAAATTGGGGGTTTTGGTAAGACAGAAGGTCCTGATAATGAAAATTATCTTTGAGGTGTGGATTTCTTGAGCATATTTGTTCATTCTGTGTTTTTCTTTGGGATCAGTAGCCTTGGTGTTTCAAAGAGTGGAGATAGGGGCTCACAGCTGGCATACGAGCTGTCTGTCCTGCCAGGCTTCCTGGGAGACCTGGAGCAAATCGTGTAGGCTCCATTCATATGTCTTCATCTGACTGCAGCTCCTGGATTGACTTGAACAGTTTAAACAGGTCCTTACTAACCCGTATCTGACTGCATTTGTGAATAGTTGGCTGCCAGAATGGAGGGTGCAATGAACTGTGGCAAGGGTGAAAGATGAGACAGGGTGATGGGTGGTGAGGACAGAAATGTTCCCAGACAGAGCACTGCAGTGAGGAATAAGATGTATGTTCACAGCCTACATTTCTCATTGGTGCAAATCTCCCACATGGAAACTGGGACAAGAACAATTCCTTGTCTCTTCCATGAGGTTGAAGCATTTGGGACAGCGAAAAGTTCAGGCAGGGCTGCACAATTTCTACATTAGACTGAATGTGTTAAAATTTTTATTGTTTCTGTAATCATTTGCTGCTAGCACATCTCTAGGCTATGATTTTTGTAGAAAGCAAATATGAAGGAAGTAATTGCAGCTGAAGCAAGTTTTGAAGCAATCTTCAGATGAGCATTAAGGAAAATTTTTACACTGCTTCATGGTTAAACTTAAATAATACGTTCTTTACATTTTGTTTTGTTAATGTCAAAAATTGACATTAAATTCTCTTCCTCGTTGAATAGAAGGTGTAGTTAGAAATATCCACTGAATGTCTACTTTTTCTGGTGTTTCCACAGATTACTAAGGATTTTCCCTGGAACGTGACTTCGAATATGATACTTCAGTAATGCAGAGACTGTAAGTAAAGAACACAATGTTTGTAAGCCTTCTTTAACAGCTTTGTTTAAACTCTTTCCAGAGCTTTGCTAGAATTCGTCTTTGCTAGGCTTTACATTGCAACGGGCTTGCAAGGAAGTAACTGGAAGATGGTGCGGTTCTGAAGTGGATCATACCATTTTAGAGACTTTGCTTTACCAGCTTCTTGCTTCATTTAAGAACTCAATAATGGTTGCTTAATCTGCAGGAGGAAAGCCCAAGACATCTGTCAGTATTGCAGGAAATGCCACAAGCAGACAAAAATAAAACTACCTCATTAGCCTAGATGAGCAGTGAATAAAATGCAATGATACATTACCAAAAGCTGGCATGCAAGTTGGTTCCCAGGCACAGAACAAAGGCCAAGAATCTATTTTGCTTGTGATACCACTAATTAAAAAGGCCTACCAGAAGCTGAATAAATGAACCCAAGGAGCAGCTGACCTGGTCATGTATTTGTTGGCCTGTGGTAACTTAGTGTCAGAATTGGGTATCCGAGGAGTCTTATCACAGAGGCAGGCTTTTGTGCAATCCCTGGTTTTGAATGCTTGAAAAAGATACAATTTCCTTCTCTTCCTCAACTTTTCTCATCTTTTTATAAGGTGAATTAGTGAGCTGTTAATTTTGGTTGCTCTTCTACATTGTTTTTCCTAATCAATTCTCTCAAATCTGCTCAATCTCTCTTTAATTCAGTCAGCTACTCAACATCCAAACCTTTTGTAATAAAAAGAGTGATGATTTTTCCTTTTATTTCAATTGTAGTTGATGGCTTTCGTCAGATATTATCATATAACTCAATCGTCTGCCATTGGAATTCGTAATTTAATCAATAAAAGATGCCGTTTTTCTCAAGGAAATCAAAAGAGAAAGAGCTCGAGGAAGATGCATGATGAAAGAAAGGTGAAGAACAAAAAAGGGTGACAGGAACTGTGGTTTGCTCTTAATAGCTGTACACTCTGGTGGCTGTATCTGCCTGGCAAGTAGCGAGAAAAAGAGATACCACTATTTAAGAATTAATGAGTCTTATGATTGCACGTATGCACTCACCTTGCAAAATCTAGAGGGAAAATCATGGATATTACATAAGCTGCTATGACAAGTACCTTTTATCAACTCCACCATACTGAATGGTGTTAGCAACCCCGTACATGAGCAGGAGTGTTCACACTAGGAGTTTGCTATCGAGAGACACCAAGAGTTGAAATTGTGTGCTACTCGCGATCCTCTAACCTTTCTGTTCACGTACCTTTGTTACATTGCTGTTGCTTTAGTCAAGGGTTGAGGAGAGAGCAGCCACGGCATCAGGCCACTCTTGATGTGCTCACTGAATGGCTCGAGGCTTTGCAGCACAGAGATCTCCCCGGGCTCAGTAAAAGGTGGCTGTGGCCTATATACCTGCTCTATCCCCTGCCTCTGTGTTTGCTTCCACTGCTTCTGCTGCCCCAAAGGAGAGGGTGGTACTGCTCTGGCTTGGCAGGGTGAGAGAATGGCTATTCATTACTAGCGGTCAGAGCTCTTTTGGTTTCGTGCCGTGAGTCATCTGAGACATGCGGTGTCTGGAAAAGCATCTCTGCCAGTTCTGCTACAGAAGTGAAATTCTGCCCAGGGATGAAGGTTTATTGTGCTCTCAGCCTCTGGAAGGCGTCATGGCGTTTTCACACTGCCAAGCAGCTTTGAGCAAGGCCTAGGAGGGAGACTGAATACCCCACTGGAGAAGCACTTGTTCTGGGTCACAGCTGGTAATCTTTCCTTTGCTCCTTGACTTCAGAGAGAGGTTACATGGCAGGTGTCAAATATCAAGCCTCTGAAGACTCAGCCATGTTTTTGCTGATAAATTACTGATAAGTATTATGGTCTCAACTTGGCACGGTCTGCAGAACTCAAGATGAAAGTTATCAAAATTATTCATTGGAAAAGTGGTAATATTACAGTAAATTCTTTGGCTTTTAAGAGACATCAAAATGCTGATTTGCTTATGTCCCTCCCAAGGCCCTGTTGCTAGTGCCGTAGCCACATTTTCTGCAAATCAGATGTTGAGTTGAAACACTCATCTTGGGGAATTTTTAGAACATGTGTTTTGGTTGAAGTAGGTACATTAATTACAAAAAGTTTAGGAATACAACATTTAAGTGGAATTTTTGATACACATTGTGTGGCATTTATCTCGAAGACTTTGGTACTCTCCTTGAGTGCTACTCCAGATTGAGTAAACAGATATTTAGAGAGACTTGAGGTGCTTATTTTCAACCTGGGTCGACAAACTTTTCCTGTGGTAAGCGCTTTATTTCATAAGAAAATAAGACAGTCAACTGATGAACTCTAGAGCGAATAAGCTTTAAAAAAAAGCACCTCAGGCACTCTGTGGTAAAAGCCATCACTTAACTGCAATAGAGACTTACCTCAGGGTTTGTTAAGTGTTGAACATCATGAATTGAAGAATACCTGCACAAGTGTTGCATTGAAATGGCTTGGTCCTAATTTCTCCGCAATTCTGGTTTCCTGTAGTCCTCTTGAATTCTGCTCCTATTTTGCACATCTGTACCAGAAAGTTTTGGACAAGGAATATGTGAAGTGAGCCAATCATTTGGCTACAAAATCTATGAAACTGCAATTGGCTGACAAATTCCTCCTCTGCCCTTGGAAAATACCATAGAAGCCTTTTTTTTTGTATGAGCAGTATTGTAAATATTGCTTAATCTATTTTTTTTTCATAAACCTGTGTTTAAGTCTATTCTCCAACCTTTCAACAAGTGCCAAAGGATTACCAATGCACCATATGATTGCTCATGATCCCTGGTTGCTTCTGGTGCACACCAAAGAATGTTATCAAAATTGGAGCCATTCTGCCTGTTGTTTTTGGCCAAATATGAGAGCAGAATTTCTACCATTGAGTAGCATCATATGCTATGTTTGAGATTGACTTGTTGGAACAACCAGACTTTGGCCAAAGCAATCAGTGTTTTGCCTCTCCAGGCAGCCTATGGAACCCAACTGTAAGAAGTGAAAAGTTACTAATGAGAACGGAGGTTGAAAGCATTTCTTGGGCTTGAATTTGCACTCGAGAGCTCAGTGCTTTGTGGAACTGGAGCATCCTCAGAAATAAGCAGTGGCACATGCAGACTCCCTCTCTGTCCTTTCCACAATACTGACTTCCTCTTTCGCTTAAAAAGGAGATAATAAGTAATTATGCTTTAGTCTCACTTTTCAGTGATATTTTGCACAAAATCCCTCCCACAGAGCAGAATATCTGGGTGGGCTGAGAATCATGTAAGTGTATAGTAGGTCCAAAGACGTTTATGTATCTATGTTCATTACTTTTTCTCCCCTTATGTCCCTAGCTTTTAAGCCACTAAAATGTTTTGAAAGACTTGAATTGTTTTTTTCTGTCCTACTCCTACCACCAAATCACCCATTCTAGTGATTCCACACAGATTAAGAATTTGGGGGGGAGGGGGGGGAAAGAACGTTGCAGCCACTTTTAGCTCATCTCTTAAAGGACATTGAGTTTTTTGATTCAACAGCCTGCAGAAGGACCGGGTGTCATTTAGCTATTAAAGATTTTTGGTTTTGTGATCATTGTGAAGTAGCATCATTAACACAGGCAAATTACCATGCTTCACTGTGCTGTGTCCATGGTACATTAGAGGCCCTTTCCCATTAGTAAAGCTGGGTCTATTCTTCTATAAAATGAGGGGCCCATTGGCAGTTCTTTGGCAAGTGAGACAGAGGGACTATTTAATGAGAGGAAGAGTGGTCTAATAAGAGAGAAGTTGAACGTGACAAGTGCAGGGAAAGATAACAGAAGGCTGGTTTATAAATCACTGTATAATTTGGCCCAAATCCATTTTCACAGGGCCAGGAAAGAAGGGAGCTGCAGGTTTGGGGTAAATAAGCAACACGCTTTTTCCAAAATGCATTTTAGAAAAGTCAAGAACTCTCTTCCATTTCTCTTCCCCATACAAAGTGTTCTGCTTTCAGACTAAAGGAACTGGTTTGTATTGCTTAATTTTCTTCTTTCAAATGGTGGATTGACTATTAGTGAAGAAATTGGACTTATACTTGAATATGTCTGGATTTTTCAAGTAGGTTTTTAGTTTAATAAGATGAAACCAATTAACCAGAAAAGTCATTGCCAATGGATTTTACAAGTACATAAAAATATATTGCTTTTTCTTGAAACATTTCATCACCCTTTTAAATGTTCCTTTTTCTTTCTTTTTCTACCAGTGACAAAGCACTGTGATGAATTTATCCCCTCATGCCTTTTCCTGAAGACATTGATCTCTGGCCCTGATCATGTGTGTGTATGTGGGAGGTTGCAAGCATGTGCATATGCATCTATTTATTTCTGTCTCACTTTGCCCCTGGTTCAACGCACTTAACTTGTGGCCTGAGGAAAGACAGAACACACAAGCTATAAAAAGGTGTTCTTAGAAGGTTACTTAAAATAGCACAGGAACCAAGGGCTAATGAGCAGTCTCTCAAAACCAGGTGTAAATGCAACCACTGAAACATTTGGAGCAGCAGAGCTGTTGAGGAGCGTGGTAGCACGTGGTTTTCACCCCACTGCATCTCTGGGAGTGGAAATGCCTCCTGGCAACTCCTCTGAGGTCACTCATTATGCCAGCTTTGCCTTGCAAGTGAGGATGAGGACAGGGACACACTGTCCCACAGCAGCATGGAGGTCTGTGGAAATGAGGTCTGGTCTCTGCCTGTCTCGAAACAGTATTGCTCATTTTATCACCTCTAGTGATATTTTATTTCCATTCTGGATAATTAAATTTGAGAGAATTTTTAATATGAGGCCCAGCCAACCTCCTCTACTCCTAAATTTCCATTGACTCTCTGCCTGTGAGAGTGCTTGATGACACACAGGGTATGGGTGCAAGCTGAGGAACTACAGGATTTCTCTTTCCATGACTTCAACTTTCCCCATTCCCTCGTAGCCTTGCCTTCTGCTTAAATTGCGAAGGATTTTAACTTCTATGAGCGTGTGGTGCGGAAATCCAGGCAGGCATCGTCTTGGGATGACATGGTTTTCCCTGCTCTGATCAGCTCTGTGTAAACTGAAGCATAAAGAGTCTGCTTTGGTCCCTAATAACTTTGCTGGTTTGCTTTAGTTACCAGCTAATACAGAGATGACTAAAACATAGTGCTTTGGGGTAAAATAGGGTGTCTGTCTAAGTACGTAGCATATGACACAGAAGATTAGCTGTAGTGAACAGACATCTCTGTTCACATCAGCTTTGCCCAGTCCTTCAAGAGAACATCTGTGTCATCTGAAAGAATAACAAACACTAAATTTTAGTAATAGGAAAGGCTTTAATTCTCTTCTTCTGGAAGCAATGGGAGTGCCCTGCAGGGCAGTGTCCTTTCTGCATCCCTGCTTCAATTTAGCAGTGGTTCTCACGTTTTAAAAGTAAGTCTAGATATTTTACCAGCAGCCTGACATCATTACTAGTGCTCTGCATATTTACCATATAATTGGTGATCTAGTTGAGGAAATGATCACATGGAGGATTTTAAAGGAAATACCCCTTTCAGTGGGGTGTGAACTTCAACACAAACCAAACAGTTGCTTCAGGTCCTCCTGGATTTGTGAAACTCTCTCATTAGCCACACCGAGATGTGAATGATGCTGCCCTTTTAAAAAGCCAGGACAGCCCAACACCTCCTTCCGGTAGCTGAGGTGTGAGGAGGATGTGCTTGTTTACATCTAAGCTCTTCTGCTACTTATTTAATTTTCACTTTGTTTTTTGGCCTTTGTTGAAATTCTAGGCTGACCCTCATATTAAAATGACCTTATTCCTGCAGGGAAACCTCTCCCCATTCAAAGAAATGGTACCAACACCAAATAGCTGCTTTGTGGTATCCAGTTTTGTCCTGCATTCGTTTTACAGCTTCCCAGGAACCCTTGGCTACTTCACACAAACTGTTAACTTGAGAGTAATAATTTTGTCTGTGTTTTGTCACAGAAATTCAATTTAGGAGGATTATGAGCACAGTTGTAGGCCTGTAGGCCTCTGTTTCATTTACAGTTGCAAATGAAACCCAGGCCACACACTGATCGTTTATATAGGAAGGGAGATGCTGTGTGGTTTGGGGTGGCTGAATTGCCTTCATGTTCCTTTGTGTAGCTTCGCTTACTGAGGAAGGGAGGGGAGGAAGACTTGCAAAATGAGTGAAGGAGTGACAGAAAGGTGGGAAAGAAATCACCGAGGGACAAACTATCCCCACTGCTTTTCCCTAGGAGATACGCTTGCTGCCTACACATAATAAACTCCACAGGGAATTTCTCCCTCCTTAGAAAGCATATCCCAAAGGGCAGGAGTGAGTAGCCATTTATTTATTTATTTATGGTTAACAAAGAGCAATATTCTTCTTTAAAGGCCTTGGTTTCGTTCCAAGTCTCAGAGCCACCAGGGGCAAAGCGTATGGTTTCACTTGTTTTCAGCTCTTATTTCGGGGCCCTGCAAGCCAACTTTTTTATTCCTTTTTTTCTCTTTTCAAGCTTTTCTGCAAGCAGCTGAATTCCCCAGGTAGGAAAGGGAAGAGGAAGGGAAGAGAGGACATTTACCAAATTGGAGCAAAATGATAGCTGCTGCAGAGGCTGGCTCCTGGTGGAAACAATGCGTTTGGAGATAATGAAAGGAAAAAGAATTTTTTTTATTTTGTGGGGTGCCTTTTTTAGTTATGAAGGACAAAACTCGTCTTGATGTCCTCTGATTAAATGTCTGTGTTTGTAAAGGAGCAATATATCTCAGCTTACCTTTGCAACAATAAACTTGGGAATTACTTTGCACCACTCTGGAGATATGAGAAGATCACAGTACTTGGTCATCTCTTCTTCCTTATACAGGCTTCGTCTGAGAGCTTTGGGCTCTGTCGTCTAACCCTTTGGCTGGGAAATCCCACACTGATTTCCCTGGGGTGTTGCCTGCCTGAAGACGCAAAGGATGTGGCCTCCTATGACTGATAACGTTTAGCTCTCATCACTAAATTTTATTCAAAGGGAGTTATCACCATTTAGCAGATGGAAAAGAGAAAGGTGCCCAAAGGTCGAAACGGCCTCAGCTGAGTGAGGAAAAGGAGCAGTCCCAGTCCGTTCCCTGTCCCAAGTATCTCCTGCTAGTGAGCACTGGAGTGTCTGCTATGGGACCTAAACCATGCATCACCTTTGATTAAAGCTCTCCTCAAGTATACTCTATTTAACAACTCATTTTCTTCTTGTTTCATGCTTTCTTCCTGATCCTTCAATTCCAGGAAGGGTTTTACTGTCCTTACTGTGGTTTCAACTATGTGCCCAAGAGGCTTACTGGATTCTTCATCAGATAAGGGAAAATAAGCTCTTTTGGTTTTAGCTTTAGATCAGATACTGTTTCCATGCATTTCTCTGTATACATCCTTGACACTGTTGAAGACTGAAAGAGGAGCAGGCACCTTATTAACTCTCAAAAACTTCTGCAGAATTCACTGGAAGTGATGCAGTGAAGTGTGAACAATATCTACTTTTGCTCCACATCCAGGGCAATTCATCCTGTGGTGAGGGGCTGTTACAATGATTTATATTTTTCAGTTGTTTTGTGGTAGAGATGTCTTGTGTCAGACCAAACTTGTTTTGAGAATTTATTGTTGAGGCAAAACCTGGATGAAAAAAAAACGAAAGGCCTTCTGTAGAGGATGATCTGTGAGTCTCTGGCTTTTGGGGCACCTTTTCTAAAGAAGTTGGACCAATTGAATCCAGTGCCCTCAGCAGCTTTTAGTTCAGGTGAACATGACTTTGGAACAAGTATTACGACTAGGTGAATTTCAGTTTGAATGACCTTGCAAAAGTTGGTGGATTCATGCTGGCATGACAGCCAGTGGAGGAGAAAAGGGGGAGAATCAGGATTTTTCCATAACTATCAGATTATTTTGCATAACTAACAGATTATTTTTGTATAGCTGATTGAGACACCATGATTCAGGTTTGTTGTGTAGTGCAGGAAGGACATGAGCATGTCCAGAGTAACTCATCAGCAGAGTGCTCCTAAAGGCAACAAAAGCTGACCTTTGGGAGTGCTGATCTCCTGCTGACGTATCGAGCACCTCACTGTCTAGCTTAACCCAGCTTTCAGGTGAATATAGTTGGGTGTGATGAACCTCTGCCTATATTTCAATCACATCTTTTATATTTGGTAAAGCATACAAAAATAGACCTTTCTTAGCATCTTTCAATCTGTAGATAGCAGAGTTAGATACTTATCATGAATGAACTGAACTTCAGTGCTGAAGAGCTGATTTTGATGGGGTAACTTCTGCTTTGCTCCAGTTCAAGAAGAGTCAAAACTTCATGGGGAGTTTTTTTGAGATTGCTCCAGTAGTACCTCTAAGCTTAGTACCTAAACCTTAACAAAGGGAAAAGAGGCTGCACAGTGTGTAAGGTATACACGATTTCATTGGATGCCTTCAGTTTTGTATTAAGTGCTTTTAGATTAATGACATCTGGGAGCATTGCCCTCTCAAAGTGTAGCAGAGAAGTAATTCTTTACAATCAGTTCTGATGGACAGTGAAATGCTTTTCACTAGCCTGGTTTAAAAATCATATCTGAGTCTTTCCCTCCTGTGACTGCTGACTGGTTTAGCACAAACAATGCACGCAGGCAGTAGCCATTTCAGTGTTTTCACCGGAACTTGCTGTACATTTTTAATTCTTTTCTTTCTTTCTGCCTGTGTTTTTTTTTTTAGCAAGCTTTTTATACACAGAAGGAAAAGTATGTAGCTGAATCATAAAGCTAGATAAAGTATTGTGAGCCTGTGTTGGATTGAGGTCCTTTTCAGCCAAATAATGACTTTATCTGCTTAAAATGAAAGAATTGAAAGAGATGTGGGAAAGTAAGACTGTTACACACTTGGGAGCCTGTTTTTCATTAATGAGGAGGAGGCTGATCATTAATATGGGAATTAATAACGGTCCAAAGCCACCTCTCTTGAGCAGCTGCAGTAGGAAAGGGTAGTGCAGAATGCACAGGCTGATTCTCTTTCAGAGCAGCTAAAATTAAATGTTTGTTACGGCTTTATGTACATACACTCTCAGCAGGGGCCATTTTCCTTCCCTTTAGGTAAGCTTAGAAAAGGAAGAACATTTAACAGCCTCGTACCACCTAGTCCGTGTGCCATATGTGTGTACCACCGAGCCAAGCCTGGGTTATCAGTGCGTAGACCCTTCCTAAAAGGTGGAATCTAGGGCTGATTGCTAGCAATCCATGTTGTTAGAGGCACTGGAGAAAAATGCTAGTGTTGATCAGAAGGGGAAAGTTTGAAATTGTAAGCAAACAGAGAAGATCTATCATGCATTTTCACAGATGATAAAAGGCTGACAGTGGCAGTCTGCTTATCAAATAAGTAGATTTTTTGAAATAGGGGGTTTTTCAAATTCACTATTACTGCCATGGCAAACTCGCTAATTTAGATAATTTCTTCTGTTAATGCTTAAAAGAAGCATGGACTGCAGTGTTCTTGCTGACGTAGTGGGACCTCAGTGCAAAGCCAGTACCTGTCATGAAATCCGAGCTTCCTGGAAAATAAATTATAAAGTCAATGTAATAATTATAAGTTTGTTCCTTCCAAGGTGATAATGCTAGCGGAAGTGTGGCTACACATTTCATTTAGCATAAATCTAGTGCCATCAACTATGCATAGAAAACAGGGTTGGATGGATCATTTTTAATCACTGGAGAGCAATAAAATGCAGAAACAAAAATGTTGCTAGTATGATATGACATCCCTGTGCTGAAGGGACCGTTCTTTTCGTAGCTCGGCAAGGTACCGCATTTTGTGGTTTTGTTCCCAGGGGAACAAGCTGCTGCTTTCCTCCTTTTCTGAAAAAGTTTGTAAGTTGAGAAGTGGAACATTAATAAATAAAAATGCAAGTTGAAGTAGTGCCATTTGCATAAGGATGTTTCTTGACCCATGGAGGATATTCACTGTTTGTTGGAGAAAAGATCAGCAGAGGAATTGTGGGATCCTGGTGTATCTTAAAGGCTACATGGCAATAAACATTCTCAGATTAATCTTAATGTGGTTTCCAAGACTGGAGCTCTCTATTTATAGCCTGCCCTTTTCCTGGAGGACCTGAGATACTACCAAGAGAATCAATTCCCCTCAGCACTGGGTATGGTGGCAGTAAGTAGACATTAGCATGGAGAGAGGGTTTTTTAACAAAGGACGTGGAGACAAATCCTTTCTCTTGCAGAATTTACTTTGTGAAGTTTAACAGTCCCATTGACCTTCACTGAGGAAGTCCTTCTCCAAAGGAAACATAATGGTGAGCTGCCTGGAGTTCACCTGTCTGCTGCAGCATGAGTTAAGATTGATTTGACTCTGCTGATATTTTAAGCTATAGTCTCAGGAATTATGGTAGTTTTTTGTTCGGGCTTTTGGGGCTTTTGTTTGTTAAGCCAGATGCTTCTGCTGCAGAGCAGTCCTTCCTTGCTGTTCTGAATGCTCGCAGTACTGAAACATCGCTCATAAAGTGTACACGCTGTTACGATCCCAGACTTTAACTCTTAGCATATTTATAGGCCTAATTTCCATTTTTGGTGGTTTTGTTAATGAATTAGCAATAATAAATTGAAATGTTAATGGGGGATCATTTCACCAACAGCCCTAGGTATTAACGGACTTGATAAAGTAGTTGAAAGGAAAAATAACCTTTTAGTAGTGTAATTTTTTTAACCATAGCCCCTGATTGTATCTTTCCAAATGTGTGCAATTGGGGCAGTTTTGAAATTATGAAAATAATTTCATATAGATTTTTTTAAAATCATCTTCCTCGATGTCGTGCATGGGAAGTGGGCCATCTGCAAAACTTCCAGTGGGGGCAACCATTCTGAAGTTGAAGCATGAGTAGACTTTGCTGTAATCATGACATTCATGATAGAAACCCAGAAGGCACTTTTTGTCTGAGTTAATGACCTTCATTAGCATGGTGTGAAGAAGTGGTCCTCCTTGTATGAAGTGGGCAGCTCGCATCCTGTTGTGAAGTACGTGGAGACCGTGTTCAGATATGGTCTCATGTAGGAGTTAAATTCCTCAAAGGACAAGGGAATTGTACCTTATAGTGACAGATTTGTGGAAGGATGCTGGCCTGTCCATTGGCAGCACTGTATAACACTTTTCCCACTGGTAACGTCGAGGGCTTTGAGTTATGGAACGCAGTAGGATTTTCAGGCTTGATCAGTTAACATTGATGGAGAGTTAGTGTCTTCTGAGGGAGAGGTGATATACATGGGGCAATCCTCAGCTGGAACTAAACAGTACTAAACACTGTCCAGGACCTTTTCCAAACGGTATACTTTTGAAGACCTCCGTAATGGAGTTAGTTACAGATGTAAGGACAATTCTAGATGCATGTTATAGAAGTTTAAGACTAGCATTTACAGTAAGTTTGCATTTTGGCTCCTGGTACAAAGCACCTGTTTTGAATCTTTTGTTGCTTAGTTCTTGAAAGTTTGTTCCTAATAAGTTTTCATCTCTCTGACCACATGCGTTAATGCTTTTTGGGCTTTGCTTACCCACAAATATAGTAGAAATTTTGAAGTGAATTGGCAACTTTTCTCCACCCTTCTTTCCTTCTTTTTGTTAAATAATGTTTAAAAGTATAAGAGTTGGTCAAGAGTTCCATATTTGAACTGCTTGTTTCCTGAAGAGCGCGGAGATTGGCATTTAAATGTGCCATTCCTCATAATCAGGAATCTAGTGACCTAGAAACTTAATGTAGTCTTATAAGTACAAGTATGTGCAATTTTTTTTAGGAAATAGAAAAAATATTATTTTCAAGTGAGGGATATGATTGGTCTAATTCTCTCTTCTCTTAGAGATATCCTTAATTTGAAAGTTAATTTGGTAACACTGTGCAGTGTCATCTTGCTTGCATGCAGACAGACTGCATGAGCGTGAGCCCACTGAGCTAAGCACGGGATAAGCAAGTATATGTGGAAGTGAATAGCAGATAAATGCCAGTGCAGAGGCATTTGAAACAGGAAAAAAAAAATTAAAAAAAAGAAATCTGTCTAGCCTTATTTGCAATCATTAGAAAAGTGACTGGAAGTATTATACTGCATTTTTTTTCTTGCTTAGGACTTGATCCAAAATGAGTGGGAAACTTTCCACGATGTGCTTAAGCTTTGGGCTGAGACACCCGATCCTCACTTACTCTTCCTCTGTCTCACTGCATCAAATTGCTGAGTGCCTCAGGCAAATAAAGATATTTCCAACAGTCAGCACTACCAACACTGCCTGGCACTGGCAAAGTAGTGAGCAAACTTAATCTACTGTGACTCTCCAACATGTAGGGAGGAAAACAGTTGCTTTGAGTAGTGTGACATGGATATGGATGAGGATATAGCCCAAGCATGTGGCATGGGTTTATGTGTTCAATAAGGTGTCATTTTTAGATAGACAAGTGACCTTAAAATGTTCATACCAGTTTGCTGCATTTTCATTTCTGAAACTCCTTGCTCCTTAGCTTTAGTTCAGTTATAGTACTCTGATCTAGTAGAAGGTGTCCCTTCTACTGCCTATTCAGGGGGATTGGAACTAGATGATCTTTAAGGTCCCTTTCAACCCTAGCCATTCTATGATTCTGTGAAATATATTTATTTTCCCCCATTTTTTCGTGTCTTATGCAGTGTGTGCAGATTTGGTTTGGGGGTGGAGGTGGAGCACAGCTGGTGAAGTGGAGGAGCAGGGAGAGAGCAGATCTTTTTAAAGCAGCTGAACTTGTAGCCGAAAAAGATACTGCATTTATAATGTTCCCATTCTTCTCAATACTTAACAAGAAAAATGATTGTGTGTGTGTGATGTGAATATTCAGCAGAGAGCTTTGGTAGCTGACCGCTCTCTTTTCACAGCCATCCAACCGCACACACATTCCTAGGGTATTACCTCACTGCTAGCCCTCCTCAAAATGTGGGATATGCCAAAGCCGACCAACTGCAAAGCTCCTTTCTGCTCACTGCGGTGCTGATTTTAGGCAATGACCTTTAAAACCACAAATCTAACCCTACATCTACCCCCAAAAAGATTTTTCATCTGTTAGCTGAATGGGAGAGTTGCTGGGAGTGTAAATAGGGTAGAGTCTGCAGGTTACGTGCAGAAATTCCTCTCCAAGATTTCCACTCCTCTTTGGCTCTAAACACTCAATAACTTTCCAGCCAGAGAATGTTTGCCCCTTCCTTCTCTCTCTCTTTTTTATGTTCTTCCCTTGTTTTGCATATTCTGACAACACTGTTTACTTCAGCCTGCAGCTCTCACTGCTTTGTGTGCTTTTTCTCCATCTCACAATTGCACAAATAAATCACTGAGGAAAATTTGCATTTGATGGGAATTTTTAGGTGATATTAAGTTTCATGGACGGAATATAATGTATGTGAGTTGGCTTAATTAAACTGAATTTTTGTTTGTGACACAGAGGTCTTATCTACACAAGGCTATTTTTGTCTTTCATCTTTTTTTCTATTAAACATGCCAGTGGTTTGAAAACCTGAGGATGTCAGGTCTCAGAAAGCACTGTCTCTCTTGTACCAAAATACCTACTTATGCCAAGTGGAGCAAATCAGCACCATCACAGAGCTGAACAGTTAATTTATCCCAGGAATTCCTGAATGCCAGGCGATTAGAGGCTGAGGCCCATATGGGTTGTAGCACCCTCTAGTTGCTCAGCTGGTAACTTGCCTCTCTGTAGATGAGAGATGAAGTCTGGCAGAATTTAGGTCCAGTGAAAGCTGATTAAAAGTTTGTCTAGAGTTTCTGTGCCCTGATATGCTGCATAGATTGCACGTGGTGTGTGCTATGGGGCCCTGCTGGATTTGGTTCTGGTGAGTGCAAGGTCTCTCTTGCGGCTGCCTGTCGTGCTGTCACAGCAAAGCTTGCAGATGGGGCACAGTTTGCCATTCTGATTGCTGGGGCTGCAAATGCAAGCTGCCTGTTCTGCCACCTGTGCTGAGGTTGTAAAACCTGCAGAGCATTGTGGAACACATGGGAAATTCATCTCTTCTTTGTTTCAGAGAGATGAGGATCAACTCTCCCAATTTCCATTTTCACCCAGCTCTTAAATATCTGAATTGAAGGAAAGGACAGAAATAACTAGAGCAGGTTTAAGGCATGGCTAGAAACTTGACCTGTGATATTTCTCCCTCTGGGAACAGCAGGAAGGTCTCCGAGTCTCCTGCAGGATCCCCAGATCCCACCTCCCAGGGCGCAGGTACTTGGGGGAACTCTATACGTGGTCTGACTTTCTGACTGTTTCTCTGGCACGAGACTGGCAAATTATATCTTGAGATTGTCACACTCATTAATACTAATAGTGCTGGTGCAGCTTCCCAAAGTGCATGAGGCACTGATGGAAGCGCTAGCTTCAATGTATTTTGTTTTTCCAGCCAAAGATTTCCACACTTGCACAACTCTCTTCACTGCCATTTTCCATGCAAAGGGCCTGCGTGCCCCTGAGACTGATACCGCATCTGCTTCTCCGTGAAGACAAAGATAAACTGGTTCATGGTGTTTTGTTATCTCACTTGCTCTTCAGCATAAGAACAAGCAATAAGAATGCATTTAAGATGTTAATGAAATTAATGAAAGCCACATCTCAGAAACAGCTGAGATTGTTGACTGTCTCAGGCAGATTGGTACTCATTTTAATTACAGATGAGCCAGAACCAAAACCCTGATTAGAATCGCTTCAGATTTTGGATCCACATCTCTCAGCTTTGCAGTTTGGACCAGTTTCCAGTGATTAATTCTCTTTCCATTTTATTTTTCCTTGTGGTTTTAGTCCAGGTGATTTTATGTTTTCATTTTGTCTCTGTGAAAGACTGGCCTCAGTGATGGACATGAGACCTGCTGCCACCAGTCCCACTGGGGCTGCAGAGGTGTAATTTGGTAGCAGGATGTGTTAATAGGCACCAGGGGGCCTGTACTAGATGTTGGGTTGATAAGCATTTCTGTGCCTTCTATGCAGGCAGGTGGCTGCCCCTACTGGCATTCTGTTGGCTCACTAAAATGCATTCCCCGGGAAGTCCTTCTTCAGTTAAATGTCTTTCTCTCTAGCCAGAAATGGCCACGACTCTTGAGCAGTCCCCCAGCCACAAATCTGATTGATGGCTTGTTACCATGCCTTCGCCCATAATGCCAGAAGACCCCATCGACAGTGTGGTGTTCTCGGTTTGCACATATATCTCCTTCACAGAAGTTATACTTTTGATTAAAAAGAAAAGCCTCTTGGAGATGGCGTATTAATAATGAACAAATTCCTTTTTATGTCTCCTGGATATAAGGGGACCTCAAGCCTCTCCCTGGAGAGAGAAAATGGTCTGAACAGCCTAGTTAGAAACCTCAGAGGCAGAAAACACATGGGAAAGGCTGATTTATTATCTTTCTTCTTTCGTTGCTATACTCAAATCCCTGAAACAGTGTTACTTTGAGTCATAGATACTGTGCTGTGCATTTTTAGGCTAGATTGAGAAAAATACTTGATCATAATGGCTTTTAAAACAGTGATAAAAGAGAGAGAAGGAAAAATAATCTACGGTAAATGCTACCGTGCTTCATTTACACAACATAATAAAAAGCAAATTTTGTGATTCAAATAATGGTTGCAGGTTATTAAACTAGGCTTTAAAGACTTTATAAATGAAAAGCTTTTAATAAGTGATGAACATGGATGATAATGTGCTTGAAAGTAGAGAGAATCTTAGTAAAGATTGACACATTTGTTCGCCACCTACCCACTTCCCTTCACTTTACTTGGTCCCTGGATCACTATCACGAAAATGTGCCAGTGAGACAAAGCTTTAGCTGGGAAAACTACATGGAAAAGCACCATCTTCCATGGCTGCCGGGGCCTGGAGAACAAGCCGTTTTGGGAAGAGGCTGTAATGCCATAGATTCCTGCTGAGCAGAGCAGAGCTCATGGGGCAGCTGCTGCAGGTGGGACCTTGCTTCCAGAGCCAAATTCATTGCCAGATGGTTTCCATCAGTGTGTGTAAGAGATCTCTCCTATGCTGATCATTGAAAGTTTAAGCAGAGAGCTCTCCGAGACATGCAAGTTGCTCTCTCCAGACAGCCGCTTGGTTAGGAAATTGGCCTTTGGTGAGGCTAGAAGGTGATGGGGCAGAGCTGGGCTGTGCTTCATTAGGGCCTGGTTTAGAGCATATTGACATCAGTGGGTGCTTTCCTACTGGCTTGAAGGATCTGGCCTGGGCGGTGCTGGGATGAGAAAAATCAACAGTCATTTTGCTGCTTCTTTATCTTTCCAAGGGCTAGTTCTGCCTGATGGATTGAGACTAACTGACCTGAAGGGGATGTGGCAGAGGGAAAGGTAGAGCTGTGCTGCTGAGCTGTGCAGCAATGGTTACCTTCTCTCAACTGGTAATAAACTGAAGCTGATGTAAGGGAAATTTCCCGCAGGTATGGCCTTTTGATTAGATACCTGGCAGTCATAAAAAACTTCCTGTAATGAGAGGGAGCGTATCAGACAGGCCTGCCCAACTGCAATTTTGGATAACTTAATTTTACCTGCTCAACTTGCCTCCTCATTTCAGTGAAATACTCTGCTGTATTTTGCCTAAATTATTAAAAGACTAATGAGGTTTCCAACCTAGAAGTGGTTGCATTTTGGTGATGGACGAGTTGATTCTTGTGTGGATATAGTAATCAAGGCATTTTTAAGCCTTTTTGGCATGAAAAACACAATATAAATGTGAAATATTATTTTGTGCCATGCAGCTGCTCAAATCTGAAATATGCATTATGGCTCAGTAATATAGACAGTGCTTAAGACTGTTAAATTAAACTGTTAGAGCCTGTAGAAAAAACAGAGATGAAAGAATGCAAATTAAATCTGAATTATCGTTATATTGCTGTGCCTGTAGTTTTCAAACACATTCATAGTGACCTGGAAGAGAGGGAGAGAAATGACATTCACACCCCCTAATTGGAGTCATTATCTGTACTTTGTTATCACGCCGCCCACAACAAGGGCATCCCTGGGACAACGGTGACTCGGTGACTGGGGTAGGGCAGAAGGATGCCTGTGGACCACAGGGGATATGTAGTGAATGTCCTGCCACCTCTCTGGTTTAAAGCCAGGACATGGCCAGGCAGTCAGTTTGTCAGATAGTTTTTAAAGGTGATAACTGACTGCAGACTCTTTTCTGTGCAGGGCAACTGAGGTGGGAAAGCAGGAGCACGGTGCATGGCTGGGATGTGCTTGTGAGAAATGTCATTGAGGTCTCAGGGATATGCTGATCCTTTCTCCCCTTCTAACAGCTCAGGCTCAGTGGGGGGCCTTGCTGGACCAAGGACTTACAGTGATTCCACCTGTGGGCCTTCATGTAATAATCAGGTGAAAAAAGAGTTTTTTAGGTCATGTAAAAGGCCTGCCTGCCAAAACTTGAGCACACTTGACTGTATGTTCTCAGGTGCGTTGTCCAATTCGTTTATATCTAGTTGCAAGTGATGAAATTTTCAGAGCTTTCTTTGGAAGTTTAGCCCTGCCCCATTCTCTAATAAACTCTCCAAAGCGCATTTTAAGAGTAAGATTTCACCTTTGTTTTCCTCATTTCATTACTCATGGTGGTATCTCCGTGTAGCTGTAAAAAATCCCTTTCCATCCTTAATCTTTACAAGCGCTTGCAGGCATGTGGGTATCTGTTTATTGTGAGTCAACCTCATGCCAATCCATCAGTTTGCCTCTTGGAGCACTTTATGACAGCAGAAAGTGATTAATTTTCAAAGCAGACACAACCTTTAATCTGCAAAAAAGGAAACAAACTTTCCCCCTCTTCTTTGGTGATTGAATCTGGAAATGAATGAATGATACTTGGCTCAAATGTGTTTCTAAAATAGTGTCCATTAAATATAATCGGTCTGTGCTGATCATAAAAAGTGTCTTGAAGATTGGCCTATATATGTATACTATACTAAAGTCAGAATGAGCTCCATGATCGAGATTCATCCAACATCTTCATCTGCTCAGCAGTATTAAATGGATTTTCCCAACGTTCCCACAAAGCGGGGAAATAATGTATCTCTTGAGCAGGAATATTAAAGCAGAGAGGATAAATGTGATGTCCAAAGCAATGCCGAGCAGCTCCTGACTTGTATCTTTGTACCTGTCATCCTGCTGTTCATCATCATCGACTGATGCGGTTACAGCGGGGGAAAAACTCCCAAGGGTGGCCAAGAAAAGCCAGGGTTTGGCAAAGTGGGAAAAAAAACATCTCAATGTGGCTTCGCTTCTTTGTAGTTCCAGATCTGTCAACTGCCCATCACCACTGCCCGAGTGCACACACAGCCATAGTTCTGAGTATAGTTTATTTGTTTTCTGGGTGATTTGTTAGTTGTTGGGCTCCTGTACAAATGATGGAAACACAGATCTCTGTCCTTAAGCCCATCCCTTGCTATACTGCTAAAATGCATTTCCTGCTTCCAGCATGGGGCTGAATCTTGGTCCGTGAGAAGCTAAACACAAATGTGCAAGTCATTTTACATGCTGCTGCACTATAAAAATCATACTAATTTTATATACCTATGCAGTTACCTCTGTAATGGCTGGAGATCTGTGTTCCTTCTTAGACTTAATGTAGGAAATCTTTTCAGTTTCCCTGCTCCAAAATGAGAGGGTAACTAACAGTGTATTTAATTTAGCTATTTAAGGCCAAGTCTACTATGGGACATTTCTCTGTGGCTATGACTTCTGGAAAGATTTGAATGAATGACCAAGAAGAATCTGAACCATCCAGTCGTGCAAATTAAACTATTTAATAATATGAGGGCTACTTTTCCTGATACATAGTAATTGATGAGGCTCATTATATGTTAATATCACTCCTTTTTTTTTAATCTTACATGTAATTCACTACAGTGTTTCAATGTGAAGGTATAACTAAGATTCAGATGGCAATTTCATTCTAGACTGCTCTCTGTAGTTACTTAAATAAAAATTAGAGTTCAGGATGCTTTTTTCTCTAGAGGCAGAAAAAAAAATGTTCTTTTTGATAGTTCAAATATAAAACTATTCAGCTACTGCTGAGTTTTCTAATAGTGAAAAAAAAAAAAAAGAGAAGTACTACCTCTTCCAGGCTAACACGGCTTCTCTTCCTACTCCGTGGTTTGGTGCCTCTGCTAAAGGTCTTGTGTTCAGTGCAGGAGCCAAGGCTCAGCTCCTCAGTGCATAGAACCTCTGGCTTTCATGTCAGCTGTGAGCAGTTCTTCCACCTATATGGTAATGTTAAATATCAGTGTGCATGGTGCTGGTGGGTACAGCGGCCAGCCACTCCAAGATTTGCACGAGCAAACCAGTGATGCACGCATCTTGGCATGAACCTTCATGAAATTTCATTCAAACTTTATTTTACACATGAAGCGTTCATGTGAGGCTTGAAGTGGGCAAAAGCTTTGTCAGTGAGGGCAGGAAAGGCACGTATGTGCCTATGTGCCTGTGTGTGTCATTGCTTTGTGCTGATCCTCTTTTTACAAGCAGGCTCTGGCTGTATGTGGGATTTGATGACTGCCTACCAGTTGACTATACGCATGAGCTTATGCTGGGGATGCAGCTCGCTGTTGACAGAAATGCTTTGGTATATAACATGTGAAAAGAGCAAAATGAAATGTTTCTGTGATATTATGCGAGGAAAGACAGATGTGGGTGTACATGAAAACATCCAGGCGAGTCTGCTGACATGGGCAGGGAGAGGGGGAAACGGGAGTTTCTGTTCCTTTGTGAAGTGAGTAAAATAGTCACCACATGGGTAGTGTGAATTTTGAAATGGGTAGCTTTTTTACATTAACCATTCTTTGGAAGCCATCATTCTGTTGCCATTTTGTTTGGGCTGACATCCTGTACTTTATTAACCCCGTTTCAGAGGTTTTATTTGCTGGCTGCTTGAAGAGAACAGGACTGTGTGTCCGGAGCACAGTCCTTGTGCGGGAGTGAGCTGTGGCTGCCTGGCAGTTGTGCTATTTGGCAGGGCAATCCTGGGCATTTCTCTGTCTGAAGGGAGATGTGCATTTTACAGCACTCTCAGTGTGAGGCCCCATGGGGATTCATAGGCTGTAACACAGAAATTGTCTCCTCAAAGCGATGCAGCTGCCCTAGGAGTAGAAGAAGAGTAGAAGGGAGGAGGCTGCCAGGGTGAGGGCTGCTGGAGTGGACGGAATGGTGTGTGAACACCTTTTTCAATGAGATAAATATTGGGGGTCTGTCATAGCCAGAATGATCATCATCCTGCTCTGCAGTGGGTCCACTGTACAAAATCACTGAGCAACTTTCTGGCTCAGTTTCCTCTCCTGTAAATTGGAGGACATCTTTCACAAATAGGCTGTGAAAATTATTATGTTACAGCGATGCTATGGTGAGAGGGACTGTGAGTCCTTCAGAGAGACAGCTTTCTGTCTGACAGCTGCTTTAAACATATAGAAAGAAATGCTAAGATCTGGCTTCGCTTTACACCATGTGGAAAAGCACGATGTGTCTTTCAAAAAAGGAATTTATCACAGCATTCTAGTTTTGAAGGACTGCACATGGTGTGGGTCCCATTCTCACCTGGTCTAACTGCGGCCCCTGCACCTGGATCACATACCCATCCATGCAGGTAGCTGCGGTGGGAGTGTACTGTCTCTGTGCCATATCTTGTACTGTAATGCGAGTTTTGGAACTGAGCCCGTTTTTAATAAATTATACCTTTTCCTCAACTGCTTCCTGTCTAAATACTGTGCGCTAACCCAAAAATGAGCAACCGTCACAGCAGCTGTCAGTGGATTCTTGTATGTTCTCAGCAAAGACCCTCTGAGGAATTTCCTTATTAAACAGTCGAGCTATCAAAAGCGCCTTTTCCTGCCAAAAAGGGCAAAAAGCACAGAGAACTGAATGAATGTTCGATGAAATGCTGTTGCATTTTAACGAGACTGGGCTTTGGAAGAAATCTCTCCTGGCTGGTGCCTGTTGCAAAGAGAGTCAAAATAATGCGCTAAAGTCTTGAGTATAAAACCTTTATCGTCTGTACTTTGACCCTTTCAAAGTATACTGGTACTTTTGACATATTGCTAATGGATACGTTTGCCCCTGGAGCTGAAGCTGGTCTTGGGAGGTGTTTGTAGGGCATCACATGCAGTAAAGTCATAGCTACCTGTGGACAAACTCTCATCTGGGAGGCTGGGGAGTGTTGTTTCAGACTTCAGTGTGTTTTAGACTTGATCTTGAGGAGAGAATGAACTGACCTTGGTTGTAAGAAAACAAGAGAAGTTTATCACCAGATGTGTCTGTAACTTTTGGTGATTGAGTAGAACAGACCAGGATTCTCCAGCCTGGAAAAGAGACAGAACCAAGTGGGCATGTGGTGGAGAGGGCGTAGAAGCAAGCAAGGAAAGGGGAAAGAGGAAGGATGTGGCTTCAAACATCTGGAAGTCACTGTTTTGCTTTCTGTGTTGTTTTACGGCTAATTCTAAAGGAGAATTGTTTAGAAAATTACTGTTGAAGGGAAACCTGTTAGAAGATCAGGGCTGGGAGTGATAGGGAATGAGCCTAAAAAAGCGTTGGAACATGGTTTGGTAGAAGCAGTAGAAGGGCAGAACACATATGTTTGCAAAGAGGGGGGGGAAATGATCTGATTTGAAACAGAGGGTGATGTTAAAGAGAAATACCACATCAGAGGCAGATGAACTGATCATATGAATTAAGACTATTCATTTCAGTGGTAGCACAGAAATGTGCCATCTGCTTTTATTCCATCTCAACCTGGTTTTGGCCTTTTTTATTCAGAATCACTGCCAGAGGGTGTCCTTTAATGCTGTTCTTCTGTACAGAATTCAAGACTCTTTTCCGGATCTAAGTCTTTCAATTATCTTATTTCTTTCCTAAGGGTTGTAAAATTGATTCCCAATAAAGCAGCTAGTTGATTTTAAAGATTCTAGTGCTTGCCTATTTGTTTGATCTTTGGGTTTTGCATTTAACAAGTTGCTGTCTCTGTCCTGCCTCTAAATGACTTTCACCCAGTCTGTGGACACGACTGCAGCTCCACATCCAGGCTCTTGCACATAGCACCCCTTCTCCAGGGATTCTCACCACACTGTGGATATGAAAGCTAAAGAAAAATGTTGTTTCTCCTTTTCCTTCAGTGAATTTGATTTTTATTCGCTTTGTCCCTGTCTGTCAGGACTGGATGTGAGTGGAAAGGAAGGGAGAGTCACCAAAGCTCTTTCATCACAGACCCTGTGCACACTTTGCTTTGCTCTCCCCTTACTCCCTGGAGTAAATTACCATGGGTTTTTATACCATTGCATTTTCTTTAAGCTTGTTTTTTTCTCTCCCATCATAGCCTTTTATCCTTGTTGCCTTGACTCCTTCTTTTGGTGCTGAGATGTCCTCAGCTTTCAGGCATTTCCTATTTTAGTGGATACGTTTGGCAGTAATAAACATCAGAGCATGGTCTAGGCCAACAGTGCGATACATACCTTGATATTTCTTAATCATTTCTGATTAATGTTCACACACTCAAGCCAGCCAGTTTCCAAGTTAGAACATTTTTTCTCTGTCTCAGACCACTGCAAAATCTTCCTTTTACGTAGAGGAGAAAATGTTTTTTCCTACTACGTTTTAAAGGGGTGTAGTAGCACCAAGAAGGTTGAGTTAGTAGGCTGGCTGATAACTTTGCATATTATACACAGGGCTGAATAGGACAAAATCTGTTCCCCAGAGTTACTTTGGTTGTGCAGCGCTAGGCATTGGTTTGCAAATGATGCAGATACTGTGCACATCAAAAAGTGAGCATAGCTGTGTCTGGTATCCAGCATGATTTTTTAATACCTTTCTGAAGATAGCTTTTATTCAGTGGGAAGATGGTCATTTGACACACCATATCATTCTTGTGAGTGGTACATCCCTACAGGATTCTGGAAGGCTATTGAGAGAACAATTAAGAGTGCATATCTTAAGCAGTGCTTCTGAGAGATGCTCACAACTCTTGTTAAGAGAACAGGAATTGCCATGCCAGATAAAACTGGCACTCATTCTTCTCCAGTGTGCTGCCAGTGACTGTATCTGATGTCAGATGCTTCAGGGAAGGTGCAAGAAACTGCGATGTACCATAGAGGAGCTTCCTCTGACTTAAACCCATCAGGAGCTGTCTGGTGCCCCAAAGCCAGCTGATGTAGCGTAGACAGTGATTTTTAACTCGTGCCTGATGTTAGGAATGAGCCTTCAGGGCAGAGCGGTGAAGGAAGCAAAGATAGCTGGAGTGACATGGTTTGGCCAAGTATGGAACCAGGTAAGGTCAGGGTAAATTGAAATACTGCAACGGAAATTCTCAATTTGGATTACATTTATCAGTTACAATCCATACAGTTTAGTCATTTCCTTCCGTGGGATAAATTAAGTAAATCATTTATGCAAGTCCATAGGCAAGTATTACAATAATGTGTGTCTTAATTTGCTCAGAATTAGAGTAAACTTTGCTAATGAGTTGTTCTGGTCTATCATGAAGAAACGAAGACTTGTGAGTGTCTGAATTACCATAGAACTTGACTGAAAAATGTGTTCTTTTTTCCTCATTACTTAACTAACCTAATTCTGCTTTCACTTTTAACTGCTTTTATGTGTTTGAGTGATTGGGATTTTGCTCTTCTTTTGTCATGTATTTGAGCCAGCAGAGCAATCACTCAGTTTTGATCTAATAACTGTGTAGAAGACATGGGCCATTTGACTTCCTGTAATTTCTTGAACCACCACCTATTGAATTGTGAAGTAACACAGAATTGATACAGGTGACTTGGATATAAGATCTCGATATATAGGATGTCAGCATCAGCCTGAAATATGCTGCCTGGACAGTATCAGACATGAGCATTGCCAGCCCTGGCAACACCTGCCTAGGGAGGCTGCACCATATCAGTTATTCTGGCAGGTGTTTCCCTAGAACAAAGAGAAATTAAATATCCCAAAGAATTTTACTCAGCTGTGTAAAACATTATTAGAAAGAACTTTCAAGCAAGGTTTGTGTGTTTCTTGCTCTCTTGCTGTATAATGACAGGATGCCAGGCGTGGCTGGCTGGTCTCGTAGGTGCAGGAGGCACAAACGCTGACATGGTGACAAGACTCCTCTCCTGCATTTTTAAGATGGCATTTGCTGGAGGAAGGCCTATTCAAGCTGCAGAATTGCAGCAGCTTTAGCCGTGGTTATGTGGACAAATTCATTTTCATTGAGCACTATCAGCAGAGTGAAACTGTAGAACTGCGAATTGTTGAGTACGTTGGCCTGTGGTGTAGGGGCCAATTTCAGACTGCCGCCCCTCTGGGATGTGGCAGACGTTGCTGGCCAGGCAGACTCGCCGGCACTGCAATTCCGCCTCTTGCTCTTCTCATAAAATAATCAACTTGACTTTGTGGGTTTGGATTCTTTTCTCTTGTGTTTCGAAGCTTCAGCACATCTCCTGCTTTTGGATACAAAATAGCCTCCCGTATAAAACTCCATTAACACAGGGACAATGCCTGTTGCCCTCTACGTTGAACTGCATTCTGATTTTCTGGGAACTTTGCCGTTTGGGGGATTTGCATTAGTAAAGCTGTGCTAATGCAGAAGTCAGCTTGGGCTGAATTGCCTGAGTTTGGTGGCTAACCTGTACTGATGTCCATGCTGTCCCAGCTTGGCTGCTTTCCTTTCTAGATGTAGCGAGATGAGAGCTTGCCCACTTTTGTCTACACTGTGCTGCAAACACTCTTGCAGTCGCATTAGAGTCTGTGATGATGATGGCACCTATTTGGAGTGCAAAACGATGCTTAAGAAAATTAAAAATGCAACTTTCAAAAAAAGGAGAAAAAAAAGGAAAGAACAGAGAAAGGAAATAAAAAGAACGTACCTAGGTCAGCTCCATGCACAATTTTTCAGCATTCTTGAAAGAGTGTGGTAAATCTTTCTTTCCTCTGCAATTCGAAATTGCTGAATTGCTCTGCGATGTCTGATTTACCCAAATATCCTCTCTTACACTGAAATCAGACTCTTAATTTTGCTTATACACTCTTCTTACAGTTGAAAATCCTAAGTCATTTTAACATTTCATCAACTGTCTTTACTCCATTGAACAGAAATAATGGAAAGAAGATAGAGTGATAAACACCAATGGGAAGTAGAATGAAAACTGATTGATGAGACATAATGTAGTTAAGCAACAGATGTTAAGCACTGTTAACTGATTATCTTATTATATTCTTCCAAAGGCTCATCTCCCCCGACCCTCACGGGCTGAGCGATCTGAATGTGCATACAGCAAGTCCGTGCAAATCAGAAGCAAAACATTAGCCCGACGATTTATAAGGAGCTTTTCGGTTAGACAGTGGTGGTATAAATGCCAGCCTGATCTGATCTATTACTGCAGTCAAATTTAACCTCTCTAGCCTTTTAAATATAGAAAAAACAACAGCTCTAAGTGGCTGTAAGGTTTGAATTACATTTGCACCCCAGAGGGACGCAGCAGTGACCTGATGCTGATGGATTTATGAGTATGTTATCTGACAGGAAGGCGGGTTTAAAAACAATTGCTGCAACATATGCTTGGTTATTACTCTAAACTACTTCCCTTGCTTGGATGTCTCTATTTTTCTTCTCTCTGCAGGCTCAGATAGTCCAGAGGATTCCTAACATTGATATGAAGATTTAGTTGTTCCAGAAATCAAAATCAAAACAAAAGCCATTAAAAATTAAAAAACCACACCAACAGTGAGAAGCCTTTTATTTTAGATGCTTTTTTAAAAGCTGAGAAGATACTTTCTCTGACTAGTCTGTGCAAGAATGATTTCCAATGTAAAAGGGCGAGTAAGATTTTTGTGAACACTTTTCCATTTAAATCCTTAGAATAGACAGGCTTCACTGATACATTGTCTTGTCCACACTGTATCATGTAACAGCTTGGTTTACTTAGCTGGAAGCCACAGAAGATTATTCTTGACTTTTATGAAGATTCCTTGAAATTTCTTTATTCCTCTGGAGCCATTTATTTTCTTCTGGGTCTAATCATTATCAA
Source organism: Baryphthengus martii (assembly GCA_013396935.1). NCBI lineage: Eukaryota > Metazoa > Chordata > Aves > Coraciiformes > Momotidae > Baryphthengus > Baryphthengus martii. The sequence continues at coordinate 44,620 of VWZK01001064.1, forward strand.
ACGAAGAGTTAAATATTGATGAGAAATAATGAAAACATTTTAAATGGGCTGTAAAATATACAATTGTTATGAACTGTGAAAACGTTCAAATTAAATAAGAGTATTTCATCATTCTTTAGTATGTCACAAACCTACATGTGTACATTCCAGCTCAAAACAACTGTCCTGTGTAATGGTTTCAGTTTTACAGATGTATTCATCATTAGCCTATGTGTGAAGAATATTAAGCAGTTTTTAATGAACTTATGTCAAATGTTGCGTAGAGGTACAAGAACAAATCTTCGTTCAGCTCAGATCGATATGTGTACATAATTCATTACAGCTGTGCAGAAATATCCTTCAAAGACACCTTAACTCTGACCCATGAGGCTTTGCAGACAGCAGATGTCTATTTTAATAATTATTGCAGTAACAGTGATGAATAGGAATATACCCTCAGATGCTTTTGCATGTAGAAGCACTTCACGAAGCCTGTATGTCATTTATCTGCGTGCATTAAATTGTGTAAGTTACCTCTTGCAGAGCTAGGAGCTGAACTAGGTATTCCAGCTATATTAGCCCAAATTAACATCCTGTTTGATCTTGTAATAGCTTAATGGAAGTGAATGGCATGGACCTGAGCTTCATCTGGAGGTGTCTTATCTGGATTCATCTGAAAGTGTCTCTTTCTTCAGCGGACTCTTGTTTTGCCTTTTCCACTCCTCAGAGCCTGTCTACCAGGCAGTGTCAAAGTGTAGCTGTATACTATGAGTTTGGATCTTTTCAGTAGTGTTATGGCCCAGATAGTCTCAGGCAAGATGTATAGCCATGCTTCATTCTGCATTGACTAAGATACTAATGATACCCATAGTGCCTGTTTTGAAGATGATGTGAGTGTATCAACATCTTGCTCAGGGATTCCAGGGTAGATCAACCCTAAAATGTGACGATCTTCTCACTTGAGCTGGTAAGACTACAAAATATGACTGGGCTATCTAGAAGAAGATGGCATTGAAAGTTCATAAGCTATTTTTTTTGTATTCCATTAAGAACTACGCTTTGGGAAGAAAAAAGCCCCAATAGCATTCACTGCATAACATTTTTTTAAACATTCCTGCTGCTTTGCTACAGTTCTGTCTTGGCCATTTACTTTTTCCTCTAGTGGAGGGTGAGTGGTTGAGTCTTTAACAGTTTCAGCTGCTTCAGATATCCCTGACTACCACTACCAAAGGTCTTGCAGTGTCCAATGACCAAGTGAAGGTCTCTGCATGAAGTTAAGAGTCTGATGCCTGAAGCAAGTGACTAAAGAGGTCCATCAGTGGGTATTTTTTGATAAGAGCTCACTCGTGGTGCTGCAGAAAGAGGAGGAGAGATGTGAAGAAATCAGAACACCGTGACAGACAATTATATGAGCCTTGTGTCAGAGCTGCACAGGAAGTAGTTTGACATAGCCAACAACTTCCCTGCATAGCAAAACTTTCCTCTTAGCAGTCTGTGCATGGATCTGTCAGGAACATGATGTCTGCTTTAATATTTTTTCCTTATTCCTGTTGCCTTTCAAGTAGTCACTGAGGTGCGAGGACAATAAAATTTAAATGTGTGAGTGGCCAAAAACAGGCAGCTTTTGCAAAACTCACTAGCTTGATAGAGCTGTTCAGTAGCAGCGTTCCCAGTAAATTTTTCTGTAGCTGATGCTTGCTTCCAACCCTAATATATAAACCAAACCAACTGGGGACAAACAAGTGTGCGTAACCTATCCATATCTGCATGTCTCCAGTGGTGGCCTTTTGGTGCATACATCAATGGACTGTTTACCTGATGAGGTGAAAAATATGAAGTCAGCTGTGAGTGCAGCCCAGAAAGCCAACCATATCCTGGGCTGCATCAAGACAAGTGTGGCCAGCAGGTCAAGGGAGGCAATTCTTCCCCTCTACTCTGCTCTTATAAGACCCCAGCTGGAGTACTGCGTCCAGCTCTGAAGCCCCCAACACAAGAAGGATGTGGATCTGTTGGAGCAGGTCCAGAGAAAGGCCACAAAAATGATCAGAGGGCTGGAGCACCTCTTCTACAAGGACAGGCTGAGAGAGTTGAGGTTGGGCTCTGGGGAGACCTTATTGTGATCTTCCAGTATCTGCAGGGGGCCTACAAGAAAGCTGGAGAGGGACATTTTGACAAGGGCTTGTAGTGATAGGACAAGGGGTAATGGCTTCAAACTGGAAGAGAGTAGATTTAGAATAGAAATTAGGAAGAAGTCTTCACTGTGAGAGTGGTGAGACACTGGAACAGATTGCTCAGGGAAGTTGTGGATGTTTGATCACTTCAAGCGTCCAAGACTAGGTTGGGTGGGGTTTTGAGCAACCTGATCCAGTGGGAGGTGTCCCTGCCTATGGTAGGGGGATTAGAACTAGATGGTCTTTGAGGTCCCTTCCAACCCAAACCGTACTCTGATTCTATGATTTTCACTTCGCAGTGTGGTTCCTATTTGAAACTTGTGTGACCTCCCTGTGACTGCCAGATTAGTGGCAGTAACACTTTTTACTGGGAATATTTGGCAAGGAGTGGTTTTATTTTGTGCTGTTCCTGTCTGACAGATGGTTTTTGGTTGAAGCAGGGGTAGAAATTCCTCACAGTAGTTGCAGGGAGACTTGGCCACATCCACTGGTGTTAATTATAATAATTGTCCTTCATAATTAGCCACATGCCAGAGCTGGAGGCACAACATCATGTCTGTGCTGACTGTCTGGTTGTTGTGTCCTTTTGTGGATTGCTCTCTCACAACTGGGAAACAGATTGTTTGGGCTGGAATTAGAGAGTTGTAGGTAGGCAGCAGCTGCTCTTGAGCTTTTTTTATGTGCTAGTTGGATGTGTGAGATCAAATTGGTTTTGTTCATTTAACAGCCTGTTCAACGGAGGAGAAAGAACAACATGAGCCCCTGTAACTGGTAACGCTCTGTTCTGACAGAGGCTCTGCATTAGATGGCACTTAGGTGTATTTGTGACTCTGTAAATGATAGGTTCCCATTGTAGGAAACAGCCCTATGTGTACCTCCTTCTGATGGAGAAACTCTTCCTCATTGCATGTCATACCAGCCTGTGCAGGTGGCATTTGGATTGACCTGAACTTGGTGTAAACATTTACTCGGTGAGTACAGTGCTACTTAAATTCCGCAGGGATTTTCTGCCTTGTAATTTAAGCCTGGAACTGACCTCACTGTCAAGACCCTCATATCTGACATGTAAGCCTTTGTACAAAAAGGAGAGCTTTTATCTCAGCCCTGAGCCTCACTGATGGTGAAGAATGCAGGCTTACACATTTCTGTAGCTGGGTCACTGCTTTCTGGGTTACCACACAGGTAGTCTAAAGCTTAGCAATTTTTCCTAAAAGGATTTCTCATCAGTGGAAGCAAGGAACTTATCAGGTACTTCTTACACAGGAATGATAATCTTCACTAGGAAGTGTGAATATTGCGGGTGGGTGACTGCAATAACCCACAGAAGCTAACACCAGTCATGTGGTAGCAAAGTTGGGATGATGGTGCTTACACTACTAAATTTTCACCTGAAACTTAGTCCTTCATGTCTTGCATAGCCAGTCATATCAAGTTATGAAGTGCAGAACTTCACTGCTGTTCCTATGTCAGCAGAACTGTAACATTCTCCACAACATACAAGCGCATTTGATTATGTCTGCAGCAATGCTTTGAATCCGCAGTTTGTTTCACCCTTAAAACTCAAAGCATTTCACAAACCTGGGTAACTAAGGTATTTTGATAGGGTGGACAGGCAATATAAGCACCATTAAAAAGCAATTTAGTGTTTAAAGAGGTTAAAAAACCTACTCAGACTATGCTGAGATTCAAATCCAGAGTTCTTACTGGCTAGTCCTGCCCCTAAATCAGACATGCACCAGATCTGCTGACGTGAATGACACACTTCTGCTCTTGGCAGTGCACTTGGACTGAGTTACGAGTGTAAGAATTTGGCTCCTACAATGTTGTGTGTAAATGGGTGTCTTGTGTTCAGGGTATGATATCAATACAGTATTGAAATGAAATCCAAGTTGTGTCAAGCAGCCTTGACAACATGGCTACTGAAGTGATGCTGTAGTGAGTGAGCAGGTAACCAACCATACCGAGCCACAAGGTGGATGTTTTCCAGAGACACTGCTTTGCAGTATGTTACAAAGGCCCAATGATAAAATGATTAACTTCTCAAAGTAAAAGCAAGATGCTCCACTTCATCTGGAGAAGAAATGCAAGGTGGTTGCCAAACTTGAATACTGGAAAGAAATCTATGCTCATTGTGCTCAACTAGATCTTTTAGAAAGGGCAATAAAATCACAGTTTCTTTTTACTCTTGGCTTTATGCCAAGCCAAGGCTAACAACAGAGATGGATCTGACTCTTTGTTCTGTTTGATCTCGGGATATGGGAGCAGAACGATAGAGCTCCCTGTGGCACCTAATCCAAAACCTTCAGAGAAAGCGGGAAAACTTGCATTTCCCTCCTGCATCAAGTACATCAAATTACTTCATCTTATGATATTGCATTACATTGTTAAAGCTAAACTCCAAGGGAGCAGGTGGCCTAGTGATGTTATTTCACCTCCCAAGTCTGTTGGCAAATCTGTCATCTTAACGTCAAGTGAGAATAAAGTTTGGAGGCTGAAGTCTAGGAATTTTTCAAAAGCAGGAAGTTATTAATGGCAATGGCTATTAGTGTTAAATGCTTTCTTTTTGCAAAGGAGTTGGCTATGATGTGTACTAGTCACTGTAGAGAGGAAAAAGAGTATTTTCTCTGAAGACATTCCCAAACCATTTTGAAAGTTTGGAGCAGTTGAGAATATCTCTCTTTAAACTCTAAGGTATCTGTCTATGTCCAAACTTCAAGGATTATTTCTGCAGGCTTGACTGGAGGAGAAGGTGTGGATCAGCACAGGAAATCTTTATTTGTTGCCTGTCTACATTACACACAGTTTAAATCAGGTCCAAATTGAAAAGGGAAATTCAAATAGAAAGAAAACCCATGTCCAGTGTTCTCAGTATTCAAGAAAAAAAAAACAATAAACCAACAAGGGAAAGAATCTCCATCTCAATCTCATCGTTGTGTTAAAGGATGTTAAATTGTTGTGTTAAATTGTGAATAATGTATGGAAGGGAAAAACTGCTTCCCTGTGCCCAGAGAGAATGCAAACAGCTGTACTGTTTGCTGTGTGCTGGGTACACAGATACACCAGTATCACTGGGGAGCCTAGAAGAAAAGTGTAGCAAATCCAGAGCTCCTGAGTTTTCCCTTCTGCTCTGGCACCAGTCCTTAAGAAAGTTTAAAATTACTTTTATGGCTTATAGTTAATTTTTGTTCCTTTTCTCTTCTTTTCTCCTCTATTGGCAGCTGGCCAGTTAAAGGGAGGGAAAGGGAATGAGAAACATATACAAAGAGGCCGAATAAGGAAACACAAGTCCAAATACACTATAGCTAACATTTTTTTTTTGCTTTTTAAAGCTCAACCTTCTCTTTTTCAGTGTTGTTGTTTATTTACTGTTGATGAGGAAGCGGGTTTGGTAGGCTTGGTAAAAGTTAGTATCATCTGCTACTACAAACCAAACGTTTATTTCCATTTCCTCCACATTGACCCACTATCTCAAAGTTAATCTAGAGCACAAGCTTTACAAGGAGTGGCCAAGGGCATTGGGGTTGTTTAGTCGGGAGGAAAGGAGGCTCAGGGGAGACCTTATCACTCTCTACAAGTACCTGAAGGGAGGTTGTATTGAGCTGGATGTCAGTCTCTTTTCCCAACTAACAAGAGGCAAGACAAGGGGAAACAGCTTCAAGTTGTGCCAGGGGAAATTTAGGTTGGATATTAAGGGAAATTTCTTCACCAAATGAGTTATCAAGCACTGGAACAGGCAGCCCAGGAAAGTGGTTGAGTCACTATCCCTGGAGGCATATAAAAGATGTGTAGATGTGACACTGAGGGACATGGTTTAGTGGTAGACTTGGCAGTGCTCAGTTAATAGTTGAACCCAATGATCTTAAAAGTGTCTTCCAACCTAAATGGTTCTATGGTTCTGTATTTTGTTGTAAGTTATAATCTGGTCAAAATAAGGTTTGTGCTTCAATGCAGCACGAGTCAGACCTTCACATTTTCTTTCATCTTGATAGTCTCATGGTCAGAAAATGAGATCTGTGCCCAGTTGGCATCTTTATGGTGGTGTTAAGTAAGGTTTAGGACCATCAGGACACTAGTCTTTTTCAAAAGGTTGTCTGAACTCTGGTCTTTGGAAGAGAAACAAACACAAGCCACTTGCTTACTTAGCTTTCATTTAATTGAAATAAGCTTTTAAATTTTTCCAAATAAGCTTTAAATCCTACACTATAAATTTAAACAGATGAGCGAGTTGTGAAATACAGCTCAGAGAGCTGTCCCTCACTGCTAGGAGAACCTTTTGTCTGATGTGGTGAGGAAAACAGAGACAATTAGTCATTTTTATGCTTTCAAAGCATTGGTTTGATGGTGCCAAACTTGTTCTGACAGATCTCATCTACTTCAGTTATCTGCCACTCCAGCTTATGTTTCTAGGGCAACTGACATCTTCATAGTGAACCACCCAGTCTCAGGATTCGTAGAAGGCTGCTCTTAATGGCTCCTTTTCCTTTAGCACTCATAGATTTCAGTAGCTCAATTTCTAAAATCAGAACAGCAAAATAGTAGTATTATTTATGAGCACAGGTGAATGATTTCTTGTGTTGGATATTTGAAGGGCTGCTGGTTAGGAATGCTTCAGCTTTCTCCTCTGCCAAGTGTTTTCATAGGCAGGGCTCCTGGCCAGGAATATTGCTTATAACTCTCTTTAACTTTGTTGGGAGTAACATTAGCTTCACTGCTCTGAGAAAATGTCTTAGCCTGGGAACTGGGCTGCTCATCTGAGGAGCTAGAGAGGTGGAGAGAAAGGCAGTGGAAACGAAGAGCTCTGGGCTGGGACTGCAGAGAGGGGGACCTTCTGCAGACGTCCATGAAATTGCCTCTATCAAAGACTCAGTGCATCTCAGTAAACTGATATGGGATTATTTGTATTGGTAGAACCTGTTCCTAAAAGGAAAGGAGCTAGTTTCCTGGCTAAAGGAGATGGAGACCTTTGCTCTCTTAAGTCCACAACTTGAGGGGAGTTCCATGGGATGCTGTGACTGAAAAATGCTTGTTCAAATATGTTTATTCTGTGGATCAGGAAAACGGTTAGCCGTGCTACCTGAAATAAATAAATAATATGAATAGTCTGAAATTCCAGATTCTGGGGGACAGTGTGTATACATGTTACAATAATTAGCTATGTTTGGCTGCAAAGTCAAATCTCTGTTCATAAAACACTTTCTTGTGAAATATGATCATTTTATCATTCCATGTAAAATGGATGGATAGTGATAAGGAGATGTAAGGAAGCTGCACCACAGCTGGGTGCAGTCAAGACAAGAGGTACGGAGTTGCACTGATGTATTCACAGAGATGTTCTCCTGTGTATTAATATTATGTTCCAGTAATGTCTGAAAGTCTTTGACAACACTTTTAGGCTGAGTATTATGTATTTGAAAAGCATGTAGTGTGTTGGTGGCAGCTGTTGAGGAGGGAGCATTCTTCATTGCCCGTTGGTATCGTTCTTCCTTCACTAGAGGCAGGAGCTGAACAGCATTGGTCATTCAGGTCTGCTCCTGCTTTCCAAAATGTAACAATGGAGCTTGCTGGCTTGTCAGCTAGCCAAGGATGAATAGGTCCTATGGTTTTTACCAGATCTTCTCTATAAGGTGGTAAAGGGGCAAGGAAATGCAGAGTTAGCTGTTGAAAATAAATGATAAAGTTACTTAAAATCCTTACACTTCCATCTGGAGCCTGTTTGCTAACACTGTCCACTCCAGCCAGTAATGCTTCCCACTTTCCTGATGAGTGTCCATTTTCTACTGCTGACTTGGTGTAAGATCATGACTAGGATATTTTATTTATTAGCTGTGTTAATGTGGCACACAGGAGCTGCATTACGCTGGGCACAGCACAAACACATTTATTTAGACTTGTGTGAAAATTACTAATGAGAAAAGATGGCTGGCCAAAGCTCTAGGCGTTCTGACACCTCTGAATAAAACAGTGACATCCCAACAGTGTTTAAAGTGATGATTAAGCAGAAACTCAGCCAGCTGCTTCCAGAAACTCCTACAGCATACCATTAGGCTGCTCTAAATAGTCTATAAAACAGAAGACTTGACAAATGTTAGAAGATGGTCTTTACCCTGAAGTGTTTACGGTCCAAAGCTTCCATCCTTCAGAGAAATGTCTACTTATATGATACTGCCCAGTGAGAAGATGTTGTTTCTCGTCTTCTTTAAAATTATACATGTCTCTGGATGGCCAAGTCAGAAAGCAAGGAGAGAAGAAAGGAAAATTCTTATTTGCTTGAAAAGAAAGAAAAAATGGAGACCTAAAACTGAAAGGAGTTTCCTGAGGCCAGAGCCCAGAAAAGAAGCCAGGTGTTCTGAGTCTGTGACAATAATTAACCAGAATTTAAGAGAGAGATGTTTTTCTTCAAAGTCTGTTCTCATCTTCCTTTTGAATTATTTTTTTGGTTGTTTCTTTGGTTTTTTTTTAGTGAATGGTTAAAGAATGGCATGGGGAGTTTGAAATGAAAATGACACACTGAGGAATCCAAGATTTGGGACATTTGCTTGAGTTCAGATTTACCATGAGCAAGAAGAGCTGCTCTGATCCTAATTCTTAGTCAGGAACCTCAAAGATTGCAAGAGTCTATAAATATTTGCTTTATTTGCAGTGAAGAGTGCAGGAAGTTCTGAGTTAGCCTAATTTAAGCTTCAATATAGACTGTTTGTGTACTACCTCCTGGGACCACCTTTGATTACTGAAAGAGTGACCTTATTGGAAACCAACAAGCAGGTCTGCAGTTAATTATAAAGGGTTCAGAGCTCACTGCAGAACCCTAACAAAGGTATTTTTGTGGATGATGTTACACATTTTTATTTAACAGCTCAAATCAGGAGAGCTAAAACAGATGTCATACTTGTTACTGCTCTCTGAGAATACCTATAGAAAGACACTGATAATAACTGAGAGAGGCCAAGCCTAACAGGTCAGGAGTAATGGCAAATATCAGGCTGTCTGGGCTCACTAATGACCATCTGAAAGCAATGATGAACTGGTCAGTGGGGTCAGGAACAGGTGATGCTGTGTGGAGGGGGAAAAAGAGGGGTTTGTTTGTCTTCTGCATTTGGAAGAAGTGGTTTAAACACTGTTGCCTTTTTTTTAACTTCATGATAATGGCAGTGACTTAATCTAATCTAAATGTAGCCTTTGGAGGAAACCTGCTCTAGGACTTTTCCAAAGGAATTTCCTGAAGGAAAGAAGAATCTCTCTCAGTAAACTTCAGAGTAATGTCTGAAGAGAGAAATGTAAAAAGCTGACTTATATGGCAGCAAGTTTATACATGGGATGATGCTCCTCTGGGGCATTATAGAAAATGATTATACCAGATTTGTTCATCAAGGGAAAGTAAGCTAAATCAGATACTGGGCAAAGCCCTTAGGAGGGGGAGGAACGTATTCAGTTTGGTGAGGCAACTGTGATAGTAATTAAAGCCCAGATGGAAACCTTTGAATGTGTCTGGCGTCTGTGTATCCGCTATGTTTTTTTCTGTTAACTTGACATCATGAAAGGAGCACCCAAAGAATAAAGAGATGGTATTTGAAATTTCATCAGTCAAGCACTCTCCCAAATTTGATTTGTTGTAAACGATCTTCTAAAATTGCTTTGGGTGTATGTGATACAAGCAGGGAGTTTTCTCAAGTGGTAATTCACAGAGAGAAATTGTACATTATTTCTAGATTTGTCCTCACTGAATTGCAGTCAGGATTAATCACACCATTTGCCAGCTCTGTGAACCTCTTATACTTCGGACATATGGATAGAATATTATTCTGCTGTTATATATTCTCTCTGAAGCAGAGTGCTGTGTTGTTTACTTTATGAGCAGATATATGGAAAGATTTCAGAAAAAAACCCTATACAATACAAAAATTAGTGTAAAAATCAAGGATTAAGAAGGGAAATGTCCTACTTTTTTTCTCTAACACGGAAGCCAAGAGCGAAGTATGGTATTTTATACAAACACTGTTAGAGTGTAAGAAAAATGTAGAGAGCGATTTGATATTACCATTGTACGGAGGGCTAAGGGTGGCTCTAACTCTGCTGGGCTGTTGTGTGCACCAGGAGCCTCGAGTGTCTCCTGCCTTGTGTTTGAGTCATTACTTTATCTGGAGCAGACAGACTGCTTCCAGTCCCAAATCCTCCAAGATGTGCACTACTTGATGTCTAGTACAGTCATGCATGCTGTGCTAAGATTTACTACCACCACTTGAGTAAATGGAGAATCGTAGAGCACACTCACATTTTCTTCTGGTTTGATAGGCTCGGCTCAGGGGGCCAGCATCGCTGACCAGCCTTTTGAGTTAGAGCAAGGGGGAAGAGTTAGCAGTTTAGAGCAAGTCAAATATACAAAAAGAGGGGGGAGAGAGGAGATACTTGTCTTCAGGTGTGTTACATCACTTTTCCATATATCATGTGAAAACATGTTATTTAGGGGCCTTTGAAGAAGTCTGTTACTCCCTAGACAGACCAGTTTATAGGCAATTTTGTGATGTTACAGTTGCAGGCAATGCTGTAGTTAAGCGTGTATAATTAGCGGCGGTATTAATGATCTTTAACGATACTACCTCCAGGCAGTGATGTTTTCCCTGAGTTTTCATTATTTTTATGCTGATAGTCGCTTACGCACTTTGTGCTGAATCCACGTTACCAACACACTTCTGATGGTTTTCACTTTAAAAAGTATCTCCATGTGAGCATATTTCCGCCATGTATGCTGTCAGTCTTCTTTCTCTTCTTTTTCTTTATTTTTTTTTTGCACTGAAGTACACGGGGCCTCTCTTGCACTCTGTATTCTGAAATAATGACCAAAAAAAGCTATTTCTTAAAAATACGAAGCTTTCTTTTAACAGAGATTTTTTTTTTTTTAAGATCTCTACTTTTAATCCACCTGCTCTGTGGTTACATTTGCTCCTGCGCTCTCTGCATGTGTTTCACTGCTCATTGACAAGAATCCAAAACTCTGAGGCCCACGATTCATGAATCTGAGACAGAGTGAATTACGTTTCAGATCTGATTTTTAAAAAATCTTCATTTTACCTTCATAGTTAATATTAGAGGGCATAACAAGCATATGTGTCTACGAAGGCGGTTTTTATGTAAGTTAGGTTGCCACCTATAACCTTGGAAGTGGAGTAGCAGTGTTTGTGGGCTCTGTGATCAATCCTCCGGAAAGGGGTAAGAGGCTGGCAAGTCGATAAGAGACTTCAGTGCAGTGCACAAGAGGAGCCTATTCCCAATCATCTTTTCAATTAGCTTTTCACCTATCATCCTGTGACTTTGTTTAAAGCCAAACTAATTATAATTTAAAAAAAACAAAAAATCCTTTTTTTTTTTTTGTTCCCTAAAACCAACATCCTGTAAAGTTTATAAGACCACTGGTTATATTTATGGCTCCTCTGCCTCCAAAGAAGAGTTGAGGTGCCTTTGTCTCCAGTTTCATTGCTGCCACGGGACTAAGGACTGAATCTTGCATCAGTGTAAGAGGAGAATTGAGAGCTTTATAATGGGAAAATATCAACAGCTCCGTAACTTATTGCAAGGCTAACAGGCAGCACTGTAGTTCCTGTCAGCTCCAAACCCTTGGTCTCCAGGATAGTTTGTTTGTAATACACTCCCTTTACTGGATATTGCCCCCGCTCCATGACTGAATGGACCGAGGCTGCTGACTATCTATGTTGCTGCATTTTCCCTTGGTATTTGAACAGCCTTTTACTTTTAGGACTTCCTATTGTTGAAGTTTTAAGAGATTTCAGGAACTTAACATCAGAAAGGCTTTTTCATATAAATTTCCTTTTTTTCTTGTTCCTTCCTCAGCGCGGAGTACCTTACATATTCATTGTAACACCGGATACTTCAGCGGCAGCTTTCTATTTGTGAGCCCCAAAAATGGGTAGACACTGAACAATACCTACTTTTTAACTTATTTGAGGAGAATGCTGCGAATCTGCATAATGGTCTCACACAGAAAGTGCTTTATCTTCACGAGTTAGTGAGTCAGTTTAGGGGTATTCTATTGGCAAAAGCTTTCAGAGAAATTATGCATGGTAAATTAATGAAGGCCGTCTGAGGTATTATTGTGTGTGAATGCACATGCCATTAGAATCAATGGCTGGCTGAAAAAAGTTAACGGTCATTAAGGGGCTGTTAAAAAGGCCAGTGGACACAGATTTACTCTCTTGCAGGGCTCTGGTTGAGTTAGGTGAACACCGAGATTGCTATTTGCCTCCAGGCCACAAGACAGCCCAGGCTTTGTGCTTTCCTGTCCCCATTTCTCTTGGCTTCTGTCACTGGCAGATTTACAAGAGCCTGCAAGAGACCGTCTTCTGAGCAGGTAAAGACCTTTGCATCGCTTTTCCTTATTTTACAAGTGGCTGGTAACAGAAACTTTAACGGCAGGCTTGAAAGGGCTTAAAACCTCTGGTCATCTCTGTAGGGGTGTGAAATGGAGCTCTTTATTGGAGAAGTTGCAGAAGAGAAGGTACTGTTTGGTTTTGGGTGGTGCCACTCTATCTGGTGGTGAGTGTTTAAAATATTGCTCATCCGAGTAGTGGGTTATTGCCTCCATTTTATGTTCGGATAGCAAGAAAATAAATCAAGCACTGCAACTGATCTAAACATTAGCCAATGGTACAGGAGATGGAGCGCTAAATGCCAGCTGAAGATTAGACAACTGTGTACCATTACTGGCAATTCAGCTGTAAATTTTTCATGCAGAAAATATAAGCAACATGAGCTATTTCCTGGGCACCTATATTCTCCTGGGCTGTGTCCTTTCCTTTGAGCACTGTAGATTTTTTTTTCCACGTTGTATTTTGAATGCAGTGATCCTGATGGAAATAAAATGCATGGAGAAAATTAATGATTTAATATCTACTTGCTGCTGCCAGAAGAAATATAAAAGAGTCTTTGATCTGAGGGCTTTAAAAAAGTGAGCTGGGCCAGTTACTGATACTTACTGACCTAAGTAAGTGATAAAGTGACTATGTCGAAGTTTAATTAGTCTTGATCAAGATAAGTTTTTCAGATTTAGAACTAGTGGCCTTTTGAAGAAAAAAGGCTTCTAGTTGTCATTTATGCCACAACGTGTCCTTTTATCATTCTTTACGTGTCTCCAGCAGGAACAGTTTTTATTTTAAAGGAAAAGAGAAATGGCTCATTTGATGGAGATTAGCATGGACAAGCTTACCAATATTCAAAGGCAATTTCTCTGTCTTACCTTTTTCTCTATTTCATATCCCACAGAGATTACCTCAGACTGCTGTTGTTACTCACTGTTATTTATATAAAGATACGTAATGTGTTTGTGCTTGAGGAGTCGTCTGTAACGGGGTATGCAATTTCAGGTTGTAAAGACTGGCAGGAATTACTGTGAAGAATTGCTTTCCAGTGACAGCTTTATCCTGCCTGTAATATGTCATTGCGTGTGACTTTCAATTAATCACACAATAACAAAACACTGCGTCTGGCGACAACGGTGTGTGCATTAATATTGAGAAGTAAGTTTTGGCTTTATGAACACAAATGCTGTTGCGGTCCTCTGCCCACTCGTGCACTTTAATCAGCAAGTCTCAACCCAGAAGGAGCATTTCTCTCTTCTCCTCTCCCCCATCATCCTCCATTGAGATCTATTAAGCTGCAATCCATAATGTCTCATGTCTCTGTAACGGTCTGATGGCATGCCGGTTTAAATGATAGCATGAATTTGACTTTGTCTCACTCTGCCTTGACCTTGTCTTCAGTAGCTTCTTCTTCCTTTGTTTTGAAATTGGGAGTGGGAGTTGGGAGAGAAAATGGAAGAGTGACAGAATGGACTTTGGAGATATTTCACAAGAGGCTTAATGTTCTTCTTCGTGGAAATGGGGGAGACAAGAGGTAAGAGAGAAACCATTACAGGAAGAAAAAACACAATGATTTGCAAATTTGCAGGAGAAAAGTCATCACACTGTAGAGCATAACTGGCTCCATAGACTGAAGCCTGCCATGTACAGGACCTCATTGGTAAGCACAGTGGGAACCTTGCAGTAATTCTTCCTCTGACTCACTCTCCCATTTCTAAGAAGATTGCAAGTAATAGAACAATTTAAGTAAAGCCCCCAAATCTAATTGTGTTTTACAGCTGTATCTACATCCTGAATGGAAACATAAAGAGGCACTTGGCTGCTCTGTGCTTGAGCTACAAAGAAATAAAGACACCCTGGTTCCAGCCACTAAGTGTGCACCTGTGTTACACGCAGGCAAATTGTGGAGTAGATTCTCACTCCACCTCAGTCTTTCTTCAGTTGATTTCTTTTGGGGTAGTATTGAGCTTTTACATGTTGTGCAACATAAATAGGAAGCCTGATAGTAATTAGTGTCAATGCTTTTTTCTTTTTCCTCTAAGAAGGAGATGAACTTAATTTTCAAGAAGGACATGGCTGGACAGTGTCAGAGAAATCTCCTGAGCATTCTGAGAACAAGTTTATAACAAAGTGTTGACACATTACATGAAACAGAGGAAATTCATTTTTATCTCTTCCGATGGATTAATACTGTTTGCAAATTTGTGACACCTTCGATTGGTTGCCTCGAAAAGTGCACATTGAAAGAGGCATTTGTGTTAGTCACAGATTTTGACAACGGTGTGTTGGGTTCATTGAAGTACTTTTACTTTTTGTAAATAAAAAGCAAAAGTCTTTGGGATTCTGAGGAATAAGACCAATGTTTGTAGCTCCTTGGGGAAATCTTCATGCTGTGGCTTGCTGAATCTCCTCATTGTCTCTGAGTTATCAGCCAGACAGTAAAAAAAAAAAAAGTTAAGGGTTTATCCCAAATATGGTTATTCTGGGGAAAATGCAGTATTAGACCAGCACCATACAAGGTTCTTACTCCCAGAGGGCAATATGACTTCTGCCAGTTGGCGAGGGTAATGGTTTTGGTTCTTTAATTAAGTCTGACCCCATCTATCCTGCTGTATGAGCAGTGGATCTGACAAGGTGTTGAACTTGCTAAACTGTATAAAATAAAAGCACTTGCCCTCATGTGGACTTGAGGGCATTCAGTACCACAGAAGGTGGTCTTTTTGGCGATCCTTGGCAGATGTAAACTAGCACAACTCCATAAAGCCATTTACTGCCAGGTAGGGAGCCCTCGATTTGCCCAGGCTTTTCCATCAGGTGAAGACTGTTGATGCACGTGTTAGGATCTAAGTGAACACAGGGGAGGCCTCCAAGAAGGAGGGTTTGTAATCAATTTCTCATTCCCAAATTATTTTTCCAGGATCCCCACAGTATGGTGTTTGAGTAAGGAATAATTTCCTAGCTATTAAGTGCCTGAAAATCAGCAGTAATTAACTTAGAGCAAATTCTTCTCTTCCTTTCCCTCCTCTTTGCTCAAAAAAACAAACCAACTCCTTTTCTCAGCAGAGGAAATGCGGATGGGAACAGTCTCTTCTGCCTTTGTGCAACCGTGTACAGGCTACATCTTCCCCCCATTTTCAGTTCTGTGAATAATATAATTGCTTTGTTATCCCTCAAGGGATTTGTAATATTAACATTGGTTAATGACATTAATTCAAGTTTTTACCATTAATAAAATGGCATTGCTTAAAATTAAGCATTACATTTCAATTAGTAGTCCATGGAAGACTTTAATAGTCTGGAGCATTAAAGTGATATTTTTTTTTTATTTCTTATTAATTTTTTATTGCATCATGCTAACTTCCAAGGAGTGATTGAAAGCCCAGCTGATCCAACAAATGACCCTATCTGCCATGTTTCATGGGGGAACTTCTTTCTTTTGTGACATTATGCAAAAAGGTCACATTTCCACAAAGCAGGAATCTGTTTCAGTCACCTCCTGAATTCATTATCATCCTTTTTACTTTTTAACATGAAGCACATGATATACAGGCACCCCAGGTGGACATGTTTAAATTAATCTAGTAATAATTGATTCAGAAGAGATTTGGAGGACAGAATTTGCATAAAAGCCATAATGAGAGCAAATCCTCCAAGGCCAGACTGAACAGCTAAGTCCCTGAATAACTTACATCTCCTAAACTAATTTGGTTATATATGCAGGATGAAGGTGTGGGGGCTGGAGCACCATGTGATTGGAATTCATTACAAATAATTCATCTTCTCCAGAAAGCATGGCCTCAGAGTATAATAAAATGATATCAGCCTGCAAATGCTTGCTCAGACCCTGCCTCCTGGAAGATGACAAGGTTTCTGTCCAAGAGGTTTTTTGGTTTTTTTAAAGCATTTCTGAGAAGGAGAGCAGTCACCCCAAGGCTGGGGTGTCCACTGGCAGGCTGCTTCTTCTGGCTGATGGGAGAAGATTCACATGTCCATTTTTGGCTTGACACCTGAATTTGTCAAAAATGTGAGTGTTGAGGGTAATCCTAGCTTACAGTCTCAGCTAGTCCTCCCTTCCATTCCAACGTGGAGCTGTTTAGGTAAGTCGTAGATCTTAGAGTTTGCATTAAATCCCAGATCACCTTGGTGTCTTTGAAAATTTAAGGAAGAGGGACACCTTACAGGATGGGGACTGTATTGTGTACTGTTCAGGTAAAGTAAATGTGTGGACAGTGCAAATTATATACACAGTTCATTAAAAGAACACAGCCAAGGGCTTTTTGAAGGTCACCTGTCCTGCTTCATTTTCCTTTTGTCTAAATACAATTTTTGAGAAAAGCTCTAAAAGGATATTGTTGTGACCTAGCATAGTAATACCTGTGCTCTTAAGCTGGTGAGCTTTAGTTAGCAGGTAACACAGTACCTTGCACCTGATATGAGAAGTTGTGTAGGATATTTGGGGGAAAAGGAAAATTCATCTCAGCCTTTTCAGAAACTGCTAATCCTTGGATATTTTTTGGGGGAAAATTGATGTCACTGTTGTTTTCAGCAGATAAGGAACCAGTCCTATTTTGTTAACACACATCAGTTGGTAATAACTTCTCATTTGTGAGCTGTCTATTTGCTGCACTGCTTCCTTTCTGTGCTATCCTGCAGCTGGGTAGCTCTGGAAAGAGACGCTCTCCTCTCTGGTGCCCCAAGTGCAATGCAAGAGTCCAGACCAAAGACCAAAGCAGCTCCAACAAAGGAGCGAGTTAACAGAGCCCAACAGGTAACAGCTGTTGCAAGAAATAGGAGAAAAGCTGGGCACAGCAGGAGAAAAAAGAGTCTGGCTGACAATTATTATTTTGTCTGTTCAGATCTGGGGCATATATTAGGCTGTTTGAATGAGTTCTAGCCAAAGGTTTCCATATGATAAATGATGCTGTGCAGACCAAGAAGACGCTGCAGTGAAATATATTCTTGTTTCCAAGCAGGCTGAAGCTTGAAGTTGCTCTAGAGCGATGCTTTATGTTTATTTTCCTGGAGTTACTGTTAAGCCATGGGTATGTGTTATGTTGCACCAGGTAATCACAGATCTTTTGCAAAACCAAACAAGCTGTGGTTTCTCTCTCCTGCATGCGCCAGCATTAAAGGAAAAGGTTTTTCTCATTCTGTTGTTGCAATGTAGCAGTAGAGGAAGGAGCTGCTGGGAGGGATGAGATGGTTTTGTGGCGTGCAGCAACCACTTTTGACCCCAGTGCATGGGTCTGCTTGAGTGATGCAAAAGGATTTGTGGGATGGAGCAGAATGGGGGTGGGTGGCCAGAGCTGTAGCCCTGGAGCTAGTGCTAAAGTCTAAGCTGGAAAAACAAGGCTCTAGGGAAAACCAAGCCCATATGTTATGGTTGACTCGCAGGCAGGAGGTTGATTGGTGTGATGATTTCATGGCTCAGTTTTCATCTGCTGGAGACTTGAATTCTGAGATTGCTTCAAATCAAAGGAGAATTAAGTGTTTTGGTTTTTCAAAAATTTCATCTTACTGTTTTCCCAACTGTGTGGTCACAGGGCCACCATTGTGGCTGCTACATAGTTTAGCAGGATTGCCTATCTGCATGACGCAACCTGGGGACTGCAGTTGTACCTGGCTTGCCCTCACAGTCTTGAAGAGAGAATACAAATGCAAATACTAACCTATATTAAGTCTGATACAATTTGGAACTACTGTTGATAACCTCCTTACTAAAAGTCCCATATGATGTCTCCAGTGGACCCTCTAATTAGAGTTGAATAAAAATACTAGTGTCAGTGAAACAACTGTTAGTACTCTAAGTGTTCTTGAATGTTTGACTTAGGGTTTTCATATTAAACTGTGAGAGTAAAGAAAGTCCAAAAGCTACCAAAAGGATTTGAAAAAGTCAAGAGGAGGTTACTTTTCTCTCTATCTCTACCAAAAATTGTCTGCGGTTACTAGTGACTGAATCAAAGAGTTGTGTCATGCCTCAGTTGCCCCAGCTGTAGTGTCACAGCTGCAGTGAGGAGATGTGTGAGCTTGAGCACCACATCTGTGGAAGTCACTGGAAATGGAGTGTCTTCAGACTGTAAGGCACCAGAGTGTGTTGGAGTGATATTGGCTGCACAATGTGGTGTTAGGGGCTGTGGCTCTACTAACTTGCAAGTTTACAAGATGTTCCCACATTATGCAGGGAGCAACTTGAAGAAAAGTTATTGTGTTAATGTTTCTACGACAGTAATAAGCTTAAAGCATTGGACTTGGGTACCAAACCTCAAGCCAGAAAGAGCCCTTGCAGCCTAGGTGACTATTTGAAATAAATCTGACGCTGAATCTACTGTACTTGCGTTGTGTATCTGATCTGCATGTAAACAGCATGTCTGGCACCTTGTATTTACAGAACCCATGCAGGGAACTCCACATCAGGTGTGTAACAAGAAAAATGACTGCACTGCAAGGGATGCTGAGCTCTGGGCATGTTCTCCTGTTGCAGGCAAGGCCTCTGGAGTAATTACTCTTGATGTGTTGCTACTGTCCCATGAGCCCTGGGATAGCTCCTCTCTTGGGCCATGTTACACTCATTCATACTCTCCTTTTGATGGACAATCCAAAGACTGACTGGGACCCAGGAGCTCCTGATTTCTAATCTAGGCTGTAGGAAATATTGGGTCTAAATTGCAGTCATGCTAAGTACCACAGCATCCATTGCATTCTGCTGTTGTGTTAGTCTCTGCCTTCGTCTCTATATTTCATGGATGGAGCACATGAAAAATAATTCCATAGTCAGTCCAAGTTTCAGAATTACCAAAAATGCCTCCACATCTCTGTTGACAGCTTCTCAGAGAGGCCATTCTGTGACCAGAAAATAGAATATCTTTCCTTCCGTGCTATAGAAGTAGACTTCTAAAGAAGGGTGGAGACATAACACCAAGGAAATAAATGAGTGTAGGACTCCCTTGCCAAATATGATATTTGGATAAACAGAAGACTTCAGACTCCAAGGCACCTTTTCACATGTGCTAAATTCATACCCCAAACAAATGCTAACAAAACTTCTCATCTCTTTATATTATGTGTAGCCAGTAAAAAAAAAATAAAATCTAGAGCCCTCTAGGGGAAGCCTCTTGGAGCACTGGTGACATGGTTAGTGTATAGTCAGGTTAGTGCTATTCAAAAGCAAGTCTGACTGTCAGCAGACCACGTATTTATACCCACTGGCTTGGCAGGAGCCCAGCAGTACGATATGTTTTGCTCTGTTACACAGGCTTTTATTGTTGAAGCAGCTTTTTTTAATGGGAACTTTCTATAATTGGTTCCTGTTCTGGAGAGCCTCTTCTAAAGGTGAAGAAACAGTTCCATTTCCAGGACCATACAACAACTGACTGTACTACTGAAGCCAAGTAACCAGGTGGTGGCTGATGGTAGCTCATTGAGGGCATATACCAGTACATAAAGAAGTGAACTAACATCAACCAAGTCATTTGGTACCAAGTTGTTATTAATAGTTTTGTCTCTGCTACCTGATCTGAATGAGAAGAACCCATTGCATTTTGTGGACTTGGTTTGGGACCTTGACCAGTCCTGGGTGGGTTTGAACAGCAATCAGAAAGTGCCCTAGAAATAAAATGCCCCAAAGTGCACTGTCAGTCTTTTGTGGGATGTAGTCCAAAGAAGATCAAACTGTAGACTCACTATTCAGCTCTACTACAGGCTTCATGAGCCGTGAATCGAACAGTGTGTTAGTTTGAACTTATTTCTCCTTTGCAAAGTGTTACCTGCCTTATTTATATGGGTAACAGAAAGGTTGCAATAAAGTGACCTGTGTTGCAAGATCTTTATCATTTATCCCTGGTAAAAAGCCTACTGTGATACTGCAACCAGTGCCTTGCAGACTGTGTGAGGCACGAGCTGTGAGAGTGCCCCAGTGATCAGCATGAAGCTCGAGCTTCTGCTTTTCCGCAGGAGAGCGTATTACCTGCACACTCTTGTGATCTACCCTGCTGCTGAATTGTAGGATCTTTTAAAAAGATAACCCTTAGATTATAGGCATGAAAATGTGCTTCTCTGTTCCTGGGGTGTTGTGAGAGTGAGTTCAGTGTGAGGCTTTTTAGATGCTGTTGTAGTGGAGGCCATGGGAGGCCCTGGACACGGTGGACGCAAGACAAAACCCAGAACAAGAGCTGCTGCGTGTGTACTGTTGAGAAATTAGAGGTGAGCTTGCCCATTCTTCAGGAGACTGTAGGGTAATTTAATTAAAGCAAAACAAGATCTCTTCACAGATTCTCATCTGGACAATGGTTATTCCATTGCCATGTTTGCCTCAAATGTAAATAAATGAGAAAACTTTGTTATATAAGAACCTGGTCTAAGAGTGCCTGTGAGATCTGATGTGTGAACATGCTAGTGCAGCTTGCCACGTTTGGCTGTGAGACAGACCCATATGCCCAGCGCAGGCGTGGCTGAGGGCTGAGTGTACAGACGTGGTCAGGGGCAGAGGAAAAAGTTGTGTCTTTTATTCAACGCTGTGTAATGGCCCTTGGAGCTGGTTCGGTGGGACAAATTCCAGCTGGTGAGGGTGGGAGGAAAGGGCAAGGAATGACACATGAATAAAGGATCGTGGTTTTGTTGGCCTTGGAGTTTTATAGTGTAGAGCTGCCTGTGCCATAGCTGAATTACTGAGCTGTCTTGCTTTATAATGTTTATATTTATTTCCCTTATTCTTCCAGTACTTTTTTGAATAATGTTCACCTCTTTCCATTGCTCTCCTTGCCTCTGGTATCCCATTCCAATAAAATCATAATTGTTCCAATCACAAAAGATCCTGACTAGAAGAATTAATGCTTTTACAGGAGGTTCCTTTTTTAGTCTTTTTTAAAGACATCTCTTTTCTTTAAAATGAAAGATGAAGCATTTTCTTTCATCCTTAAACTTTACTGTCACATCTTATAAAGTCAAAATGATGGCTACAGTTAGAAGAAAGAGGGATATGAATTCTCAGTACAGCCATTTTTAAAGTGTGCTTTGTTTTAAAGCCCTGAAGATTGATTGAAGGTATTTTTCTTTTAGACGTGTAGCTTTTGTCAAAGGGGGCCTGATCTGAGTTACCCTCTGTAAATCAGGATTAGTTCCTGTGAAATCAATGGAGTAACAATGATACAATACAGGGCGAGTTGGAAAAGACTCATGCCCCAAGAAGGAATAAGGGAGGGACTGTGGGTGATCTCCTGAATGCTGCGCTTGTATGAGGGGGCGAAGCCACGAGGCAAAGCAGAATAATATGCTGTGCCTATTGGGCCGCCACAAAACATCCTGGGTGAGAAATAGGCAGGCGGCAGTGGATGTGTGCTCACACGGGTGCTGCCATTGCAAATCTCAGCTTTGGGAGCATGCTGAGTGTGCAGACCCTCTGCTTTACCCAGAGGGAGCAGCTCTTTGCCCAGCCCCTGCCACCACCACTACAGACAGGGAGGCCAAAGAGGTAAGAGAGCCTGATTTAAGAGACAAGAGGATGGTGGCAGGAGTGGTGCTCTACAAAATACCTGTCTCTGAAGCATATTTCACCATATCCAATGGAACTTGAATTTGTTGACTTTTGTGGTAGAGGGCCGGAGGGATTCACTATGCCGAGTAAGACGGGAGAGAGACACCCCATCATTGGGCCTTGGCACTTTGTAGAGGTGGAGAGGACAGGCTTTCGTGAGGGGGAGGACAGATAAACTCAGACAGATAATCTTATTGGACATTTTTATCCTTTCTTTTTAACATGCGTGCATTGAGTCAGGGGAGGAGGGGAAGGGGGAATGGTTAATGTGCTAAAGATACATCAAGACACGCAAATGAAGAATTGAAACAGTATGTCCTGCCTGAGATTTGAGTTTAACTAGGGATCTGAGCTCTTGTCTCTCATCTGCGCTGAAACCTTGACAGCTGATTTCTTGAGCTCTAAGCAATTTAGAGCAGAGAGTTTAAGAACAGCTCTTTTTATAGCATTTATCTGTATCTAAACAGCTTAACGCTAGGGCAAGTTCCAGCAGTGCAAACCACCGCTAACCTGGGCTGTGCTTTGGACATGCAGTGTTTTAGCAGTCTGCGTGAGGACTGATCCTAAGTATTGGTCATACTCCAATGCTCACAGTGAAAATGTGCAGCTTGGGCACAATTGGAGGCTTGAGTTTGGCCATCTCCAGTAGAATTAAAACATTTACACTTTGTAACTAGCTCCTGGACTCTCCCAGGCAGTTACCAGTTTGCTCTTGGCATACAATTGACCTGCTCTTGCACATGTCACTGCTTCATAATCAGAATATGTCTTTTTCAGAAATAAAGTTGCAACCGCTGGGAATAGCAATTACTGGGTTCAAGTCTCTCTTAAAATATTGAGAAAAAGAATGAGCAAGGCAGCCTGGGAAGGGACAGGTTGAAGGAGTAACCTTTTGCAATGCTATCCATTCTCTGGATAGTGTTCAGCTGGTGCTCTGGGGCTCTGGTTTCTGTTGCCCTTGATCAGGCTGGCACTTACTCGTTGACTCTCACTCCAGTAGATATCAATTCAGGGCTACACATGACACCAATTTTCAACTTTCCAGCATTTGAGAGCACCACACATTTGATGGATGCAATTGGATATATGTGATAGAGGATATAGGAAAGGACACAAGTTTTTTATAATGCTTCTCTTTCATCTTTTTTTTTGGTCAGGTATTACTTCTCACTTTACATCAAATTTGAAACCATTATTTTCATGCAAACTTTGGATTTCCCTATGACAATAAGGAAAAAGAAGGTGGAACTTTACCCCAAATACTGATTACAGCTTTCTAAGGAACACTGAAGTCTCTTGGACTGTGGTAAAATCTCCCAGGGAAAGTGGCAGAAATCCAGCTACTTGGCGCATTCTACAACTAGTCCAGACAAAACACCAGTAAATGTACTCTGCTTTGGCACAGAACAGGCTGGGGGATATTATGAAGCTTTCCTGTGTGCAACGTTTTATCATTTCATGACCCTGATGAGTATGAAATTTGAATTTACTATCTGCTGATTGTAGACCACATAGTGCCTTAGAGAAGCATGAGACTCGTCTGTGATGTAAGAATTTTTTTCACCTAGCTTGATATCATTGTTTGGGTGATTAGTACGTGAAAATGGCTGTATTAGATCAGACTAAAAGTCTGTCTAGTTTAGTACCTTATTTCTAGGATTAGCCATTAATGACTACACTGGGAGGAGTAGAACATGCATAAAGTGAGATTTCCATGACTGTCTCTTCCAATTTCCAGCAAGGATATCTGACAGTGAACAAGTCCTTTTGCCTCCTGTGCATTTCTCACAACCACCATCTCCTACTTAAGGAAAGTTTGGCTTTTCTCTTCTGGAACTTTAAGTGGATCCGAAATACAGAATGCATCTTCCTGGGGTTCACATGTCTGTGCTGTGTTTCACTTCTGGATTTGTACTGAAAAAAATAATTTCAACCAATGGCTGAAAGTATAATCCAATGCTTCATCATCAATAATTTTCATTACAGCGTGACTTGCAAAACATCTCTATCATCTGAGATGCCACAGTGCTCAGTGATGTACGCCCTGCAGTATGCATGTGCTTAATGACTAAATGCTGTGCTGGTCTTAGCTTTGAATGATTCAAATCCTATTTTTTTATTTAACATGATATTTGCTGTTTTTTAAAAAAACCAAAAGTGCTGTAGAACCTCCTTTGGAGAACTGGAAGATTTTATATATCTCTGCATAAAATCTGCATGTATATGGGGCTGGGAAAAATGTGAAATGCTGTAATGTCTCACTCACACTGGTTGGGAAATCAAGTCCCTAGAACTACCCCAATCCTGAATGTCAGTGTTATTTTCAGTCAACGATGTGTAGCTATTGCTGAGGACATGCATAATGCATGTGCTGGCAACTCGTCTTTATGCCAGTGTTTAAAATTACAGAGAAATACAGATAAGAATAAAACACAGAATCCATCTTTCAAACCAGCTGTCTCCCAATGCTGCTCTAAGCAGTCCCTTATTGCTCCTGTGGTGTCCACAGACCTTTACAAACTTTTTTCAGCTCCTTGATGTTGCAATATTGTTCCCTATATTGGTGTTCACTTCAAACCACGAGCCTGTCATTCTATATCAATGGCTTGGCCACTTTAGCTCACTGAAGATGTTTTGGAGACTGAGTGAAAATATAGAGGCATCAAGCGCTGCAGGTGTTGACTGTTACACTACCTTTATGAATCACTACACTCACAGAAGTTGAAAATCTCATTATGTGTGAATTTAATCAGAATCAGCTTTATCACTAGATAAGATTTAAGAGTAGGAGATTCCATTTACTTGAAAACATGTGTTTGCAGTAAGAAGGTTACATAGGGAAATACAGTATGCACAGCAGTAAGATTAAATGCGGCAATGCTGATTTACACACAGAATTATTGAGGCTGGAATAGACCTCTGAGATCATCAAGTCCAGCCTATGACGTAACACCACAACATCAACTAGACCATGTCACTAAGTGCCATGTACAATCTTTCCTTAAACACCTCCAGGGATGGTGACTCCACCACCTCCCTGGGCAGTCCATTCCAGTGTTTAATCCCCCTTTCCATGAGGAAGTGCTTCCTAATATCCAACCTAAACCTCCTCTGGTGCAGCTTCAGGCCATGCCCTCTCATCCTGTCACTGGTTGCCTGGGAGAAGAGCCCGACCCCCACCTGTCTACAACCTCCTTTCAGGTAGTTGTAGACAGTGATAAGGTCCCCCCTAAGTCTCTTCTTCTCCAGGCTGAACAACCCCAGCTCCCTCAGCCTCTCCTCATAAGACTTTCCCTCCAGTCCCTTCACCAGCCTCGTCGCTCTCCTTTGGACCCGCCCCAGCACCTCAAGATCTGCACCCAGAACTCAAGGTGAGGCCTCACCAGTGCCAAGGACAGGGGAAAAATTACATCCCTACTCCTGCTGGCCACACTGTTCCTGATAAAAGCCAGGATGCCATTGGCCTTCCGTGCCGCCTGGGCACACTGGTGGCTCGTGTTCAGCCAGTCGTCAACCAGTACTCCCACGTCCCTCTCTGCTAGGCAGCTCTCCAGCCACTCATCCCCCAGCCTGTAGAGCTGCCTGGGGTTATTGCGGCCAAAGTGCAGGACCCTGCACTTGGCCTTGTTAAACCTCACACCATTGGCCTCAGCCCATCGTCCCAGCCTGTCCAGGTCTCTGTTGCATCTTCCTACCCTGCAGCAGATCGACACTCCCCCTCAACTTGGTGTCATCTGCAAATTTACTAACTGTAGACTCGATCCCCTCATCCAGGTCATCATTTTCCTAAGCTGCAACAGCATCTTGGGGAGTTTGTGATATGCGCTAATTAATCCTCCATACCCTGCCTTAGGGCTGGGTAGTTTTTAGGCCCCAGGGAGTTTTTAGAGCTGTATCTTTTCTGCTGCTACTGTTAAAAACTCTCACACAGAAAAGGCATGACTTTCCCCTCTACTAGCCTGGGAGTGAGTGCTCCTCCTTAGCTGTGCCTCAGCTCTTCTGACTGGGAGCTATAGCATCCCACGATAATGCAGACAATTGACTTGCTTCTCGCCATTCTCTCTATTAAGCTGTTTTAATTTTCATGTTACCTTAATTAGCACTTCCCTGACAACACCTTTAAATTGGCTTTTCTTGTTTTGAGACATATAAGACAGCAGTAATAAAATGTATAAATCTCCTACTAGAACAGTATTAATTGCACATGTGTTTTCATGGTGACTGATGTTGGCCTTTCCTTAGTGATAATCTTGAATGTTGCACAACACTTTAATGTGGACACATCATGAAACCGAGGTGTCCGCACTGGGGGACACATTTACATCTGGTGTCTTTGCGATTTCATATTATTAGTGCTGGCCATTGCACACCAGTAGCTGTATAAAGACATATACCCCAAAGGTAAATAGACATATACATTTAGGGAGCTGTGCACTTCCCTTTTCTTTGAAATTAGAAGCTCAAATACAGTTGTAAATTGGATCTTTTTTGTTTGTTTTTTTTGTTAGATGCTGTTGTGAAATATAATCTTGTCTACTTAGCTCAAGTGGAGTAGGGATAAAAGAAGAATCTTCACTCTTCTCTACTTGTATTATACAGTCTGGGTAAGCTTTTGTCTTTCTGAAACTGGAATTATTTGTGTTTCAGATATCCTCCCTGGGTCTACCTTGGAAGCTAGATCTGCAGCTGCCCTTCAGTCATGGTTGTTTCAAGATTAAAGGCCATTTTTCTGTCATTGCCAAGCCTTTTTCTTCTTGCTTTTCATCTCTCAGCATCACAGAATGTACCTGAATACTCTGAAGCTGAACATCAGCAATGTGTCAGGAAAGAACACCCCACAATTGCTTTTGAAGGTAAGAGCTTCTATTCCTGTTTCAAGTTCCAGTAGGATGATCCATTTAGAAGGCCTTCGTGGTGTTACAGATGATGGTTTGGTCTGTGCTGTTTTCCTTACACCTGTGATCCACAGGCCAGTGCAACTGGCCTTATGAGTCATATTCCCTTTGATGCTTTACAGTGCTTTAACTCCAAGGTTTCATAGCAGTCACTTAATTCAGGAAGTTTTGGGACTACTGGTCTAAGAATCTTCATTTTCAATTCTGCTGCAAGTTTACTGTGATTTTATGCCACATTGAAACTGTGTTTCAGTTTCCTTTTCTCTGACTGGATTCAGTAATACTTATATAGCTCACCTAGCTGGATAGATTCAGACATTTAATAAGTTAATAGTGATAGAGAATTGGGACATACTTTAATGCAAGAAAAGTAAATTGTTTAATAATTACAGGGAGCAGCTACCTCTTTGTTGCTTTATTTGTTTGGTTTTGTTATGTATTTATCACCTTTGCTACTAGTTTTTCTGTCTTTCATCTGGGTTTGTTTAACTTGTCGAGGTCTTAAGAATGCGAGAGGGAAGCTTTGCATTGCAATGGGCAATCTTTTACCGTTCTTTTGCAGAATGGACTTTCTCTTGTCCTTATCCCGGCTGGATTTTCCATGACTGTACACATACTCCTAAACTGCTGTCTGTCCAATCTGTCCACTCACCCACGCGACAGTTATATCATGATATTGGTACCATCATTATTCCTGAATTCACCCCAGACTGGTGTGTTAAGCTCAGTGGGCCAGCATCATCAGCTGCTGAATCTCCTTGCTAAAAGTGGTTTCCTCCTAAATGTTGAAATATTGATTTTGGTTCCCATTTAAGGTTTTGCAGTGCATCTCCAGTTACATTCTTTGCTAAAGGCAATTAAGTACCTTGCAAAGTGTCTCTAGTTAGGTTCTTTGCTAAAGGCAATTTAGTTGTGCTTTTGTGAACTTTTGAGACAAGGTTTTCAGGAAGAAAGTAGTCAAAGTCTTCCTTGCTGACCTTTCAGGGTTCTTCTAGAGAGCTTTGGTCTTCTTCACAGAGGAAGAAACTCTTGTTTCTTAATTTGGAAAAGTGTAAGAAATTTCTTGTCTGTTTTCTGCTATCTTGTGATTTAAAGGTTTAAGTGAATTAAAGTAAAGTAGGAAAGTCTTTAAACCTACACGATATGGCACTGGCTCTAACCTTGCTCCGGTGGAATAGGTAAATAAATCTTGGTTTTAATTGCTAAATAAGTTTAACCATCTGTTTAACTGGGGAGAGATGAAAGGAGAAGTCCTTGGGGTTAAAAACGTGGTGCAACTCAATTGGATATTTAGATAGATAATACAATAATAAGGATGTTACAGATACAGAAAAGAGAAAAAGTGTGCACTCCGTCTATTAACCAGGAGCACCAAGTGCTGAGTTTCCAGAGCATGTGTTTGCAGGATCCAGCACTGACATAAATATTTCTGTAGGGAATATTAGAGTCCTGATTCCTGATGTTGAGGAACTGGTGGGCATTTTTTTGGGCGCTCAGTATGAGTGGTTCTCTGTGGAAGCGATGGCTATGTAAACACACTTATAATCTGCCAGTTTTTGTTTTAATCAGGTATCAGTATTTCACAGAAAAATCCATGCTATTTCAAATTGCTCTGAGGATGTCTTCACTTAACAGTATGGCTCATGGGATTTCTGTGGATCTCCAAATGCATCATCCTGTGGATCACAACTTGCTATACAGTGAGAATGCCGAGCCAACGACTGAAAGAGTGACCTCAGCGGTAGCTCTGCTGATGCTTCCACTGCCAGGGGATTATATTACTCTAGCAATTTTCAGTGGATGGGCGGTAATAATAATTCAGGCCCCAGACCAGACAGTCCTACAGAACGCATTAATTTACTGCCAGAATGAATAGATTAAAAAACCAGTTTACGTTACAAAGGGGTTGAATAGCTTCTTTTTCACAACCTTGCTAGCCAGGCTTCCCATTGCAAGACAAATGGGATGCTGAAACATGTTTTGCGTTCTCCATTCTTCAGTTCCCACCTTACTTATTCTCAGCCTCTCTTTTTATTGTACTTTTCCTCCAGATTATTATATTCTTAACATTGGGTAGCTAATATCTTTGTCATGAAAGAATCCAAGTAAAACTCCTTTCAGTGTAATTTTTAACTTATTTCCTGAGAAATTACGTATTTTCTATGTCTCATCTCTTGGTTATTGCATCTTATCCACACTAGTCAACTATCTGTTTGTATTGATATCTAGTTGTAGTGCTTTGGGAGTGGTAAGAAAGAGCTAATACTGTACATGACCTACTCATTTAAGCAGAAAGGAGTCTATGTATGCAAAATGATTTTACTTCAGTTGTATTCGGACCTGAAGAAATGCCTGTTTCTTTGCAGCGTCCATTTCCCAAACCACGTGCCATTGCTTG
Organism: Baryphthengus martii; assembly: GCA_013396935.1. Lineage (NCBI taxonomy): Eukaryota > Metazoa > Chordata > Aves > Coraciiformes > Momotidae > Baryphthengus > Baryphthengus martii. The sequence continues at coordinate 73,959 of VWZK01001064.1, forward strand.
TGACCTAGAGAAGATGATCTAGACAAGTCAAGGGATATAAATTCTGGTCCTAATTATGCTTATTTTACATTCTCAAGATAGAGTTTACACTGCCAGGAGAGATATGGTCTGCAAAGGGGCTGTGAGCTGAATGATTTTTCGTAGTAGGCTACATAGAGATCATGAGGGACAGGTCAGGAATTTGTGCTGTGAGCACTGTCCTGTGTGTTTGCACAGTACCAAAATAACACAATTGTGCCCAGATTTCCCTGGGGCTTATAAATGATGCTCATTGTACAGTTCACCACCAATAATAATGTATCCAGTTTGGGCCTTTCATAATTAGATTGTTCTACTCTGTGCTTATAGGAATCTAGTTAAAGTTTGATTTCCCTTGTTAGATCAGTAAGAGAATGATCTTTACTTCCCAGAAGGCTGTTTCTGGTTTCTTATTACCTACTTGGCTGAGAGTGAGTAGCTACATTAAGTAACTTGCATGCTTGTTTGTTTTTCAATGAATTGAGAAATTAATGAAACAAGCCAAGTATATCCTTATTGCATCCTTTTTTTATTTATGCATGTACACATATGTCCAAGTCCCATTTCACTGAACAGTGTGTCATCTTGTCACAGTTTCCTTGTCGACCACTCCAGTAAGCCAAATAGTGGAAAATTTTTTTCTAGTTCTTGTTAGTAATGCTCATCTTTCTTATCTTTTCCTTATGTGTCTAACAACCAATAGGTCCATCCCTACATTTGCAACCGGGCTATGCCCTTGCCATGCTATCCTGGTTCTTAGCAATATACTTTATTGTTATACATCTGTTTCTTGAACATAAAGCACCTTTGCTATTCACTACAGGCATTTGGAGCTCCTTTATAACATACCTTGGGAAAGCCAGAAACATGTTCTGCCACAGCAATATGGTGTAAGATTTGTTATTGCGAGAGTGAGAGCCGCAACCAGCGTACATACATGTTTGTAATGGGCGCAGAGTGCTTGGGTTTAGCTTGTTTATCAAAGAAGCGCTTAAAAGATTGCAAACTTGTCTGTGTTATATGAATCACTTGGATGTTTGCAACTTATCTGGAAATGAGCTGTAGACAGGTTTCCCCTTGCAGTTTTTGCCATTATTTATTTCTCATTAGTTTTATCCATTAAATCGCTATGCTCAGGAAGAAGACTTCCCAGACTTTTGTCTGTTCTGTCTCCCAGGGCTTTCCTCCCTGGGTCATGGCTATTAGTGTAAGTTGGAAGAACATAATTTGTCCCTGCTCTAATAATTGCAGCCTGTTTGCATCTATCAAAACACTTCAGCTGATCTCATGCTGAAGCACAGGAGAGAGATGGACTTGGTTAAATAGCTTATATTCCAGATCTTCTCAGGACTGCAGATCTTAGGTTTGCAGACTGTATCATCAGGGCTGATGTGAGTTCTCAGTGTGTGGCATCTAACCCACTGTCTAATCCTTAATCTCTCCTTGATGCAGACAAGTTGCTCTGTCTGTTGCCTCAGGTTTTCAAAATGAATCAGTTTGGGAGTGTTTAAATCTGGGATTTTACTTCAGACTGTCTGTAATTATTACCTCCTACCAGATGAATGTGATTCAAGTTGCTTGAATGTAGCTTGCTCTATATTTTCTCAATATTTTCTTTCTTTAAACAACATTTTATTGAAATGTGGCCAGCTTCAAACACTGAAATCTGCAGGGAGCAGTTAAGTGTTCTCTTGTTGTATTGAAAGCAAAAGCTGTTTTAACTTTGTGGGCTGAAGGATAATAGGGTATGATTTATTTCTTTTGAAGGTTCTTGACATTTTACCAAACACCCCCACTATTGTTGAAGTGATCACTAATACATTATTTCCTTTACTGTATTTTGATGGGGAAAAAAAGGGCATTAGCATTCATCAACCCCAAAGGCCATCTAGGAACACCCTTAGGAAGCTCTGATAAAGATTTACACTTTTCTTGAGCAAGTAAGATTTTGACAATTGAAAACAAAATTTGTGTTAACAAAAGGTGAAGATTGTGAGTTGAAGTATGAGAGACATACTGGCTAAACATCAAAGGAAAGGCAAAATACGTTATGTAAGAATTGTCTTCTAGCTCATAGCCTTGCTGTCCCTGAATCTCCAAACACGGGGTCCAAATATTAACTGATGATGGAGTGGTGACCAGAAACTGGTGGCATCCTGGCGGTGTTACAGAATATTTGACCTTCAGTGCATTTCAATATAGACTTTTCTTCCATTAAGCAAGCCTTGCGGAAATATTATTTTTAATCTTGGAAAGTGGAATTATAGTAAATAAAGCTGGTATTTTCTTCTTTAGAGTTCATTTAGAATTTGTTTCAGAATTATGACTGATAAAGCCATAAATATACAGTGGTTAGCGAAGTAATTTGCTCTCAGGCAAAATTTCTGAAAATTACACCCACCAGCTCTCATTATATTTATCATTGCATAATAATAATTATAATAATAATGGTTCTAGTTCTTTGATACTTCCCTATTAATGTCCAAGGCACTTCACAAATAATTGCAATGAGTTTTGGTTAAGAAAATATTCAGTGTGCTGTTCCTTGGTGCACAAAAAGAAAAGGGGTTTCGGAAAAGTGCCCTTCATGCAAAAAATGCTTTAGACAGAGTGAATCATGACCAGTAGCAGAAAAAAACGAAGACTTTATGGTGAAGCTTCAGGAAACAAATCGTTCGAATAACTCTTACATATTGCAGTGTGCAAAGGTAAAACTTTATAAAGGTATGACAGCTCAAGTGAAGGAGCAGCCTCTGACCGTGAGTGGTGGTGGCGATGATGAGGGGATAGAAGTGCGCTGCCTCTTTTCAGATGCCAGGCACACCTCAGAGAAAAGAAAATGGGGTGGAAAGCAAAGCAAAGTGCTTTTCTTCTTTTTCTGTGGTTCAGCACAAAGACATGCCTTACGGAGACCTCATGCTTGGTTTTAAAGTTTACTTAACATAGTTCCCTGACTGAAGAAGTTTGTGAGCTGGTGGTATGACAGACTTCATTTATTTAGCACAACTGCTTCTGATGAATGTTAATACATCACATTCTCCTAAACCCTTACATTCAAGGATGTCATTATGTTTTGATAAAGTTCACTTTAGTACTACCAGTCTCATAAGAAATATTCTTGTTTAATCATTCAGGATTCGCCCTGGAAAGCCACAAACAGTCTCAGAACAGTCAAACACTTAATATATACTTACCTTGAAGTCAGTGGGATTGTGCACTTGAAATTAAACATACGCTTATGTGCTGAGCTACACCACAGTCAAAGTGCACAGCACTGAAACATCAAGCCTGTAAATGGAAACCCTAGCATATCACTTTGTATTCTGCTACCATAGGTCCACGTGGCTAAGTTGTTCCTCTAACATGGCTGAATCAAGTAGTAAAGAAATGCAAGATGTTCCTTGGCTTAGTATAGGATTAGTTGGATGGAAGTCTATGGTCTACAATATGCAGTAGACTTGGTTAGAGGTTTTTATGATCATTTCTAACTTTGGGAAGTGCAGATAAAATCTTCAATAAACTCTTGTGCTTTGGCTTAAAAAGCTCTGACTTCGTAGATCATCCATCCTTTCCTTCTTACCATGTTGAGTGATCCTTAGAATATATTTTAATGGAAGTACTTGAGCTGCAAATTCAAATTTGTATTTTATACTTGGAGATAGCTCTGTTTTCCAGCACATTAATAAAAGAGGTGGAGGTCATTGGTGAAACATGATCTCTGATAATCCTTTACTATTTTTAGCCATCTTCCAATCTAAAACCACTGATCCTTATGAGACTGGGTTAATTTGAAAAGTCTTTTTAGATTTTTCAGCCTCTTCTCCGATGCATTGGTGTAACTGACTCACAGAGGGACTTTTATCCACAGAAGACAGGAGTCCTCATAAGCCTGGCTAGATAAAAAGTACAAACTGTGCATTTGACTTGGCATCCCCAATTCAGTCTCTGTTGAGCCAGCAAAGAGAGTCAACTTCTGTTTCAGATGTTTATCAAAATCAGATACATTTGCTTCTGTGCCAGGTGAAATTCAGGGAGAGTTTAGCCATGCTTTTCCTGACCTCTCCTGTGTTCTTACTAATGAAAACAGTTGTCCTGAATCTTGCACCATCTCTGCTGGCACAAATGGCTGATGTAGACATGTAACTGTGAGGACAGTGAAAAAAATTTGCCTCCAGATGTGGAGGAGGCATGTTGAATGATAATTGAATGATAGCAAAGGAGTGATTTTTTTCCATCAGACTTCAGTGGCTGTAGGAGCCAAGATGCAGCTTGCTTTCTTGCCTGAAAAGAGGGATTATACTGATCAGAATGTTGTTGGAAGCTGCAAGTGATGCATGAGCACTCACCTTATCTTTCTCAGGGAGGCTGTGTGACAGCTTCAGGGCTTGTCTTAGTAAACAACAGATCACAATACTGAAACACTCGGCAACATCCTTAAAACAAGAAACCTCTGGGTTTGGTAACAGTGGGGCTGTGTGTGGTACTAGTTAGACGAGTTTCACAAGGTGGTAGCGGGGCACAGGGCTATGGGTGCAAGACACCATGCAGTGCTGTGGGAGGCAGCAGGCAAGGTTTTTGAGAAGGGTTGTTGAAGGTGGAGGGAGTTAGCATTAAGGTAGTGTTTGCCCTGCTTGGTAGCCTACTGAGGAAAGTAAAACCTGTTCTTTCCATGAAGTCCTGTGCTGTATAGACACACAGCTTTGGTCCTGTTGATCTCAGGCATGGCAAATGCACGTTCTCCTGACTCGTGGACATGAATCCGTATCCGGTGCTCTTGCAGCACTGTGGCGTCTCCTCTACCTCTTGATCGGCTATTACCGGTGAGGATCTGCAATGCTGTATGTTGAGTCACCATCCCTTGAGGGCTTTAAAATAAGTGTAGATGTGGCTCTTAGAGATACGGTTTAGTGGTGGACTTGCCCATATTAGATTTAAGGTTGGGCTTGATCTTAAAGGCCTTTTCCAACGTAAATGATTCTATGTTTCTGTGTTAGTTGGGGTTTGAGGTCTTGTGGGGATCTGAGCAACAGGAGTCGTGCTGAAGAGGAAGGAGCCTCTCTCATGTTACATGACTTCTTTCCCAATCCGCCAGCCTGGGGGCTCACTGAGTGGAATTCTCCTGGCTCTCCCCTGGGGGTAGATCGTGATTAAGCTTCTGCCTGCCCTTCACCATGTGCAAATAGGGAACCAAATGAAACAGACTGGCCTCTCTGATGGACTGGAAATGCTGTAGGACTGTAGAATTGTGCCAGAGTGGGAATATGACTTGCAACCCTTCAACGTCCCTCCTTGGGGCCCAGGACAATTTAGCAGCATACTGTCCCCTTCTGGAAGTGAGCACTAATACATGCTTATTATCTAATGTTTTCTTTACCTGGGATTCGATCTCTGGGTTCCTCCTGGTGGTGTGTTTTGCCAGCTGCTCCATATTAATAATAAGAAAAATAAATAAACAAGCAGTCATAATTGTACTTTTGCAAAACTTAAGTTTAGACTATTTTCTTTTTTTCTCCATATTGAAACAATTTAGCAACACTTGTTTTGAAGAAATGGTTAAAATTTAAGAAACAAAGAGTCAAGTTGCCTGGTACGCAGTCACAACAGTTAGTGCCTTCTGTACATCATGTGCTTTACAGATAATTAGGCATTGATACACCAGCCAGTACCACTAAACCCATTTAACAATTGGAAGCACCAAGATGCTAAATAGTTTTGTGATTTGCCCAAGACAGAGGACACCAATGTCAGTGCTATTGGGTGCTTGGGACCATGCCTACATCTCCAGGTATCGTTTCTCTCTTGGGATGGAAGAAGCTCAGCAAGGTCAGTTCAAGGAGGAGCTGTAGGCAGTGAGGTACAAAATCGACTAGATTTGACTTAACTTGATAACATATCTTGGTTACAATTATTATTGTGATTTCTGTGGCTCTGTGAAGGTATGACCTAAGTATTTGGTTCTTTTGTTTCCCCTTCAGGGTAGCAAAGAGCACCGCCTTTTCTTCTGCCTTCCTCTATTCCTTGGTAGATGAGAGATGGGACTATTCCCTCTTTCACAATAGCAAGAAAGAAAAAGTCTTTTTCTTTTTTCTTTAAGTCATCTGCTATCCACATATTCTTGGACAGGTTGGAGAGGGACATTAGCAACTCTTGCTTCTTTGATCTCCTTGAAAAGGAATGGCTCACTGCAAGCTGCTGTCACAGTGACTCCGAGACCACTCATGGGTTAGCCCATTGTTTCTCTCATCTGAGGAGGAGTTTCCTGGCCAAGACAGGAAGAATTGATTGAGTAGGCAGGAAATGAGGTAGAAGCATGGCTGGAGGGTGAAGACTGCTAGAGAAGAAAGCAAGTGTGGGAGGGGATGTAAATGTGGGATCAGAGGGATAAACTGAAGGAATGGGACCATAAAAATGAGACAGCCGTAAGAACATCTGAGTTGAATTTGGGTATTAAGGGGAAAGAGAAAGGATCTAGTGGGTTGGCCCACTTTGTAGAAGAACTTGTACTCTGCCAACGGTCTTCTGAGTCCTCTTAACCATGAGAGGAGATCAGAGATTTAAGAAGGAAATGAAGCTTGAAATTGCAGCAGTTGGGATGAGGACATTTAATGTACAATTAAAGATTTCAATGGATCAGATTAAAGAAAGAGAGAATACCAGTAATGAGTTGGAGGTGGTGATAGGAAGACAAGACAACAGGGTGATATGTATGTTTAGGAAGACTTCTTGGGTAAAGCCAGCTTGATTTTTTTGATGTCATGAGTAAAGTCGAGCTCTCAGCGCTGACACATTTATTTGCTCAGCTCTGCCCGCACAGCAAAAGATTTCTCCTTCCCCTGATAAATTTGCTGAACTGTGGAGTGGTTTTGTGTTGTGGAGGCTACTTTTACTTCTTAGCACAGGGTAGAAGTAAAAGTTATTTTCCAAGGACTAACCTGTGCTGTGACCTACAACAGAGAACTAAGATTTAACATTAATCTGACATTGTAATATGACTAATTGTCAGTCTAATAAAGATATGCTGTATTTTGATTTTAACTTCTATGCATTCTTGGAAGTGTCAAAACTTGCTGTGTTTGAGAAGACAGATGGTAGCATGGGTAGCCTTCCCATCTTTGGTTACAGCCTCGTTTGCTTTGTCCCAGATGAGTTCTGGTCAGTGCCCCATACAGAATGGAAACTGTGGCCTCAGTCTTAGCAGGCAATTGTCTGCTTCATGAAAATTGCTCTGAATACTGAGGATAACTGAAACAGGGAATGGTTTGAGATGATAAGTCTGAGTCTGTGATTCTGTGACATTTCATCAGTCTATACCAAGAAGACAGCCTGAGACCTTACCTTATGTTACAAAGTAATTTGCATCTGTTAGTCACGATTGGGATCCCACACTGAGAGTACTCTAGGTTCCAGGTCATTTGAAAAAGGTCTGAGTGGTTGAGTACTTGCAAACTGGAGTATCTGCCAGTCACTGTACGTGGTTTGCCCTGCGCTAGGACTGGAGCAAATCAAAGCGGGAGGAGATTGTACAGTTACAGAAGTCATAGTTGTCACCTGGTCCTCCCCAGGAATGCTGAGATACACACACATGGTAATTAAACATGCCACGAATTAGTAAGCTGAGTTAAGAGAATTTGTAAGAGACTACACTAAGGAAGGTGCTCAATATCTGGTTAACACTGCACAAAAGTAGGTCTGAGTATCTGCAGAATATGTATTTATTTATTCCTATGGTGTTTGGCAGGCCCCAAGCACTGTATGTGTGCTCTACTTCAGTGCACAAACTTTCACTGTTGAATCAGCTGATTTTACAGGGTCTTTCTGTAGTCTGTGTGTTTCAGGTTGTCTCTTATGGAATGGGGTCCCTCTGAATCTTCCTTCTTGTTCAGCTTCCTTAAATTCCTTCCGTATGATCTTTTTACAATAACTTTGAAGCTCTTCCTTGCAATCCTAAGAGCACGGTTACTCTCTGTATGTGAGTATGCCCTTATTTTGCATAAAGAATCCTTGGTCTTGTTTGGTTTAATTTCTTTTGCTCCAGACTAGAAAATCCATGCTGAGAATTATTCTTGAAGAGATATTCTCAAATACACAGTGGTTAGCCAAGCTCTGTGCACCCAGCAATGGCTTAGCTATTTTGAGGCTTGGCAAGTTAACCTCACTGCTCTTGCGTGATGTGTGCTGGATGCACCAAGCTGTTACAGCCTGCTGGAGGTGGGAGCTGCAAGTGGGCTCAAGTGAGATGAAGCAGTAAATGCTGTCCTTTAGGCAGGGAAGTCTCAACTCAGTGTTTACATACCTCTTTCCTCCAAAACACAGAGTGTAAGGGTGAGGTAGGGAGCATCTGGTTTTGAGGAGATGAAGGCTCAAGTGTTACCAGCTTTACCACATATTTAGAAGCTGATCCAAAGCCCATCAAGCCCAGTGGAAAACTGCCAATGATTTGAAGAGCCTCTGGATCAGGCCCTTAAACCCAGCTCCTGCAATTTGGCATGTCGTCTGTTGTGCAACCAACTCGTCCTTGTCCCAGTCCTGTACTCTCAGGAAGCCAGTGCAGAGCAGTGTGCTAGCAGGCTGCAGGGACCACCCTCCGAAATGGCAGAGGGCCTCTTTTCACCTTGTCTTCTGCATGCGTAATAGCCCAAGCACAGCTGTGCCTGCAGACTTACATTTCCTGTGAAGCTTTGTCTTCTTTGCAGGTGGATACCTGAACCACCTTGCACTGTGAAGGGACTTGCAGAGCTTTAGGGGCTCTGAATCAGATGTCTGGCAATGGACGGTGTTAGAAACTATTAAACTTTTGTTCGTTGGTCTTCATGTGGAGGAAGTGAGAGCATGGAGCTTTAACCCCCTGGAAATGATTAAGAGATGAGAAGCACAAAGGGAGCCTTGATGAACATTTGCCCCTAAGCCGTGTGATTCCCAGCTTTCCAGCTCCTGCTGCTGGCGTGTAAAGCCAGGGCCTTGGTTTTTAATTTTTCATGGTGTTTTTAAATAGATACTTTTGCAAATGTAAACATGCCCCGGTACTGAGGGCTTCCAGCCAAATTAAAAGAGTCAGCGCTGGAAAAATCAGCCTTCTGAGGAAGGTCAAATACGAGCAAACTCTGGAGTTCATTGGGTCCATATGTGTAAACTTCAGCTAATATGGGATAGACCCAGGGCAGCACTTACTTACCTTTCAGAACTGAGCTAGTTTGAGAGTGAAAGGCTGGAACTGTTCTTAGGAATGCCCCTGGTCTGAGCAGTAGCTTTGAGCATGTCAAATGAAAAAAAGCCTCATGTTTGGACTCTTAGTTGCATTTCCATTCCACTTTATCCTTTCCCTCTGAACAGGAAGAAGGAAGGTTGGGAAGGAAAATGTGCCATTTGGCATTAATTCTGACAACTTACATTTAGACTTTCTTATCTGGGACCATGCTGGGTTTAATAATCTCCAAGTACATGCCTATAAAAGCTTGATTTTGCAATGAGGATGCATGCCTTGCAGCCGTTAATTTAATAACCAGGAAGGGTTTCTTTATAAGTTGTACCACCTGCAGTAATAATAGAAATCAAGACACTGTGTTATTTCTTGGGCTGGAATGACATTTCAGCCAACATGGAAAGATTCAAGCCACCTACTGCCTTTAATTTTTTAAAAAAAATATTTTTTATGTGTAATTTGTCAGAGCTTGCCATTAAAAGGAAGAACTGATGAGTGTACCTCTCTGAAGTGAGGAGCTTTTGCTTAGAGGAGCATGTGAAGAAATATTCTTCCTGCCATTGCACTGTAAGAGTGGGTTAGTTAGTAGGAAAGAGTTGGTAGGAGAGGAGATAAAATGACAAGAGAAATTACAGCCTAAAAGCAGGATCTTTAAAAGGTATCATCATTATGCAGCAATCCCCTAATTCCACCCACATCAGCCAACAGAAATGCCAGGAGATCTGCAGCACATGTCAGCTGGCTAACCTACCTGAAAGGTGTTATTGTTGCTGGTTCTGCTTCTTGGCTCAGAAATGTCTCTGCAGCTAAAGAGCTACAGGAAAAGAAGACAGAGCCTCATTAGTTAGGAGAATGCCAGAGGTGAAAGTGAAGTGTCTCCCTGGTGCTAGTACATCATTAAGGGTCCCAGAGGAGTATAGGAGGTGGAGATGCTTGAAGGTTAGATGGACTGAGTTATTCCTTAACTCATGCCTTTTCATTGAAGAGCAGAGGAGGTATATGTGTTGTGGGTGCTTATGCAGTGTGACAGGAATGCTGAGAAGGGCTGGAAGCCTCTAGCTCTTGCTGGCAGGGATTTTAGATTGTGAGGATGGAGGTCTCATTGTTGGAGAGGCCCTGGCAGTGTCCAGTTAGGCGGGGTATGGGACCAGGCCTGATAGTGTCCAGCTCCGTGATGAGGGGGCTTAGGAGCTGTTATGAAACATGGTGGTGTTCAGGACAGAAGCAGAAGCTCCATGACAAAGTTCTGCTTTGGAAAGAGGCAGGATAAGTGGAATATAGGGACTTTTAGAGAATCATAGAATCGTTTAGATTGTAAAAGATCTCCAAGATCATCAAATCCAACCATTACATGTGTTTTCTTAAGGTTTTGATAACTGAAGGGCTTGATTAGCTTTCATCCGTCCCTGGAGGGAGAAGGGGCTCAAAATTGCTCAGCAAATATCCCTACATTAAAGGTTGTAAACTGTTGCACATCTGTAATCCTACAAAGCTCGCCAAGATGCCAAAGGCCTTAGTGAGATTCCTCATCAGTATTGTCATCTTACCGCTGTGGAAAAGGGAACTAATGCCTACAACATAACATTCAAACCTGACTGCCTTCAGTGAGACTCTCAATTTATCATTGGAGACATAAAATGACAGTGGAGCATGTTTTTTCAGAGCTCTTTTAAACGAATCTGAATTGCATCATTCTTGTTATGAGTCATCAGGTCATTGGCCTGTGTATTGGGATGCTGTTGGCATGAGGTCGGAAGATATTACCTTTCATGTTGAGCCTCTTGGATCTTCAACGTTCAGTCCTTAAATGAGGCAGGGTTACTTGTCAACAGGCCACAGAGGGATTACAGGTCTACTGTTTTTTTCTCATTTGTGCCTTGCTCCCTCAGATATTTGGTATTCTCCATGTATTTAACAGCCAGACTATTTAACCGTTGAAATAATTTCTCTAGAAAAGCCCTCACAGTAAAGCTGGGTGACTTTCCAAAACATGAATCTATCTCTAGTTAGTTTGTGCAGTAAAGGTGTAAGGTGAGAGGCTGAAATTCTGTGATCTGCGATACATGCAAGGTCGAAGTTCGTAACTGTATTGGATGCTGGTATTCTATGACTGCCCTAGCAGGACCCTAAAATTAGTAATTCAGCTTTTTCTTTAAGCAGGTGTATTTTTTCTTACATTGGGACTATCTGCCCTAGATGTCTCAACTGATGTTATGTGAATAGATGTAGCTTCTTGAAGATCTTTGTCTCAGCAGGTATAGCATGGTCAAGTCTATTGCTTTGCCTTTAATCTGTGTTGTTAAAGTTTGGGCAATTGCCTAGATTGGCAAATCCAAGCTAGTTGATAGAGCTAGTCTCAAGCTTGTTCAATCTCTCTGCCACAAAGATGCTGTGATGATCCCTGCCATCTAAATTAAGACAGGATTCCACTGATAGAGATTCCAGATGTTCGGTAAAATGAAACCTAGAAGACAACCTAAAACCTGAAAGAGAAGGTAAAACCTGTCATTGGAGCAACTAAGTCTTCATTGCAAATCACTTTAACTTGTTTTTCAATCAGTTCACCCCACCTTTTCTTTCTGGCGGGCAGCAGTTTCCCTTTGTTTTGCACAGAAGGCAAAGCTAAATCAGGCAACCTAGTCCCTTTACAGCACTTAACCCTGGCACCAGACGTGGTTCCTGAGTTTTAACAGAAGGAAAATCAAGCTGTTGTCTCCAATACCAACTCTGACACTTCATCTTGGATGTGAAAATAGCTGCTGAAACAGTCCTGTGTTTATGTGTGCTTTTTGCACACTCTGCAGAGAATCAGAATAAATAGAAACCCTTTAAATAGATTATTAATTAGCCCTCCCCTGACACATAACTGTAGGAAATCCACTGCTTGATGTCTGGGTGAACTCACTGCTTCTAGAGCAGCTTTACTGTTTTTTGCTTTCTTTTTTTTTTGTTGCAGATCTGAAGCCCTGGGTGTGGAATTTCACGTATCCAGGTGTGCATGACTTCTCTCAGCTTGCACTGGATGCCAACAGGAACCAGCTCATTGTGGGAGCAAGGTAAAGATAATCTTTTAATTAGTCCAGGGGTGCTGTCAAGCTCTTTCCCTTCAGGTTCTGGCTTCAGAGGAAAGTGTATTTCCAGCTTATGTGGCCAGACTACCCCTCAAAAAGAAAGCTATAATTTATGTAGAAGGATTTAGACTCCTAGTGTAAATGCGAAGACAAGAAAATTACTAGAATTTAAAAAACAGATGCAATCAAGTAGAATGTTGGCATCTTCCTTGGTATCATGGATGTTAGAGGAGTTGCAGCAAATCATTTTGCTCCATCCCTCTTGCATCACAAAATTTGGCTTGACGGTGTATTTGCCATTACCAGACTTTCCCTTTGTACCAGGTTCATCTATGCACCTTTGTATAGGTCAGAGTGGCAACATAAACGATTGCTTTCTTCTCTCTTAGAATTCACTCCACAGCCTGTTTTATCTTGCTGATATAGCCAGATCCTCACCTAAAGCATTTTGGTGCAACTTGCAATAGGTTGTTATGGCCTATTGGATAGAATTAGCATATATTTTCCTTTATTTTTAAACATCATTTTTATTTAGGATGCCATAAAAGGAGGGTTGAAACACACAAGATAAACATAGGCAAGCTCCACCAGATTTAGAGCTGCATTTGTAACAAGAAAAAGAGCTATAGTTCAGTGCAATACTATCTGCCAGGAGTGGTTGAATCACGAGCCCCAACTCAACTATTTTTTATGGCATAATAAACAGATAAGACAACCCAAAAAAAAAAGACTAAGCATGGTCTAACAAATTAGTTTTAAGTATAACATTTAGAATCAGATAACGTTGTGGTAGCAGTCTCTACTACTAATGAAAATGGAGGAAGAGACTGCTTTCTTCCCAGATTATGCAGCATTAGAGGACAGGGAGGTGAGGAGCAGAGCTCAAAGAACTCACAATAGGAGAAAGAGAAAAGAGCAGAGGGAGAGGCTTTAGAGACAACTGAAGTGTAATTTAATATACATTTCCTGTGTGCATTTGTGTAGTAAATAATAACTCTTACCTTCCCCTGGCTGTTCAAATTGCCAGAGGCTCTCCTGCTTTTCATACAGAAATGTTATACTCTTCAAGGCATGGCTTCACCTATGTTAGAATCTTTAATCAGCAATTATTAATATTTATTACTTAGAACAGCATTGCTTTGGGGATGGCTGTGAACAGTGTCTTCTGCCAGGCATTGCAAAAACACAGGCACGTTGCTCTGAGGAATTTATGGTTTATACAATTCAGCTGCATGTCAGGTTTCCCCCCGCCAGACACTGCTAATGCTGACACGCTTCACCCCTGCTCAAACCCCAGCAACATGTCCTGGAGGGAGTCTCGCTCTCCACAAGAGTTTCTACAAGTGTGTTAAACACGAGGCTACAATATCATTACAAACAGAGGAATGACAGTAAATTTGGCTTTCCACTGGAAGCACAATATATTGCAGTATATTGCCTCCTGAAGAAGCAGTAACACATAGAATTTGCTTGGAAAGGTCAGTTTTTGTGAAGCACTACCCACCTGGCCGGGAGACTGGAAGTTTCAATGGTGTCACATGGTTCTGCTGAGCAATTCTTGGTAGAGTTAGTGGAGATATGTTTTCCCAAGGTGGGTTTTTTGGGTTTGATACAGGCTTGGGGTAGGGAAAGTGGAGAGTGCTGAGCCCTTTACCTCTTCGCCATCTCATTTCCATCCTCTGTGAGGTGACAGGGAGAGGTGCATGAATATAGGGGGTGTGGATGGGATCCTCAGTGCTGAGCTCCTGGAGCTCTGGCAGAGAAATGGGAAGAAGGAGTAAAGCCTTTTCTGTTCCCTCCTTCCCTGATAAATCCACACCTTGTTCTGGACTATTTTTAGGCGTGATTTTTTGAGTCATTGCTTGCTCGTGCTCCATGTGCTTGAATTTGCAAATGAAACAATACCTCAAAGAGATAGGAGCTGTCTCTATCCATCTCTACAGGGTGTAATTTATGAAACCTAAATTTAAATGTTAACCATGTTTAAATGTGCTACCGTAGATCATATTAGTAGTAACGCCAGCTATTCTGGGGTTGTGGAAGGAGTTTGGGATCAGGGTGGAGTTTATAATACTCCCACTTTCTCAATTTCCTGGTTAACATCATTCTCTTAGATGATAACGTTATAAATTATTTCAGACTACTTCTTTCAGTCTCTATTTAAAAGCAGCATGACCTCACCACAGCATCTCTTTGGCTTAGTTTATCCTGTGTTTCAAAGCTTCACAGAAAATGCTTCCTAGAAGAAAAGAAGATCCTGGGGCTCACGAGGGTTTTTGATATCAGGAATTGGACACAGCATGACTGAAACTGCAAGAGATATTGAGGGCATGCCATGCAGACAGGGAGCTGGAATAACACAAGTCTCAAATTTTTAAGCTTTATCCTTATCTGAGAGCCCTCTCCAAATGACTGGTGCTGCCTGAGTGCAAACCAGAGGAGTTTGATAGCTCCACTGCACCAAATACCTGTCAAGTCAAAACCCTAGAAACAAAAGAATTTGTTTCAAAAGCCCACCATGGCTTCTAAGCAACGTATTTACTTGTCACATCATTTGTAAAATCTAAACACTTGCAAGTAAGGTTATGAATAGTTTAGAACATTGTAAATCTCACACTACGCATATTACGAGCCATATTTCATTAAGAATAAAAACACAAATTTCAAAAATTCATAACCTTCATTTTGACTCATAGTTTGTGTGCTTTGTTTTTGTTTTAAATGTAATGTTGGTATTTTAATGTACTGTTTTACTGTTATGAATGATTGTTTTGAAATGCTTAATGCTTTTTTTTTTTCCAACTCTTGAGCACATGTGATTACTATTTGAGCTTATTTTAATGGGAGGAAATCCAATTTTCTAGACCTCATTATTACTGAGAAAAAACTTGAAAATTTGATCATGGCAGTGATGTCACCTGCGTATTGAAGAAACAGCACTCTGCTCTCTCACCTCTGCTGTAGGCAGAGTGCCCAATCTCTGGGGAGGGTGGGGTTTGTGGAGGAGGCACAGAGTTTAACTGTGACATCCCACCTCCTCAAGGAGTAAGGCTCCTCAGTACTATCTCATTACTGGCTGGGCAAAGACAGGAACCAGTAAAGAAACAATGATATGAAAGGCCCTGCCTGGAATCTAGCCAAAAACATGCTTCACAAGAGCCTCCTGGTGAGGAGAACATAAAAGGTTTAAAGGAGGATGGTTGAGACAATGTGCGACAATCTGGCACCTCAGCAAGCTGAAGGGAAACAGCTTGGACAACAGGAGGATGGTACCCAAACAAATGGCTGCACAGAGAGTGGCTGGGAAGCCCTAAGGAAAACATTTGACTTTTCCCAGAAGGAAATTACAGAGTTGTCAGCTTGGGGCAGTGGCCTCCTGGGGCTGCGGATGTGAGAGGCATGGCTACAAGAGTTGGCCATTCGCAGTGAGTGGAGGTGTTACTGTAGAAAACCAGCCAGAAAGCATCACGACCAGAAGTCCTCATAGTTCTGTCTGCCAGAAGTGCTGTCAGCTCCATCGGGAGATGAGAAGGGATGGTCTGTCATGGTTGTCGCATGGAGAACTGTGGTTCAGGAGCCCTTGTCACAAACAGTCATTACCAAGAAGAGCCTGGAGGTAGAGAGCAGTGAGCAAAGGCTGCATCAAGGGACTCAAACCTGGCAAGTAAAGTGCATATCATTCTGGACTGCCAGACTTCTCTGTGATAAATGTAAAACTATTACACTGCTGGTAATGCAAGTCTGGATGCTTTGACGGCAGTGATTTTCATACATGATTTAGAGCTGAACTGAATGTGCCTGTTAATGCCAAGTAGATAGGTGCAAGAAAGGAGATACGGTTAGTTTGGGGAGCAGGTGAAGTACTATATGAACTTTCAGGGCTTGTTTTAGGGGGTTCACAGCAGCCTGGACACACCCCTTCCTGGCTGTTACCGTTTCTGGCTATGTAAGAATTAAACCAACTCTGGATCATGCAGACTTAGGAGCTGAAGATTAAGTGGAGTGACTGATGTCCCAAAAGAGTTGCTTCAAGTTGCAGCTTGCAGAAATACAGCTAATTGCAAATATGCACTGGGACCCTCAGCCAGCAGTTTTGGCACCCTGAGTTTATTGAAAGTCTCTGGCGTATAATAGATTAGTCAGTTCAGACACCAGGTTTCATGTAGATTTCTGACTGAACGTGGGCTCTCTCCTACCTGCTTGGCAGAAAGCTCCAGAGCACTGCAGTAAAACTCTCAAAACCTGTGCTGCTTGGAAAATATCACTCTTACACTTGAGCACCTTCACTCCTGTCCAAATCTGAACTGCTCCTGTACCCTGAAGAGAAGAAGTCTCTTCAGGTTATCAGCAAAAAGCATTTTGCAGACTAGGACATTCAGTGGCAGAAGTTGGGTCAGAGTTGATCCACAGATTTAGAGTGCTGAGTCTATCAAGAATAGTTTCTGTTGCCAAATGATCAGGGCTCCTCACCAACGTTTATCCCCACAGGGCTTCTGTGAGGCAGGAAATCACTGATAATTTCAGACTATAGATGAGAATCCAAGGGCCAGAGGGATTAAGAGCAAGCCTGCCCTGTGAAAAGGCTGTGAAGCTGAGACCTGTGAGTTTATAGTAGATCTGAAAGATAGTGCAGTGCAGCACCTAACACAGCTACTCCTGCAGCAGGACTCTGCTTTCTGAAGGTACCAGTGAAACTCTGCACATTCTCAGAGGTCTCTGCACTTGGATAATGTAGACCTATCCAAAGCTCTTCTATGGGCTCACGGAAAACCTGTGGCAGAGGTGGGATTTGGGCCCTTTATTATTGTGTTTCAATCTGGTAGTTTAATCACTTGCCCTCAGCCTTCTATCTCCAAAGATGACGTAAGTCTTCAAAATGCTCTTGCAAATCTGTGAGTCCCATACACTTACACTGGGACAGTGGAGCTTCAGCATGGCTGAAAAAGTTAAGTCTTTTACAGCATGGAGAGACTAATATGCAAACAAGTTAGCATTGGCTACAACCACATGGGTATAGCTGAAGGTTAAATAGTCCACAGGCTCATCCTGTTATCAGCCAGGAATGAGATGCCATTTGTCTCTGAGTACAGGATCTGACTCAATACTTTTCTGAGACAAATTTACTGAGCTGAGTTACTGCCATTTCTGATGGTTTGCATTAGTATCTCACTGTCTTGTGCCAGTTTTACCCCCTACTAAGTCACGTTTGGCTGAGAAATTACCTTGCTAGTTGAGGTATTAATGAGGACGTGAGCAACCAAGAAGCATGATAATATCTAGATCATAGGATGGTAGCTGAAAGTGCTGCTGCAGAGAAACCTAGAAAAACAAATACCATCTTTTCTCACTGTGACTTTTCCTATCAGACAAAAAAAATGCTCTAATTAAAGTTGCATCCTTGTGTCGGGGGCTGGAGGAGGGCAGCTAACGATGGTGATATGAGAGAAAAAAAGGGAGAATAAGTCTCTGAAATTAACAAACTTTCAAAGGACCACTGATTTCTTTTAAAGAAGCTGCTTGACCTGCACAGTAAAGAATATGGTGAAGGTGCAAAATCTGTGATTAGACTTTGCATCTAATTAAATCCATAATTAGGGGTGCACAGTTTCTTTACACAGGGAACAGAAGTGCCATTTAAAGTGCAGGTTTTAACCTCTCTGGTTGATCCTGAGGTAGTTCCTCTCTGATACTGTACCAGGTGAGGTCAGCTCAGCCCTTGTTTAAGTGTAGAGGAGTGAAGGCCCATTGAGGTGTTTGTTTTCCTTTGCTGGTGTGCGAGGAGTCTGAATTTGCTGTACCCCAAATCTGTACTGTGCCTGACTTACACTCCTTGGGAAGGAGGGAAAGAGGTGAGGACAAGAAAGGACAGAAGGACAATTTTTGTTATTAGGGGATTATGGGAACTTTGGAGTCTGGCCCAAATTTCGTTCAAAGTGTAATTTTTTTTTTCTTAGTTAAATTCTGTCCATTTTCTTGAACACAGAATTTGAATTTTAATTAACTCAGACTAGATAAATTAAATAAAATACTATGCTGCAGCACTGTCAGGTTGCTGCACCAGACCGATCCACAGAAGAAGTCATAGCTGTAGGAGAGCAAAGAAGCGGCTTTGCCCCAGGTGTTGTACATGGAGAAGAGGGTGAGGCAATGGCAGTCTCTGCTCTGACACCTTTGTTGGTGGAGAAAACAGCTGGTCCTTCAAATCGCCTGCAAGGTGGTACCATGTACCTCTCTTCAAATGACCTCACCAGCGTGGTAGTCCATGTGTTTTTGCCTATCATCAGAGGAACCAGGCTTTCAACTGACCCATGGCCAGTGGTTGTGCAGCCAGTGCTCTGTGAAAGGCAGTCTTAGAGCACTGCAGGCTGATAGGAAGTATCTTTACACAGTGAATTGCAGGCTTGACTTGAAAAATATCTCGTATTCCAGATAAAATGAAAATTAGTGATCCTCTATCACAAATGCAGCCAAGCAGCCATCCATGAGAGGTTCATTTGCTTCAGTAACACACTGAGAATAATTAAGTTTGAAGATTGTATTTCAGAGAGTGGGGTGTGAGCAAACACAAGGTCAGGATATTTCAGCAACAGTTTTGGAGGCTTGGACCTAATGTGTTTTACAGAATCACAGGAAGGAGCTGCAGAGCAGTTTCCTTTTGCACTGCTGAAAATACTCTGTTGCTCTAGTTAAGTTGATGATATGTCAGTTTTTTATGGCAGGGCTTACCACAATGACTCTCATATCACTTATATCCAGATGTTTAGATACTAAGCCTACTGTTCTGTACCACTGCAAAGGTATAAAAACCACAGCAAAGAGAAGGAATTGGTTAGCAACAACTTAAGCTCACCAGCCAACTCTATCAGTATTTGCATCCAAGTCATGTTGAACTCATCCAGAGTTTGAGGGAAGCCTGAGAGAACTGAGCATGTTTATCATCCTAAGTAGGCAGGTGGGGGGGGAGGGCTGCCAGAGAATATTCGAACGATAATCAGTGCATCAGAAGAAGACAAAATTTACAGTATGACTTATTGAGAGCACAACTAAAAGTGATGGGCAAATGGGAGATCAGAATTTCCCATGTAGTTCAGGGCCACATCAAGGTGCTGTAAGTGCTCTGTGACTGCCAACTGGATGAGAGTGGGAGAGAAGAGCTGTCTGCTGCATGTCGAGAGAGTCTTGAGGTGGCATCTGGGATAATATGTGATGATCTGAAAGATGGACTGACTCTTCCAAGAAAGCAGTAACAAACCCACACAGGAGTTTTGAAAATTTGGCTCAGTTTTCATCTCTGGGATTTTGAAAAAAACTCATCTAGTGAAACAGACAGGGAAATGTAATGAAAAAAATAAAAGAAAAATAAATTTGCCCTTGTTTTATAAATATGTTCAAACAATATTACAAAAAAAAATGCCACTCCCATTCTCTAAAGGGTATACGTACAGTTATCCTCCAGAAAACAGCTGGTTCAAGGTGTCTTGGGAGCATAGCAAATGCTGTCACCAAGGAGGTGGAACCACACTGGAATGAGGCTTTGCCTCTCCTGTCCTGGGGAAAGAGAAGGGCCACAGACACCAGAGCCCATTTGCTGCTCCACTTGAGAGATGACAGAATAGGGGACATGGCCAATCTGCTTCCTGCTTCTCCCTCCTATGACAGCAGTTGTCTGTCTACGTTTCTGAATACTGGTATAGTCCAAGGGTGCCACAGCTCTGCTGTTGTCCTACATGCTCTTCAGCTATACACAGCTGCCTCTTTTGATTCTTCCTAAAACTGGCACTGAATGAAGAACATTGAGCCTGAGCAGACCTGTGCCATGCGTCCTGTGCTATCAGAGCTGATGGCAGTTCTCCTCTATTGACTGGAAAACAGAGGATTTGATTTTTATCCGTATTTCCACTGAGAAGTACTAAATGGGCCTCAGTGACAACCCAGAAACAGGATCCTGGAATCCTTGTTTAATTTGGAAACTGCTTAATCAGAATGATATACTACTTGCATAAGGGGCCTCTTCTAAGAGGATGCTCCTCTAGCTCCGGCTGGATTTATCACTGAGAAATGTTGATTTGGGAAAAGCAATTGCTCATATGGCAACTACATCATATTACTCTATGCCATTTAGTATGGTTCTCTGTTGAACATCTATTGATTTTTAAGGAAGAATGATGTACCGGACAAGTTTTTTATCAATAGAAACAAAATTACTGGTTAATAAAGATCCAGCTTACATGGGAGATGCTGGCTCTCCACCTTTTCTCCAGTATGTGTATACCAGGCCCTTCAGATAAATCACTGGAGTATCATTCACAAACAGATCGTCCCATCACACTCCGGGACAGGCATGTAATTAACTCCTTCTGAGAGCAAAAGCCAAAATCATCCTTCAGGAGCTGGATTTCTTGGGATGGTTGGCTAGTTCAGAAATGTGGATAACTATCTGAAAAGTTCAGCCACAGATAGACCTGCATAGAGGCTCTGTGTGTTAATCTAGCGTGAGATTTGGTAGCCAAGAACCCTGGGGTCTGATCTCAGTTCCATCATCGACTTGCTGTGTGCTTTGGAGAAGGTCATTTAACCTTTCTCTGGCTCATTTTCTCCATTAGTGTAAGGAGAGAATGATACTAACCAGCTCCCAGGGAGTCGTGAAGCATGACTAAGCTGTGCTTGTCGGGTACTGTGGAAGTACAAAGTATATCTAAGGCCTCCAGGAGCAAAGATAGGAAGTGCTGACATGAGTTGCTGGCTCCAAGCCTGAGGCTTAGCCCCAGCACGTGGCTTCCAGGAGTGCCAGAAGGGAGCATTAGCTTTGTCACATGCATAATTCTGTGTCTTATTTTGTATTGCCCAAAGGACCCTGTTATGTTAATTATTTTTCTTATTATCTACACTTCGACAATTATGAGTCCCTCTTGTAGACCTGGCTCCTGACTGCGGCACAATCTCCCACTGATAAGGGAAGTGGAGAGGGAGGTGTTGATCTCTTCTCCCTGGTATCCAGTGACAGGACACATGGGAATGGTTCAAAGCCATGCCAGGGGAGGTTTAGACTGGACGTTAGGAAGCATTTATTTACTGAGAGAGTGGTCAAATGCTGGAACAGGCTTCCTACAGAGCAAGGCAGCATATTGTTGGTATCCATGTGCGTGTCAAAGTCCTGAGACATTCTGGTGGTGGTCAGCATTAAGGATCTCATGACTTCTAATTGGCTTGTTCTGAAGCACAGAGAGGTTATTTTAACTGCTTGGGGTGTGTGGAGAGGGATAGGGTTTGGAAATGTAGACAAACCTTGCTGATTGTGGTGGGTTTGACCTTGGCCAAGCGCCAGGTACCCACCAAGTCGCTCTATCACTCCCCNACCCTGGGAAACGTTAACTCCAGCTCACCCAAACCCAATACACTGATTTAAATAAAAAAAGAGTCTGCAACTAGAGTAGCCTTTCCTTTACATCTGTTCAGTCTGTCGATTGCAGGGATGTTTCTCCTCATCTACCACAGCAGAGCTGAAATGTGTGCTCTCTTCTAATTAGAAGGAAGCACCTTTTAATCAGCCAGCACAATGCTGACAGATGTAGTGCCTGAAAAGAGACACTGAAAAAGAGGCCTGAATGAATGTCTGAAGCATGTTGCAACCCTTATAATTTCAGAACTCTTAAGAGGAAAGGTCTCTCAGGAAGGGTCTCTGCTATTATTCAAGCACTCTTGTTGTGTGACTTCCCGTTGAAAAGGCTTAATTTGTCTTGTAGCTCTGTTGTTCAGTGGCATTGCAGGTGAAGTATTTTGCCTTCACTGTAAATTGTTTCAAGGCCAGGCAATGTGTGAACAAGTGCATGGGCATCATGTTACAAAGTTCATCCGAGGTGTGCTTGGCTGCATGAAATAAACACTTAATAAGCAGCTTTGGCTTGGGAATGTCATGACAAGCAGATTTAAGTGAATATATTCTTCCAACCTTTCTTGAAACACATCTCAGCTGCACTCCTGCTGTGCTGGTACCTATGCTTTGCGGTACCGGGCACAGTAAGCAATCATTTTACAAAGCAGCCAAATACAAATTCTGAAGCCAATTAACACTTTCATCTACAGGATTTATGGTGCGGCTTGGCCCTGTTCATATGCAGACTAGTGTAGAGGGCACAGTTTGGGAAAGTAATTTGACATCCAGCCAATTTCCATGAGCATTTCCAATTTCCATGGCACTTCAGCACTGGTTTGCGTGCTATGCCCCAACTTTGGGGGCAAGTTATTCTCCTAACCAGGGCATAGACTCATGGGCTAGGAGATCACAGAATCACAGTGTTGGAAGGGATATCCTCTGGAGATCCTTCTGTCAGAGCAGGTTCACCTAGGGTAAGTTGCACAGGAACACATCCAGGTAGTTTTTGAAAGTCTCCAGAGAGGGAGACTCCGCATCTTCTCGGGGCAGCCTGTTCCAGCACTTCATCAACCTCACAGTAAAGAACTTTCTCCTTATGCTTAAATAGAATCTTCTGTGTTCCAGTTTGTGTGCATTGCCCCTTGTCCTGTTGCTGGGTACTACTGAAGAGTCTGGCCCCAGCAAATCAGCTCTTGGTCGTGCTGCAGGTGTGCTCTGTGATGTTGGCTAAATCACTTAATCTGTGCTTTAAATTTAAATGAGAACAATGTCTCTTTTTCACTCCTCTGTGTTTATTTAGATGGTAAATTCTTCAAGACTAGGTTGCATAGAGCAGGAGGATCTTTACAGTGGCTAACTTCATACATCTGAGCTGGGGGATAATATCTCCCTGCAGTCAGAGGTGACAGAGAGAAGATCCACCCTCAGGTTGTTTAAATAGACATCTGCTGTGAATCAGTTTCCAGAGGAACCACCATCAACCGACTGTGTGTCTTAATGCAAAAAAAGTCATGTTCTTGGCTTCTGGGTATTGCTGTTTAACATGAAAATTTTCAAGAAATGCACTGATGTTCATGAGTAATGAGGTTAGTAGTATTTATCAGTATTTAGCAGTTTGAGGCACCTTTTTATGTGTATAATACCATTTGTCCCAGAGTACTTAGAGAAGCGTAGCTGCTTGCTCTGGAGATGGTTGAAATGCAGCAAACTCTGGGTTGAAATAAAGCTTATGTTTTAATACCCTGGGGCGAAGTTGTGTGACCTTTTAGGACAGAAAGTGAGTAAGAAGGTTGTCCTATCCCTCCAAGCTTGTGCACCAGCTTTTTAAACAGATGAAGGAAGTTACTAGAATAGCTAGTTGCACCAGACAGTTGCTCTTCTGGCCTAGTCTGGATGGATTTAATTTAAGAGAGAAAGGAATTAACCAATGTTTGCATACAAGACAAAATGGGAGGAAAAAAAAAGAAAGGAAAAAAACAAAAAAGGCCAGGAAGGTACCTCATCCATTTATGCAGAGATCTCAGTGTTCTCGTGTATTTCTTAAACCTGCTCTTCTAGCTGCTTTGTAGTTCAGCAAGGTGTTAAACAGACATAACTTCAAACATAAGCAGAAAAAAGGACGCAAATGGGGCAATTCTGGGTACAATAAACCATACCTGTCATTCAGAGACCTTGCTCATTCTTAGACTGAAATTGTAGTTAAAATGCGATTCATAAAGTTGACGCTGTCATATTCGTCAGATCTTTCCCTTTGACTTTTTGTTCTCGGAATAGCTTAATAAAACAAGTATGGATGGCTAAAAGAACATGCTGTTAATTAAAGATTTGCCAGTTCTAGCTGGGCAGGTTAACTGGAGCCTGGAGGTGTCTCTGCTAGCCTGATCTGCGACCAGTATTCGTATTACTGCTGATGAGACAGGAGAAGCATAAAACAAACAAAGTGAAACTGCCAGTGGCTGTGCAGACCCCAGGTGAAGCAAGCTGACATAAAGAAACCCTCCTTTCCATAAGAAAGCCACAAGATGAGACTTAAGGAGCTTGAGGTTAGTAAGAAGCCTTTGGAAGACCATTATCTTACTCCCATTAGCGCCACTTCCCTGCCTGGTTGAGGTCTCAGCCACTCACATGATCACTGCTAATGCTTTGCTCAGGTGCTACAGAGCAGTCACTGAGAGGACAGAGACCGGCTTTATTTAAATGGGCACTATTCCTGTCTGCGGCTGTACTGGCTGAGCGCAACAAAAATTGTGTCCTTTAGATATGTCTCTTCCATTGAAGATATTTTGGTTGAATTTGCGCTGCAGTGCCATCAGGGAAGGAAACCTAATATTAAAATTTATTACTCAGTCAAACTGTCCAGCTTCTTACAGGACTAAAACAAGATGCTGAAATCTACATTATAAGACTTCCAAAATCAATGCATTTAAATAGCATGCTTAACAACAGGATAGCAACTTCAAGTCTCCGCTTCTGAGAACTTTCTCCATAGGGTGTTGTAAGATTGGAGGCCAGTAACATGCTTAAGTTCTCCAGGAGGCGGCTTATTTCATGATTTCTCATGTCCTGGAGCTTCATTAATATTTTGGTGGAGCAGCATGTGCTTTTCTAAGGGAGCTCTCATCACTGGATGAAAATTTATCTCCATTTTGAGATTTTAGCTGTATTTAAGCTTAGTGCTTCTGGTCTGCTCTGTGCACCTGCAGGACATAATATTTAAGTCTGTTGCTGATGCTAAAGAGTTAATAGCAAATTACTTGGGAAAGCATGCAGCCCTTTGAGACAGAATAGGGTTTCAGACTCTACAAAAGAACTACTGGATCTCCAGTGACAGGATTAGGAGAGAAGATAGAGATTTTGCATGTGTGTGTACTTTTCTGCATACTTACAGGAAGTATAATAATTACTGTTATATTTTGTTCAGATATTGATAATGGGTCTTATTCTTATCTGGGTATCCCGTCCCAGTATACAATAGGATGATGCAAATCAGAGTTACAGCAACTAAAGATTCAGTACCAGGAGTTTGACTTCCTGAGTTCCCTATCATCCGTGTTCCCATCCTTCTTTATTGACAGTCAGCAGCAGTTGAGACTTTTTGATTTATTTATAGAACTGGGACAAAGTATAGCAGCAACTCTATGATGATGACTTTGGTGATATCCAAATGAGAGATAACCAAAGAAGGAAAATTTGATCAAGCCTTGTAGTGGTCCTTGTGACCCGATACGAATCTCTCATATGTAGAAGTTTGAATTACTTTCTTTGCATGGGGCTGAGTGTGCTGCTGACTACAGACTTCACTGACCTAAGAGTGGAACTTGCATTTTTACTAAGTGGAGAAATGTCTGTATATTGGCATTTCTAGAGCAGATGAAGCTGTATCATCAAAGCTGCATTTCTACTATTTTAATAGAGCCACCTCCAAAACCATAGTTCGCTGTTGCCTCTCGTTGGGTGACAGTTGTCGAGGCGGTCATAACACACACACACACACACTTCAGCGGCAAAAGGCAAAAGGCAAAAAGCCTCTTTATTATCTCCTGTTGTTTCTTATATATCTTTTTTCACATACGCGTTACATGTTCCTTGGATATCCAGCCTTAGGCGTTTGGCATGATTGGCTATAGGACTTTGCGAGCTTCTGGCTCCCTCTTATCTTGTTTTTCTGCTCTGTTTCGGGACTCTCTGATCTCTCAGGGGCATGGCTGAAATAGCTCAAGGTCAGTATTCGTGAAAGAGGCGCCAGGCCCGCTGGCAATCCCCACAGTTCACTTGGTATAATATAAATGTGTCTTCTCTGGGACACTGGTTACAGGGATTTTAGGAGAGGATCACAGCTCTTTAGACCCCCTGACAGATGGGATGCAAAAATATGAAGCTAGATATGGCCAAAACCCTCAAGCACACAATCGTGTCCATATGGCTTATTATGTCAGGTGATTCCTGGTAACTCCATTGTCTTAACAAATAAAAATGTGAGATGAATTTTGTTAACTAAGCCTTATCGATAGATGTTTATACAGATGTGTGTTCCCGCCTATTTGTGATGGGATATGAACATGTAGAAGGAGGGTTAAAGGAGCTCAGCTGTTATGTCATATCTCATGCTACAGTGACTTCTGTCAGGAATTCCCTCACTTTGCCTTTGGAGATGCGATGACAGGAGGCTTGGGAGTATCTGCAGTCACTGCCTTGATTTCCCTGCTGGTTTGCTGTGCAGAGAGATTCTGCTGAGAAGTTTCTGTCCTCTTCTCCTCCTTTGTCACAAAGTCCCGAATGGGAGCGTCTACAAGGACACTTGGGGGGAGCATACTGCAGGAGTCAGCTTTTCTCCAGCTGGTTTCTGTCCCACTCCAGATTTCTCAGAATGCAGAGAAATACATGAGTGCAGCCCATACGGGATTTCAACTAAAGTCCTTTGAGCATTTGTGAACATCCTCTGTTGCTGGGATTTCATTGTGATTCCTCATCATGAGTTTTGAAATATTTTACTCCAGACCTGCTTAGAACTTTGTTACGAAGTTCACTAAGACACTGATATACAAAGGGCATATAACTATTTTTGCATTCTGTGGAGAGGAGTCCAAGAAGAGCCTGTTGTTTGTAGAAATGAATGACCAAAAATTATACCTGCTTTTATAACTTTCTTCTTTGATAGCCTAACAGTTTGTAATTTTTCTGCTTGTTCATGCAGGAACTACCTCTTCAGACTTAGTCTGCACAACATTTCTCTTATTCAGGTATGTTCGCTTTTTACTGTTTTCATTTATTTGATTTTCTAATGAATGTTCTGTGATATTTGATGTACATTTTCAGAAGGATGTATAGTGTAAATTTACCAGGAATGATGGAGCAGGGAAAAGACAAAGTCAGAACTAGATTCCTATTCCCATTCTAAAAATAACGCTGGGGGAAGGGCTCTTCTACACTTGCCCATTTGGACAGTGCTCTCTGCTCTTGATTCTTGAGTGTTTGGGTGGTAATGGGATCTGCCAAAAATTCGGCATCTTAAGAAACAAAGCATGTAGTGAGACTGATACAGGCTTAAGCACAACAATCAAT
The DNA here is from genome assembly GCA_013396935.1 of Baryphthengus martii. Taxonomy (NCBI): domain Eukaryota; kingdom Metazoa; phylum Chordata; class Aves; order Coraciiformes; family Momotidae; genus Baryphthengus; species Baryphthengus martii. The sequence goes on from VWZK01001064.1 coordinate 101,182, forward strand.
GGAAACCCTTGGCTTTCATTAGAGAAGATGTCTCAACATGTAGCAGAAGGTTTTACTTCCATCCTCATTTTTAGCCATTGTCGGCCTCTGTGAACAGATTGCTGAGGATCTGTGTTTTGCTGAACACGTTACGAAAGCCAATATCGGACCTGCAAGCATTCAAGAGGCAAAATGGGTTGAAAAATGTATGTTACCTGTGGCAGAATGGAGGCAAAGCAGCTAAAGTTTGAAAGGGCTTGCAAATACCCAACGGTATTAAGACTTTCCTCCCACTGCACTGAAACTGGAATTGAAATACGCAGCAAAAATTGTAAGTGAAAACCCCAGCTGCTTATCTTTAAATAAATAAATACCTATGCTCTGGGATATTTACTGTCCTGTACAGTTGTTAGAGCAAAGATGTATTCGGCATTTTTCAGACATATTGAAGGGCCTTCGTCCTGTACCTGGCCGTGGAAAGAAACCATTATAGTAGTATTGCCAGGCATTCTGATGTGCACAAGCCTTTTGCTGTTAGTGAGAGTTACAAGTATAGAAAGAGAGAAGAAAAGATGTTTAATGGTTGTAAAATGCATTGAATCTTCCTTTAAAAGGAAAACAAAGTCCAGAGTTACCAATGACAGCAATAAAGTGTTAGAGAAGCTGATACCCCCATTTGGCAGCAGTTTCTGTTTGCAGAACCGTATTAGCATGGCTGGAAGGCTTCCAGCAAGCACACAGGAGAAGGAAGTCTCTGTAATTATGCGAGGTGTCATACCTTCTGCAATGCCTGTTATCGTACTGCCTGACACAGCCTGTTGTGCTTGTCAGACGAGGGATCCCCTTCCGTGAAACCCAGTTGTAAACCTCCCTTATGCACTTCTGAAGTCAGGCTCGGCTTGGTCCTTCTCAGTGCCGCGAGTTTCCTTCCCTTCACTGCAAAACATGGGAAGTCTCCTATGGCACTGGAGAATGCTATGGGATCTCCGGTTAACATAATGAGCTTAGTTTGCTCCTGCTTTCTGGGTGTATCCGGTCACTTTGCCAAGACTTTTTGCATGACAAAGAGAGCATGGAATTATGTTGACACACGTGTTGGGAATGATGGAACCAATTGTTTCTCAACCTAATGGTTGCCTAAGTAGCTGCTTGGCTCATGAAGCACATGATGTGGCTTAGAGGCACCTCCTCCCACCTTCTCTTTGCTGTGCATCATTTTAAAGATCAGATCAGAAAGTGAGAGAAGAAATGCAAGGAATTTGCAGTTAGTTCTATAGTGGGTGAGAGTGCAATTTAAGAAGTAATCACAATGCTAATTTAGGTTGTTTTGTATCTCCTCTTCGCTTGTAAGTAAAATACAGTGTCGATCTTGTCAGGCCTGATTTGGGGCTAGTTTCTCGTCTTGAGATTGTGATCTGATTTATTTCTACTCATGGGACTTACTCTTCAGGTTGCCGGCGGTGCTAAATCTGCTTCATGGTGCAGGATTGTGTTGACAGATGTCTGCTCCTTTGCATTTGTACTTCCATGAGGTGAGGGCAGAAATATGGGGATCACAGTCTGCAGAGGCAGCAGGATATGGTGATTGTGGGGCAAAGCCTGGCAGTGTGAGGAATATACCTCTCTAGAGCAGGGTTAGGTGAAGTTTAAAGCTGGTTTTCACTGAGTGTTCTTGTGCAATCAGTTATATCCCTAGGTTGCTCTGTCCATGTAGGGAATGGGCAAGGGCATGAAATGTGCCCCACAGCTGTCCTAGAAAGGAGAAGTGGCTGGAATGTTTCTGTGAGGGAGATAACTCTTAGTTGTGTTTTCAGGAAGGGTGGCAACAGCATCTTGCAGGAGAAAGATCCCTGTGCCACCGTTTACTAGCACAGTAAATTCAGTACTTTAGTCACTCATTCTGTAATGGGTAGATTTACTAGCTCAGTCTACCTCATGCGTGTTCTCCTTTACAGTTAACTGCTCTTTAACCAGAAAATGAGTATTTCCTGCCATTGAGCAGGTCATGGTGTTTTTTAACAGTATTACTTTATTCGTTGCTTTCCAATGGGAATAATTTCTTCTTTTTTTTCTGGATTATAATCCCCAATATGAATATTGTGCATCACAAACCCAGTATTGACCACATCATCACTCTCTGATTTTAGAAAGGTTTTCAGCTCCCTTGCTTTAAAATAGTGTACGCCTTCCTTCTACCAGTTAAAATGACTTTGGAGACCTTTCATTTAATCCCAAAGTAAAATCAATTAAAATAGGTAAGAACTGTCAATCAACTTCAAGGATTGTTTTGAAACTGTTGCTCCTGAAAATACATTTAAGGAGTCTTCAGTTCCAGAAGCTAAAGTTATAGTATTACTTCTGAATCTCTGTTGGATTGCCAGTAGTGTAAACTTAATTTGGTAATCTGCACAGCAAAGAACTCTCTGGGGTATCATGTAGCCACTCCATGTAGTTTGGATAGGCAGTTATTACCTTGGAATTGCAATAGAGCTGCGTTAAAACATAGCTTTACCCTATAGAACAGTGGAGATTTCAGGGGAGGGGAGGAAGAGAGGTAGATTTTAAGGATATGTGAGCTGTTGGATCATATATAAAGGGGTAGTTTCTTTTCCTTTTTTTAGCTCTCTGCTGCTCTACTGTGTGCTGAAGTTTTCTCCTCACTTTGGATTTTCTGTAGTCCTGCTAAGGTTGTTTCTCTGACTGTAGCACTGAGACTTTACGTGAGAACTAGTGAGTGGAGTGGAGCAGAAACTGAAGCAGAACAAACTCGTTCTGCTCCACAGAACAAAACGTCCCAACTTCTTTGACATCTTTTCCCCCTCTCTCTTTGTTTCTGGAATGTGTTTCAGAAATTCCACTGGGGACCTGAGAAACCTTTCACCAAATGAGTTTTAGTTGTGTAAGAAACTGTGGTGATTCATTTTTTTTTTGTGAGAACCATTTTTGGCCGAATGTCAATATCCAGAAATTGAGGCAAAGGTATTTTGGGGATCACTTGTGATTTTGTCTATCAGTCTTGCCAGGGACGTTGTTAAAGAATTTCTGAAAATCAGCATCTCCAGATGACCCAGGTGGGATATCCAAAAGCATCTGTTAATTTTGTAAACTTTGGCATGTAGCATTCAAATTTTGCAGCATTCAAGAAACATAATCTTAAAATAGATACTGTTCCCTAAATCTTTTAGCATCTCTTTCAAGCAAAATTCCTGCAACTGGTTTCATCTTCATCTTTAAATGGTCCTCTTGTAAGTATTGTAAGGTCTAAGCATTAGACATTTTATAGATTACCTTTTAAAAATGATGTACACTTCGAGCACCTGCTGTTTAATTCATGCATGGATCTGAAACAATGTTAGCTCCTAATCTGCAGCTTTCACAGCGAGGCTATAGAAAAGGGTTTTATAGCGGAGTTTGTAATTAATAGAGTAGGTAGAAGGATCATTTTAAAAACAAAAGCCTTTGAGCAAATTTTTTTAAATGTGCAATGCTGATTAGGACTTCTTAGCAAGGAATGCTATTCTCTGGTGTGTGTTAAAAGCAGACTGCTTGGCAGGCATTTCAGAAACCCCAGTGCAGTGCCTACCCCCTGTTCACCCTGATTTTACCTGGAACTGAGAGTTCTCAATTGAACTGAGTGGAAAATGATTTTTCCAACCTTTTTGAGATGCCAGGATTTCCAGTCTTTTTGCACTGAGATGAAAACAAGACTCTTTGACATCTTCGTAAAATCTGAAAGCAAAAGAGATAGACACATGATTACTTGGGATGCAAATATTCTGGGTCAAGTCATTTTCTGAAGCATCAAGAGAAAGGATTTGAATCTGCATTTCTCTCATCTCAAGTGATTGACCTGGTTTGTTTGAGGCATCTTTCTTTTCCCTTTCCCTTTCCCTTTCCCTTTCCCTTTCCCTTTCCCTTTCCCTTTCCACCTTCCTCTCCCTCTCCTTTCATTTTCCTATGGATCCAAGATTCCCTTTGGAAGTCTCATCTGGTAAGTTTAATATAAAATGTTAGAATTTAATAAAATGTTTTGATTTCAAGTATTTGTTGTCATGGAAGATCTCTTGTGAAAAAGTTTCTAACCAGCCCTGTGAAGTTCGTATGCTGACCAGTTATTTTATATCAGGTTAATAGTATTTAAAATATTTAAAGAGTCTGTATATATTCCCTTTCTTAAAAATAAACTGTATTTTATCAGAATATGAAAGAATAAATGGGTGCACGTATAGCAAACCCATGACATCCACTTGCAGAGCATGTTTCTCATCAGCCACAGTTGCTCTGAGGTGCATTGCCTTCTCTGTGGGCCTCCAGAGATGCACCTTCTGTGGAACAGACATAACCATGGCAGCAGATGCTTTGAGATATACCTGGTCTGGCATGGGCTTATCCATGGCCACAGACACTTCAGGGTGTTCTGCTCCCACATGGACTCATCCACAGATCACAGTCACTTTGACTCGAATTCACACTGGAGTTCCAGCCTGTCCAATACAGCAGCACAGAAACAGCAGCATCGCCCTGGCCATCTGCCAGCCCACATGCATCACCAATGCTGTTATCAAAATGTTCCCAGGCACAGCAGAGAGGTGATCAGGAGTATGGCAGTAAAGCAAGCAGAGAAAGCAAAAACACAGCCGCTAACGAGCACTAGATTCTAACATACAGCGAAGCAAGCAAGGCCCATGGTAAGAACAGGAGACTGCCAGTTAACAGTTAAACAACAGTAACAGCTCTAAATTTGATCTAGTACATTCCAGTCAAATCTGTGGTTATCTCAAACTGTTCAATCTCCACATTGGGTGCCAAAAAGGGCTGTCATGGTTTAACCTCAGCTGGCAACTAAGCACCACACAGCCGCTTGATTACTCCCCCGCTCCAGTGGGATGAGGGAGAAAATTGGAAAAATAAAAAGAGAAAACTCATGGGTTGAGAGAAAGACAGTAAGTAACCTAAAAGGCTTGCTCGCAAGCGAAGCAAAACAAGGAATTCATTCACCACTTCCCATGGGCAGGCAGGTGTTCACCCACCTCCAGGAAAGCTGGGCTCAATCACACATAACGGTTACTTGGGAAGACAAAAGTCATTACTCCAAAAGTACACCCTCCACGCCCTCCTTCTTCTTCCCCCAGCTTTATATGCTGAGCATGACATACATTATGGAATATCCCTTTGGTCAGTTGGAGTCAGCCGTCCCAGCTCTGTCTCCTACCAACTTATTGTGCACCCCTAGCCTACTCATTGGTAGGGCGGTGTGAGGAGCAGAAAAGGCCTTGACTCTGTGTACTCACAGCTCAGCAGTAACTAAAACATCCCTGAATTATCAACACTGTTTCCAGCACAAATCTGAAATGTTGCCCCATGCCAGCTACTATTAAGAATATTAGCTCTACCTCAGCCAAAACCAGCACAGTGTATAAAAGCGTGAGGAGAGGCAGCAGAGTTTGGCTTTTTCTCTGTATTGTTGAATAAAATACGATAAACAAAACCAATGGGGAGCAGTAAGTAGTACAGTTTACAGCACAAATTGTCACTCGTGATATTTCCCTGCGAAAATACTTCACTGGGAAATCTTAAGGATTCAGAATATGTTCACAAAGCCCTGGCACTCATCAGAAAACTCAACAATGATAGATAAATCATACATCCCCAAGAGATGCCGGATAGGCACCAGATGGGGCTTGGAGGGCCCAATTTCATATTGCTGCATCTGCCCACAGACACCTGTGGGAAAGTTAATCTGCCCAGTTTATCTGTCTGATATTTCTTGCATGTGAAATAGGGATATAGCACTCATTTATAAAGTGCTTTGAGTTTTGTCAATAAAGAGAGGTAAAAGGATTGTATTTCAGATTTACTTGCAGAAATATCCTTAAGCCAGAGCTGTTCCTATTTTTCAAAATATCCTTTCAAAAATCATGAGGAAGCTAGGCATTGATATGCAGTGCAAACCCATGGGTGCTCAAAAGCTGGCCTAACTTTGCTGAAGGTATTTATTTCTTCAGTCTATTTGGAGTGTCAAAGATTATCATCCAATTTAAAATCCAGTTTGGGAAGTGATTTTGGAAAAGAGTGAGAATACTTTGCCTATCTTTATGTGCTGCTGAACCACCTGACAGGAACTCCATTTTGAAAAGTTCAGGAAGAAGCTACACTTTCCAGATGTCATTTTCTTAAAAGCAGTTTATTATTTGTTTCTTGCAGACTCCCAGATACATCTTTGAATTATATGACATATATTTCTAGATGAAGCATTTATTTCTTTATTTTTAGGCCAATGCAGATCCCTCATTTAAAAACATAATCAAAACCTCTACTAGAGCAGATGCAGCCTTTAATATGTGGCTCATAGCTGAGTTATGATTGTCACATATTTTATCAGTATGATACCTTTTTTATTAACAGATTAACATATAAATCTATTCATAAATCACCTTCCAAAGCTGCACCTAAAACCTCTTACTCTCAGCCTAGAGGTTTAAAGCTATTCCATAATAAAGCTTATATTGGCTGAACAAACTTTCTGGCAAATTCAGCTTTTTATTCTTATGGTTTCAGGTTTCCAAATAAAATCTGCTCTCTGAATACGCCCTTCCTTAAAATGACTGATCAGAAGCTAGATTGTGGCTTTCAGGTGCAGGTCTCCCCTTCTGGGAATATCTAAGGGAGAAATTTCTACCTAGAGTGGGAGACGGGGGAAGAATACAAGGCTTGTCAGGCTGGAGGTAGCCATGTCTGAAGGCCATGCTACATCCTCAAGGACACACTTCCCCAGCTCCTTGCTACAGGGAACTGTTCTCTTAAATAGGCTCCGACATACGCTATTGGGAACCAGCCTTATGCTGATGTTACTCATCAGCTGAAATTCAGAGAAGAGAAAGCAAATCTCTTCTCACACTCCACAGCATTGAGTGATTTCTGAACACAACATCCCCTCTGTCTGAGAGAGCCCAACTCAGGAGTCTCGTTATAGCCAGCAAAGCTTTTAAGACCAGGTCTAGCTTTAAATAAATGCCTATTTTCCTTTGAGAATTGTATGAGTTCAGAACATGCTGCACGCTCTACCAAGTGAGAATATGTTTCAATAAGTGCATCCATAGATTTGCGTGCATAGATGTGCTCAGTGTGCATTGCCTAGTTGTGATCAATGTAATTACCCTCTAAAGTGAGTACTTAGGCATGATATAGTAAGCCTTCATATGTATACACACATGTATGTATATATACATTCATATATACACATATACATTATTATATATTCACATATGTGTGTATTATGTATCATACATAGGATTGTATAGCACATGTAGAAGGTTCAGGAGCTACACCTGTTTGAGTTAAGCAGAGCAGCCTTCTTGGAGTCATTGAAGGCCGCAGAGCTGATTTACATCTGGAGGAGAACCACTGTGTTACACTTAAATGCTGAAGTGACGTTTGCGTGATGACTGTCAGACACAAATTGCCACCTGCTTGCCTGCATAATTTGTCTTTGATCATTCCCTCCTTTCCCTGCCTCTCCTCACCGAAAAGCCAAAATTAGTACATGAATTTTGGTCTTTGTCAGCAAACATTATGAGTGGGATTCAGAAACTGAGAATTTAATTAGCTGCTGAAGTCACTTACTGATAACGGTAGCATATTGGGCACTTTGTTCGATAAAACATGATCAGGCATTTTTTGTGTAGGGAATGAAGACTAATGTTCTTTGTTGCAACTTACAGTCAGAACCATTAAACATCCTTCAGAAAGGGGAGGGGGAAAAATGAAAATAAAAGTCTCTTGGACTTCTCATTTACCTTTCTACTCCTTTTTCTCTGTGTGCTGCTTCCCACTCCACCAGCTGTAGGAAGTTCTTGGGGATCGTGTGTACTTACGCCCTGGCTGTCCCCTGCCCTGACACATACATTCATCTGCAGCTGCTGTCAACAAGTCCACTCTGCAGATGTTCTTGGGAGGCCAATCAGTCTTTTGTTGTAGGTTACACCTTAGCTAAACTGACATTTATATAAACTGAGATTTATACAAAAATACGTTACTTTTTTTATTATTGTTACTTTGGAGATGTGGGATATTTTAAAATGTGGGACAGGTTTGTTCTGTAGCTGCAAATGCTGGCTTACCACAAGGCACAGAAAGCGTTTTCTAGTTGCTCTTCTCCCAATTAAGTTGCTCTGATGTGATCGTTGGTGAAGGCTCTAACACAGGACGGGTTTAATGCAGCACCTTTGCAAAGAGCAGTCGATGCGGCAACAGCGACATATTGAGTTTCACATGCCGAGTGCAGGCTCCACGCAGTCAGCTCCTGCTTCTTGCTTTCCTGGAGAGGAGGTGATACCTCTGGCAATCTCTCCCCAGTTCAGCAAGCCTGGGTTTGTGGAGGTAGGGGGTGAGCTGCTGATCGGTGGAGCCTGGGGAGAGCTCCTGGCAGCTTCCTGCAGCCAGCCCTGCAGTTTGCTGCTTCTCAGGGCTGTAGACTCAGTGAAGTGTTCTTCTATCTGGGACCAGGCACGCCAACCCATTCCTAGCATGAGAGCTGAGCTGCACATGCTGGGAAGTTGGAAGTAAGAGAAATCCTTGAAAACACAAAAGACTGCATTTTACCAGGCAGGCAATGGAGTATCTAGGCCAATAACTGCAAAAAAAGTAGCAGGTTGTGGTTTTTTTTTTAAGACTGAGAATACAGAGAAATATCTATATTTTATTCTCAAAGTCCAGTTTAAGGGAGAGTTGAATGATTCATGTCGCTTGTCCTGACTCTCTGAACAGGATTAAGTTTGACCCTGGTAGCACCCAATCATTTACAATGAGAACATTAAAAAAATCACCATTTATTGATTTGCACCTCTCTAAAAGGGCCCGTGAATGTTTTAGGCCCCTTGTACATTTACTTTAAAACCAACTCTTTACTTTAAAACCACTCTCAGAAAAAAAAAAAGTTATTTTATAAGTAAATATATTTTGTATCAGTGCATGTGTTTTTTTCCTGGGTAAATCATCTTACTTTATTAGTAACAGTTTAGCTGATGTGTGTTTTACAGCTTCTTTTAAATGCAACAGTTCTGAGTGACTAATATGAGGGGATTATTGGAGCCTGGATCTACACAGCAGAGTCTCTAACATAGCCTGCGCAGCTGTTACCAGTGACCCAGAACTGGGGAGCAGAGATGGGAAGAGTTTGCTTATTGCTCCCACAGGACATCAGTCCTGTCTTAGCAAGACAAGCACAGCTTTCCTGAATCATTTGAGAGCCTCAGAGAGCTTTGGCCTCCAAGGTTTCACCCACCTTCCCTAGGCTGAATTCAAAAAAAACACAACCCAAGTACTAAGATGACAGATCAGTAAACAGGCACAAACTTGACTGTGCTATGGCATCTTCAGCCACCTTGACTGGAGAAAGATAGCAAATTTTCAGGCTCAGAAGCCTTTTTTGGAGAAGTAGCATCAAACCTCCAGCTAAACAACATCAAGCAAGAGCTGCTGTGAGTTGCCTGCTAATGGGTGGGCAATGAGGGAGAAAGGCTGGGTTCTACCACTGGAGTAGAGTGAGGGATGTGGCTGTGGGGTATAAATGAGTTGCTGGGTGACACCACAGCTTGAATAGTCAATAGAAACAGTGGTCTTACAGGTATGCTGCTGTCACTGAAATGCCTTTTTTTTATCTAAAGGTTTCCATACTGTGGTTATAGCTGATACTTTTTTTTTTTTTTTCTGTAGCGTGACCAAGTAGAGACTAAGTTGTTGTGAGATTTGGGACACCAAGTGCACGGAGTCAGCGGAAGGAGCTATGCAGAGAAATTGCATAGTTCTCCCTGTTGTCTGTAAGGAGAGTTTGAATAGTGTGGTCTAGCTGCCTTGGTTGTTGACAGCTGTGGGGATGTAAGAGTCAGCTATCTCTAGTCTGAGCTTTCTTTTCTCCACACATGCAGCTGAGATAATGATACTTGTCCTTTTGAAATGTTTTGAAATAAGTGGCTTTCTAAGACCGAAGTATTATACATGATGATATGCACTTGTAAATACAGGGAACTTACCTTAATCATGAAGATGCAAAGTTATATTCTCATTCATAGAGCATGTAATATTAAGCAGTTATAGTCACCTCTGCTTTCTAGGTAAGTAATATGCAAATTCTGTGTGTCCACATATTTAAAATAGGCCCATTTTCCACTACTTTTTTCTAAACTTCTTAAAAGAAAACCTTTTAATGTAAAAATAGAGTAGCTGGGGTCTGATAGGGGAAAAATGCAATAAAAATGTATCCCTTCAGATAAAAATACTTAAAATAGAAATAATTCTGTAAATTTGTTTAAAAAAGAGAACAACTTGGAAAGCATTTGCGGGGAGGGATAATAAAAATATGTGTTCATTGGAAACACATTTTTGATGGGCATGTGGACCAAATTCGATACATTATTTTAATTATTAGTTAATCACTTTAGACAGGAGACAATGCATGGTTTTGAAGTTTGTTTTTTTTAAAACAGAGTGGTTTAATTCCTTGTAAGTAAAGAAAAAGGAGTAACAGGGCTGTAGTAATGAATAGGCTGCAAGGTTGCTCAAAGAGAAGTGATTTAGGCTTTATTAAGAATGACAAAAAAGTTCTTAAGTTATTCTGAGAGTATTAAAAGGCAAGCTGCAGTTGCCTGAGAGTGTTTTGATGCATTGGGTAGAAAGGAATGATCAACGGTTCATAAATATAATAGTGGTAAACACAGTGGCAGGAGAAAAAGTGTACGTGGCTATTGTAATTGTTACAAATTTAGTAGCTTTTGCTGTGAGATCAGTTACTGAGGATTTAAGATCAAGGCAGAAAAAAGAGAAAGGTTGTTGTGGTTTTTTTTTCAGTGCAAGATAAATGTGAAAGGATTGCAAAATCACCAAAAAGGGGTTAGAAGAAGCACAAAGACGTATGCTGCATTAATGCTGTTGGAGAGCCATTTTGTATTTCCTCATCTTAGTTATAAGGCATATACTCAAAACTCGTTTGTGGAATCTTTGACCTTGTTAGAGGCCAAATGCAAATGTGCTGGAGGGTAGGTGAGGGAAGAGCCAGGTGTCAGGGGGAATGTAAGGGCAGGACTCAAACTGGAGGAAACTGGAAAATAAATCCTGAGTTGGCTGGAGAACAGAACAGAGGATCTGGGAGGAAGGAATAAATGACACTGCATCAGAGTCATCTTTGCAGGAGAAGGAGCAAATAAATTCATTGTTGAGATGAAGCTTGGCAGAGCTCACTACGGCATCAGGTGCTGACGTGTGGTGTTGGAAAAGAGGAGGCAGAAGCAAGGCAAACTGTGACAGACCAAGCAGGGAGTCTGATGGCATCTGTTTTGCAGCCTTAGGAAGAAGCTAGGTGGATTGATGCTACTCGCAGTGGTGGGGGTCTGGCCGCTTACAATGCCAGCAGGCAAGGACTGTGTCCAGCTGGGCTGGGTGGCAAGGGGAGAGTACAGGTTAGAAACACCTGAATTTAGGTGGTGGGACAGGTAGAGAGCCATCTTCCCTAACACTGCAGTCCAGGTTTGGTTTACTCTGTGCACTTCCATGTTGCAGCAATAAACATAAGACTTGAGAAAAACATCTTTTGGATTCTTGACAAGTCAACCTCATTGCTTTTTCCCCAAACTGATTCCTTGTGCTTCTCTGAGGCAAGTATTTGATTTACATTGATCAAGTGCTCAACCACTGCATATGTTGCTGGTCATGTGATGGTATTTGAAATGTGAAGCTTTTGATGTAAAGATATAAAGAAATTGAGAGATTCAGGTCCTTTCTCACTAGTCATTTCCCTATTGATGACTGAAAAGTGTTGTTGCATCTGTAGATAACTGTAGCCTGCTCAGAGCCTCCCAGTGTTTTTAGGACTGGATGGATGTTGTCTTCACACTTAGTTGGAAATGCTGGGGAGAATTGTTGGGGGCAGTGTACAGGGAATTCAAAACCGTTGGTTCTTCACTTCCTCTGTATTAAGTGTTCCTTACCGGTGGGGTGCAGAGGATCTTAGATTAAGGAAAATAACCTGCTAGAACTGCAGGCTAGGCTCAAAGTTGGGAGTTACGCTTGACATAAAATAAGCAGAAGGCTGTAATTAACTTATCAAGAGCATTAGGCACCTGGTGGAGGAGCAGATATGTAATGCACAATGTAGCTATAGAACAATAATAAAAAAAAGGCAAAATCTGTTTTATGAAATATGATGGATTTTTCATCGCTGACTTCCTCTTCCAGCCCAGCCTGATAACATCTGAAAGGTCCTACTTTTGGTTATTAATGCTGCATCAGAAATGATATTTTCTGACAGATTGTGATGCTAAGCACCAAACCCCATAGAAGCCAGAGAGTCTAAAGGTCAAAATCTAGGTGTGTTGCCAAAGACTTTCTGGGAAGATTACACTGTGCTTGCATGAGCACTGTGTATACTCCCTGATTGCAAATATCAGAATGCAGCTGAGTATTGCATAGGCATCCACAGTACATGTCAAAATCCTGGTGTCTAGGAACAGGAGTCTGGATGCTTTCTCTAGGTATGCAAAACAAATGGAAATTACTTTAAAATGGAGAAGAGCGGTGAGGAGAGTCTGGTTTCACTTCAGTTCCCATGGTACAGGCAGGATCTCTGTTTTCAGCCTGCCTTGCAACACTTTCCCAGTCTCTTTGGCTTGCGTGAAACTGGACTTGGCTAATTAATCTCAAAGCTTTCTTTTGGTCTCAATAATGCATCTTTCACTTACTTAAAGATTTTCAGTGCATTTTTTTCCCTTTTGGTTGTACTACACCAAGCTTATGTGCACAACCAGAAAAGAATGTTGATAGGATAAACTGAATCACATGCACGTTTATTTGTTTAATCATGCATTGCTCCTTTTTTTAAGCCAAGACAGAACTCAGACCGTGTTCGGACACTTACACAATTTTAATGAGAATACACTGCAGTGTTTGTCATCTGAAGAAGTATTGGGCCCCCCCTTAAAGCAATAAATGTGATTTCCCTGAAGAAAAACAGGAGGCACAGAAAAATGAAAATGTCATCTTGAGTTCTTCAGCAGTCTCTTTAATACTGCAGGGTGTGCTGATTTTGATTCCTGAATCTCAGCCTAATTGTTGGGAGAATCAGATCCAAATGGGGCATTTCCTCAAACTTATTTTTGTTCCTTCCCAAAACAAACAAATAAATGCTGAACAAGTATATTCAGTGATATAACCTGGAGCGGAATAAAAAATGCAAGACTTCCTCACTTTAGAAAGCTGGTAATACACAGAAGTTTCACATGTGCTTCGGTCATTACATTTTTGTTTTGATGCTTATTTGGGAAGATGGCTTTTCATAGCTGAACTCTTAATGTGGGTGCACAAAAATGCACTTAGTTGGCTGTGCAAGATTTGGCCAGTCTGCCTCAAAAGCAGGGGGAGGGAACACATACCAAAAAAAATGCATAGTGGAGAACTCTTAACATCTTTACATAGCAGTGAGCTTCAAAGAGGCACAATGACAAGGAAACCCAGAGCAGTAAAATGAAGGAGAATAAAATGGCCTTGCTTGATGCAGAAATACAAAGGAGACTATAGCCATGGTAAATTGATTTTGTGCTGAATATGGGCTGGTCCATTGGAAGGAGTTTTGAACCTCCTACTCCAGAAATCATTGTGCACGATAGTGAGAGGAGGCTGCTTAGAAGTCTTGTCACATCCATCAGTGGAGCCCACAAAGAGGAAGGAGGGATTTAGTTCTGAAAGGCAAGTCTACTAAAGAACATAAAGGGGTGGAGATGGACATCTTTTGGTGGTAGAGAAGCCTCAGAAGGAACTGCCTCCACTTTATCAAGGGCAGCCATAGCTGTGACTCTGTTCATTGGCTCACTTCTTAAAAATAGCTTGTTTTACCTTTTTTTTTGTAGCAACTGAAGGGAAAAAAAAGCCAACAACATAACAAAACCTGTTCTTTAGAGAATAAATAGTGCTGGTGGTGTGAGAAATAGTGCTGTTTGGTGCCCAGCTGGCCCGTGTCATGTGCATTGACTGTAGTTGCATTCCCAACCTGTGCTTGACTGCAGTGGAATTTTTCTTGAATCATTTTTGACTCAGTGTATTTTAACCTCCTTATTTAGTTATTTTCTTGAATTATCATATAATCTTATGTCTTTGTAATCTCCAGTACGTTTAGTAAATGTTTTTTTGTCATAAGCTATAAACTGAATATGACATGTCAAGAAACCAAATTCCACTGTGACTGTTAGTTACCCAGTATGCTGAAAGTCTTGTCTCAGTTTCTGTAGGCTTTTGATCATTAGTAGCAGGAAACACTGTAAGTCGTCCTTCCTTAACATCCCCTGTGCTGTTCTCAGGTTCTGGGTGTTGTCACTCATTCTAAACTAGCTACAGGTGAGAGCTTTAATGTCTTTTTTTACCTAGAGTGCCAAGTGTCCCAGTTAACTAAGACTATCAATTTGCATTTTGTGGTGGCCGTGCTTTTGCATGCTTAAAAGCAATAGAAATATCTAATGGATTAAGCTGTTTTCAAGAAAAGATAAACATTCCCATATACAGTATTTGCAACTAGATCACTGCAGTGTTAAGCACTTTCAGACAAAATGAAGTAGATCACAAAAATGAAATAATTGTCACAGACTGACTTTTTTTTTTTTTTCACATGGAATGATAAAAATACAAACACTAGATAGTGGAGTGGAAACAGAAATCCTGTGCCATCTTTATCTCTCTTCTTTGGAGCCGTATTTTTCTTCCAAAGTATCATATTGGTGTGTTCATCTAGCATTACTGAGTAACATGGAGCTGTCAGTCTGAGCTCGGCATATAGCCGCAGCAGAGTGTGTACTCCTTTCTTTACCCTTATGGACAGCACTGCAACCCAGTTTGTTGCTAAAAGTTGTAATCTGGGCATCATTCGTGGCTTCTGCAAACCATTCTGTTCAGGTATAGTGTCACACCCATAGCTCCTTGTGTTGCCGGATCACCCGTATCTTTGCACCGTTCCACTGATTCCCCTCTCTTTGAGTGTATCCTTCTTGTGTTTCATTAGTGCTTGTATTAATTTTAAGGGTCTTTCACATACTTTCTTATAATTTCCCATAAGAGGCCCCCCTGACTTTGAATCAGCCTGTGAAGCCAGCATCTCTCTCCCTCTTGGTTAGTGTGCCTTCTCCTCTTGCTTTTTCCTGTATGTCCCCTTTGCATCTCAGGAGAATCCCACCCTTGACATTTTAAAACTCTTCTGATTACAAAAACCTCACCATGAGTTATGTGACTGGTGAGTTGTGTCCTTTCCCTGTTGTGTGGTTGTGCTGTGTTGTCTCTCTTGTACTCCACTATCCACTGCTACCTGACGCCTCTTATATTATTACGTTTTGCTTATGCGTTTTGTCAAGGCTGTGCTAACAGAGGCTTCCACAGGGAATCCTGGGTTGTGGTGGAAGCTCATAGGTACTAGGGAAACTGCAAAGCTGTATGACAAAGAAAGTTCTATTATGTAAAAAAGCTCAAATTCTCCTCTGTGTGGAATTCAGCATCAAGTCACAAATATTTTACACCAAGGTTACTGAAAGTATGCTCAAAGCACTGACAAGTCAATCTGCTTGCTTCAAATATGAATTTTAGTTTGACAGGACCTCCTCAAAGTTGAGCTGGGTGCTCCATTGTAAGCTGTCCTTTGTACACTAAAATTCCCAAAGAGCGGAAAAAAGCGCCGGTTGTAACCTAAATGTGACTACCTTTATAGTTCATCATAGAAAACACCATTTTAGTTTTAGTACTTGATATCAAATGTGCTTTACTAAAGCTTTAAACAATTGTCTTAATATGAAAACCTTGTACTTGAACAATGCTTTCTATTTGGATACACTGTAGAAGCCATGACCTGTTAAGCACCTTACAAAGTTCCTTTCAGATAAGGAAATACATGATCTGGAGTTGTAAATTCCTACCTGACAATGTAGAGAGGGCTGTCTGATTTTCAGATCTTACGTTGTTTAATGAACTTTCCTGCAGGACAAACGGAAGTTGAAGACACCAAAACTCAAATTTGGTTTTGTGCATGAAACTGTGGCCTTGCCTCAAGATGTCAGAAAGAGGAGGACAGGACACATGGCATCTTGCTCACTGTTCTAATCTTTAAACCCACACCCTCTGTGCACCACTGATGCACTGGATGCATTTTATGATACTAGCAAAAAAAAAGTGCTGTCTAAGAACTCATTTTGTGCTAGACAGAAAGTTTTTAGTCCTCAAGAGAGCAGAGTTTTGTGTTCAACTCTGCCTCTGACATGCTCAGTGGCTTTTTCTAGTAAGTTGACCTCTCTGTGCTTCTGGGCTTCCTTTCGTCCCATGTGCCTGTGTTGTCTGTTTAGTTTGTAAGTTCTCTCAGACAGAAATTCTCTCCTACGGCCTAGAAATACGGGGTCGCAATCTCAGTTCATGCCTCTGTGTGATCCTATAACACAAGTAAAGAACAAGGGATTTTGAAGCTGTGAAAGAGAAAATCAGTAATATTGACCATCCAAAAAGAACTCAAAGCAGCTGAAAATTATCCCTCAAAAACTAATATTTGCAGCTGAAGACGGGTTATCTCAGTAGTCACAGACACACAATAGAGGTCCAGGAGCTTACGCACTTACGGTGTTGCTGGGATGAGCTCTCTGCGCAGGAAGAAAACTGTGAAACATTTTACCTTACATCTGAGGTGAGACAGGACCACAGAGTGGGTTACCATAACTCAGCTGATGTACAGCTGGGATAACTTGATCAAAGAAAGTAGAGCTCCCATACCTGGAGGCTGAGGCCCTATTCTGCCGGGTGTTACAGCAATGCTCTGCCCAAGTGTGCATACAATCTGAAAACATAAGGTGAGAGGACAAACTACTCTGAATCAATGAGGCTTAAGAATGAAATCAACAAAAAGAACATAGTCAGCCCTCCTGGAAACTCTCCTCTGTCTGTTGGGTGCAGATGTAACCATTTCTGTAATTTTTGCATGATAGGGAGCCAGGGCAGAGGAACTTCCCTCAGATTATTGCATTTCTCTTTGTAAGGATGTGATAAGAATCTGTGAGATAGAGAAACATGAATATCTAAATGTGGTGTTATTTGGAGCTGAGTTAAAGATCCATTCTTACAATGAGAACCTCCTTCTTTCTGGTGAATGATTCCTTCCTTACTGTGCCATTTTGTAATATCCACTTCTGTTCTGACATGAGCAGTGTGAGTGACCGTGTTCAGCGGCCAGGCCAAAGTCAGTTCCGGTATAGTAAGTGACTGACACTTGTTTCTAGAGAGAAAGTCACACTCAGAAATTAAGGTTATGGGAACTGGAACCCTCTGATGGATTACTTTTTCTGCATGTTTGTCAACCTCTGTCTTCTAAGTGTTACATTGTTAGGCCTTCCCTAACCGACGTGCTGTCCTGTCACTCCAGAAGAGCCATGCAACTGGGCCAGTCTGTTGATAGGCACTATGGGTACTTTACTGAAGTGAAGTAAACAGTTTGAGTTTTACCACATCTTGAAAGATCTGAGATCAGTTAAGTGAGATAATTAATAATTTGACAAAACACAATGCAGATCCTTTCATCTAAGCCCCCTCCTCTCCCCACAATGAATTGACTGAATCCTGTGATCGTTCCTCACACCTCTCACTGCACACAGCAGTGATCTGTAACTTGTATACCGCAGTGTGTAGCAGAACTATTTATTGAAGCTTGATGTTATGATCTTTTGGTATTAGTTATCTGTTTATCAGATGTGTTTATCACAGTTTTAATGAATTACCAGTGTTGGAATTTCAGAAATGGCCTCCAGGGTATTAAGGTACTGTGCTTTATTACTAAGAAATTAGATTTCAATAAGTTCTTACTTATACAAAGATGTAAATGTGCCTTGTCCTTGAGCGACAAAAGCCAATGCTTCAAAAGGGGAATTTAACTTTCTACTTTTAGACTAATGCAGCAAGTCTTTATGGAGAAGTCCTGGAGGATTAAATAGGGAAGAAATAGCTAAAGTGTTGTAGAAATGTTTTTATCACACACATCACAGAAACTGAAGTTAAACAAGAACCTTTTTGTGGATTTTCTGAATCCAGCCTATAGAACTTCTTTCAAAGATTTTTTTTTTCTTCTAATTGCTGTAAGACCCAGCACTTACCAGTCTCTTTTCAATGCTGTAGGATTTGCCCAGGGAAGGATAGATTTACACTAGTACTATTTTGTATAGAGACTGCAAAGTATGTAGAAACATAAGAATAAACTTATGAAATGGATTTGTTTGTATCAACAGGAATCTGTGGGTGATAATTTAGAGGTCTGAAATCTGTTCATCAGTGTGGATGAAAAGGTTGAGGCCGACATCATATAGGGGAATGAACTGGCCTCTGAGCAGCCATTGTATGAAGGACTTGGTCTGCACCTCAATTTAACAAAGTCCTTAAGCGTGTGGTTAAGCTAAACTGGTCCAGTAGGGTATGTAAATATGTGCTTTATTTCCATTGAAGTTGGCAGATATTAGATGCAGCTCAGAAACACAGTCTCTCTCCCCAGACCTGGAGAAAAGTTTCCATACCTTGCTGTGAAATAAGCTGATCCAAAAAAAAATAAAATTAGTAAATATGAGTAAGAAATACAGAGATTTTAGGCTGGTGTAAGGAAACCAGGAGACTGCCTTCAAAGCAATTTTTTTTTTTATTTTCCAGAGGTACATTGCTCTCAACATACTAGTGCCTTGTACAGTTACTGGAAAGGAAGATATAAATAAATATGTAGGGAAAGAAATTCCTCTGCTAGCTCAGGTCTCTAGTGCACAGTAACTGTCATATCCCAGCGCCTCCTGCCCTCCTCCCTCAAGCATAGCTCAGCAAAGGGTGCTGTGACTAGCAGATTCTGCTTGGGGTGCCCTGCACAGCACAAGTGGAGAACCAAAGTCACCTTTTACTCTGTGGGCAGATTGAGAAGTCTCCTGTGGGCACTGCGGAGGGTTGATGGAAATGGAAGCTCCTGCCGTTAGCAATCTCTGCAGAGCCAAGCCTGGGACGTGAGGTGCTGCTTCTGTTTTGCTGACATTAGCAGGAACCTGAGGAACACAGTACCTTTTGGGAAATGCTAGGCATCTCACAGAATCAGGTTTTTTTTGTGGTAAGCTTGGACTTGATTTCTTTTTTTTCATATCCTTCCAAACATGCACAATGTACATTTTTGTATTACACTTCCCCCACCTCCTGCCCCTAATAGGAGAGAACAACATGATCCTGGGCCTGTCCACAGGCATGCAAGGCTGCTGGTAGCTTGCACAGAGTGCTTATTTCATGGAAGTGAGGTTTGTAACAGATGGATAAGTTTGTAATAAAAGACTTTCGAAGTAAAGAATGGGTTTAATTTACCCAATAAATACACGTCACCTATTATTTTCCAGTGTTTGTTTTCCAGTTTTAAAACAATGCTCTGGTTTTGCATAAAAGCCCGTGATCTCTGTTGTGTGACTACAGTGCAGGGATTACTGTATGGCTGATCTATTAAATTCATACGTGGTGTTAGATGTAATTATAAATTGCTGGCCTCAGTGTAAAAGTTGGTCCATAGAAGTTGAAGAGATTTTCACATCAGCATTTGAGAATGCACACAACTATTGATAACAGGACTTGCTGGTGACAGGCAGGTACTTTGGATGCCAACACTGGGATGTGCAGGTAATTAAATAAATGTATCTATAAGGCTCGTCTCAGCAGCATGTGCTGAATAACTGATTTGACAGCACATAGCGAGCTAGAATTTCTAGAGCACTACTGATCTGCAATCTGAACTAGGGGCAACCTGTGATGCTCATAATTTATTAGAAGAGATATTAACTCTTTCTTTCTGTGTCCGAGAGTGACATCTGAATATTCAGACATGCACTGGGCTTAGCCATTTTGGCCCCCTTCTGTTAATGTCTAGTGGAGCAGTGTTGCACTAGGTACACGTGGCTGTACACATTACTGCTTCTCCTATGGTTGTTCTCCTTCATGTGACTTCCTAAAGGTGCAGAAATAGCAAACAACATGCACAGCTCTTTTTTTTTTTTTTTTTTAATTGAGAAAATCTGTCTTCATAGAACTCAAGAGCAGAAATAGAGATGTGAAGAATCAGGTGTCCATCCAAACAGGTTGAATGGAAGGCAGATTGAATCACATTTTCAGTTTGTAGACAAAGTTGCTAGTACTTTTGTGCCTACCTGCACAGATGGCTGGGCAGTCCTGCTCATGTTTTGCATGACTCTTGTCTTGCACAGTAGCTGCACCCCTGAGCTGGTTGTTTCATTTGTACAGCATATGAATCTAGTGTTCCTCTATTCTGCACATGGGCCATGTGGTTGTAGAGGAGATCCTCAAAGTGGCTGGGAACACTATTAGAAGCTGCATTTCTTCTGGAAATGAATGAGAGAAGAGATGTTGGAGAACTTGTAAGAAGGTTGCGCGAGGAGCTGGAGTACTCTTAGTAAAGATGGTACGCATGTTGATTGGTAAGGGTGCAAGGGGAAGAATTGCTGATGTCCTGACAGCCTAAAAAAAGTGTTTCCTTGGTTACTTAAGTATGTGTCAAGGAGGGAAGCAGCTAGGAGAAAGTATACACTATCCTGTGATTCTGTGCAGCCTTGCTACCAGGTTTGTCACATGTTCATCCAGCCTCTATTCTTCATGACACATGCCATGAATGTTGTTTTATTGCCACAAAAGTTGTTTTATTGCCACTTGAGTTGAGGTGTCTACTCTACGACTTTTGACTAACATGTAGTAGGAGGTACAAAAATAATCTCAGATTTTCTGGAGATGGAAATGTCTCGGACAACTGAGAAAAATGAATCATAAATTCAGGATGATGACCGAAGTGCGTGACAAAAAATTTCTGGTGGATACAGTTCGTACCTCATCCAAGCATACAGAGTCAGCTTCCAGCAGTAAAAAGAAATAGTATTAAATTGGGAGATGAAGAAAGGGAAGGGAGGCACCTAAGTCAGTGAGCAAGAAGCTGGCCATTGAAAAATGTTATGATCGGGTAAGGAGGTAAAAGTACAAAAACATCCCCTACAGTGCTGTAGTGTTACACATTAAGTAGGCGTCTGCCTCACTGAGAAGCATGTGGTTACACACAGGTGTACTCCATAAGAGTGAGATCTTTCAGAAGGTTTTTCTGTCAAATGTCCGGGATGTAGTTTGATACTGTGGCAAAATGGATCTAAGGCAGAGGAAGAAATATTAATCTGGGAAAGAGGGGCATGGGTTGGACATAGTAATGAGATGCAGGAATCAGAGCAGCAGCATTAGACAAGGAGTTTGCACAGAGAAGCCCAAGACAACAGAGATGACAAGAACGAGATGTTTTGAGCTGAAAGGACAGCTGATCAGTCAAGTAAAGAAACCAAACGATGCTGGAAAGCTCATGGGAAAGTCCTGAGTTCAGAGGTCTGAGCCTCCCCAGGAGCTCATACGATGTCCAAGCCAAAGACCATGACCACAGATATATGCGGGATCCTGAGAGCCCAGCAGGACTTGTCTAGGCTGTAGGTCAGCTGACTGGTACATGTTCAGACCTTGCTGTACAATTACTTAAACACACATTAGCTCCTTGAGTTTGCAATTACATTTTTATTATTGACAAGATGTCCTGCTTTGCAGGGCCATGAATATTCTCTTTGAGTCACTGGAGATCATTGGAGTTACTCAGCCCTCAAACTAACTCCTCCCTGCCCCCTCTAAGACCTGTGTGGGACTTGAAAAACATGCTCTGGGTTGTCATATTGCCTAATTATCCTCTTAGCTCTAGTGAAGTGCACCCTGACTAATAGTGCAGTCATGAACAACACATTCCTATAATCTGGGCCTTCACCAGGAACTTCTGTTATCATTAGACTCATCAAGGTAGCTTCAGAAAGCTGAAGGCAGCGTTGCCTAATAAAAGAAAATGTTTAAGCACCAAGAACATAGCTGGAGGGGGCCAGTGCTCTGATGTGAGCTATGTTTGCAACATGCCCCAAAGTTCTGCGATACAGGTGTCTGGCAGGAAGAGCTAAGTCTTCCCTAAGAGGCCAAATTCTTCTCTGTGGTATTGCTGCAATCCTGGAAGACCAAGAGTATTCGCAGAGAAGCAGCACTGATTGGTGAAAGTAACAAAGGATTTTTGTTTTCATTTTGCCCTGTCAGGCAGTGTTAAGGTAAGCTGGGCTGTGTAATGAAGAGTGGTCTGTCTCTGGTTTTGAAATAGGAAGAAGAGCCACCTGATATGCTGTCTCTTTTCTCTCTATTTTTTTTTTTTTTCTGTGTTAAGGTTGTCAAAAGGTGTCAAGGTGCAAGGATACTGTGATTAGATGAATATGCACTGGATTTGGGACTGGGGATCAAAATGCTGCTGTGCAGCTGTTTTGCAGATGTTAAGGGCTCCTGGGAGTCACCAGTCAAAATTCCTTGCTCTCCTGTGATGTCTTATTGACATGGACTCTCATCCAGTGACATACCCCTCTCAGGATATGGCTAAATGATCCTTTCCAAGGATTTATCCCAGCTCTCACAAAAATGCTTCTGAGACACAAACATTTGGCCTTCAGCCTGGATTGTGCTGCAGTACATGGGAAGTATTTCCCAAGCAACTCCCAGGGAAAGGTCTGTGCTCTTCCTGTCTCCCACCAGATCTTTGCCTGTGCTCATAAAATCTTACTTCAAGCCAAATTGAACTAAATGGAGAAGATGATACCATTTCTTTTTTTAATTTTTTTTTAATGAGGTAGAATTATCCCTTCCCCAAATGTTGTGTATAAATGCATTTCCTGGGTGGTGGTGTTTCTTGTGGCTCTGAGCAAGTGTCTTCATGATCCTGAGCTGGATCTTCTTACTGGTCTCCCATCTTTCTCCTGCAAAATAACAGGATTTATCATGTGTCAAGGGGACAATTTCTATGGGAGTCTAAATTTGAAAAAAAAAAAAATTTGCTACGGTGAGAAGGTTCAAGAAGAGTTCAGATCCAGACTGAACTTTGAAGCCATTTCCTGTGTTGGGAGTGGACCGGGAGCGGGGAAAAAACCAGAAATCCTGGCTCTTTTAGAGGAGCTTTGGATCTGTATCTGATCTTTGAGAGCCTGGCCTTTGCCTATGCAACAGGGCTGTTTTTCTTGTACTCAGAATGATGTATTGTGTATAGTATGGATGGTTATATGTATTTTCACCTCCAGCTAACAATACCTGCTTGAATTTGTTTAGGACTATTTTCGAAAAGTGCTGGAGGGAAGAAAATTGCAGAGGGCACTGAGTAGTTGGATATGTTGCTGAATATTTTAAACCGGAAGTTCTCTCAAATGCAGCCTTGCTGGTCTTGACTTTCCTTGCAAAGGAGGGGACCTCTTCACTCCAGAGCAGTCAGTCAGAGCTGACTGGGAATCCTATGTGCTCTCAGCCCCCAGTCAATAGTGCCCTCAGCCCTAACGCATTTTACTCTCTGCCTCAGGATCTGACCCCACTTGTTTGACATCACAAATCACCATCCAACCTTTCTCCCTGCTTTCCATCTCTCCAGGTTTTGTCTGTCAGCTCCCAGTTGTTTTATCCAGCTCACTTCGCTGCAGTATTGCTTCGAAAGTGATAATCTTGTGGATAAATTTAAGGAGACCAGCAGATTTGTGCAGAACTACTGGACTTTGCTCTAGGGAAAGTTTTCATTTTGGTGATGAAAACTGACTGTTTTATACAATGCTGTCCTCTTTGAAAAGAAGACAACTCTTCTTCTGTGTGTGGGTTGTGTGGGGCTTATGTCTTGGACTTTCTAGCTGAATGATAGTCAGAAGTTGTATATACATGTAAATTAAAGTCTGTCCTCTCTCAACATTCCAGTTGCTTCTGTCTCTGGACTTCTCATCTCTTTATCATTGTGTGCACTGTGAGCACAGTGGGAGTGAGATACATGTTTACTGTCACAATGCTGGTTATAAATTGGACTGTGTAAATTGGCTGAATATACTTTGTGTTGCTTTGGGAGTCTCCAGACATGTTAGTTGGTGACATTGTCATGTGACTTGTACATTTTGGTTTCTTAGGCAACAGCATGGGGTTCAGATGAAGACACCAGGAGGTCCTGTCAAAGTAAAGGGAAAACAGAGGTAAGTTTTGTTTTGCTGCAATGATGTTGTGGATAAATGTATTTGCATCATGTGAAATCCACACAGGGAGCCTCTGACACCAGTTTGAGCTTCTAAATTTGCAGCAGTTTAGATCTACCACCACAAGTGTCTAAACACCACTAGGCAAGCCATTTCAAAGGCCCCCTGTCCAAGCTGTTAGACTTGCTCTGCATGAAATTTAAAGGTGATTTCACTGCTGGAGAGGACACAATTTGTGACACATCAAGAAGCAGAGTGGTGGCAAGCCAGGGGTAACATCTTTCAGTGGGGTCTGAGGCTGGGCAGGTGGGCTTAGTCTAGGTACTCATCAGTGAGCTGCTGGCATTTAGCCATGTGGGCTTCAATACTTTTGCAGTTGGAGTTCATCTTTGTATAATTCACTTGAAGATGAGAATCAAATCCGCTAGCACACTGCAGTCTGCTCAGGTGGAATGTCTCAGAGCTCCTTAGGAGGCAGGTGCAGTCTGCTAAATGACAGTTTAAAGTAAGAATTGCTTGAACCAATGCATGCTGTCACAGAAGTTCAGAGTTTGCAGGCATTTCTGACCCAAGTACAGGCCTTCTCTACCTCTCTTCTGAGAAGCTAAAACAAAGCCATCTATCAAAATGCAGAGAATATTTTGATTTTTCAAATGTGATGTTGGTACTGTTTGAAATTCTTTAAGCCTCAACTGAGAGGATGTCCTATTGTCCTTAATACTATACCACGGAGAGTTCTCGGTCTAAACTAAAGGAGCTGGACAAAGGATAAGAGAGGATAAGCACGATCTTTGCTTAGATGTGGACAGTCAAGCAGAGAGTGGTTGTGTGGCTGGCCCAAAATGCTGGAATTCTGCCATCTTCCAGGTCAGTGCTTTAAACACAGGATTATATGATCTTCCATTGACGACATTCATTTTCTATAATAAACTTTATGTAATTACTATATTAACTTGTAAGAAAAAAAAACCCTAGCTTGAATTTTGCCAGATAGGCAAGAGTTTGCTTTATGTAGCTGTGAAGAACAGGAGTATAAGTATGCTTGGACATCTGTTAGAGCTTCATGTAGGATCTATGATATGCAAGAAAACACCATGGAGGCAAAATGGGTTGGGCTAGGTGAATACCAAACATGACCAGCAATGGGAAAAAGGACACGAAGCTGAACAAAATTAAGAAACTCCAAAACCCAGACATGAGGATTTTTTTTTTTTAATTTGTTGTCTTTATGCTTTAAAATGTGTAAAGAAAGGGTTTTCCTCTTTCCTTCCACTGTAAATTTTGTGAGATTTAAATTGCATCCTATTGTAAATGAAGACTTTGAATTTATAGCCCAGAATTACTTCGTCGACTCCTGGATAAAGCCACGCATTTGACTGAACAAATTCTAGGTTAATTTCAGTTTATCTTTTTTACTGTCATGCCCAAAGAAAGCGATGGTCTGACTATCTTCACTGCTGTTGTCTCCTCACACTGCAAAGAGTTCACCAAAAATTTTGTGAGGATAATGCTCTGAACAGCTGAGTTTATGCAGATAGTTATCCAGAGCATGAAATTATTTGGTAGGCACAGTGGCCATGGGTGTGAAATTCTGAGGAACAATAATTAAGCAGACTGTTAGACAGTACTTGACATGCAATTAATGGCTAACAGAGGTGTTGACTGAGAGTCTGACAAGATGACAAGGAGCTACAAAGGCTGAAGAACACTCAGATCTCCTATGTCTGTATCTACTCTACTCTGTGTGTCCATGGACAAGTCACTCTTGGGGCAAAGCTACACATTCATTGTTTGTTACACTGCAGGGAAATGACTTAGTGCTAGCTCCAAAAATTGCAGGTTTTGCCTAGCTGGTGAAGTACTGTTCTCCAGCTAAGAAGTCCAACTGTGATCCACCATCTCTGCCCTTGGCTGGGTAAATGCAGCAAGCAAGAGCAGCCCTAATGTGAACATTTCTGATTCAGCTGTGGAGTGGTGGCACAACATGTAGAGCTCTGCCTCGGCTCTTCTTTGTCAAGGCTTGACTAACAGCAGTTTTCTACTTAGCACAATGATTTGATAAGTATGTTATGGATTGTCAGGCATTTAGATATGTAGTGATAGAGGCTAGAAATAAGGAGGACCTTTGACTCTTAAATTAATTTAGTGTGTAGTCTATATAAGTTACGTGACTGGTCCATTTTCCTCGCCCTTTTAATAATGTATGTATTTTAGGGTGAGGTTTTCAAAGCCTCCTAGTGTATTAAAATGCCTTTTTTCCCCCTTCATTCATGTGCCTGTTGAGTATCTAAATCAGATTCTTCCTGCTGCTTAGAAAATCTCTTCCTAAAATGCTTAGAGCCTTCTCATAAGGAAAATAAGAAGTGCCAGAATAAAAACCATAAAATGCATATCACAGAAGTATAATTATTATGGCATGATGATTACTTCACATTTGAGTACATACAGGTCAGAGAAAAGGAGCTGAGAAAACTGAGTCCCAGATTTAAAGTTAGCAGGTACCATTTCTTCTGATACCTTGTGTAGCTCTGACCACAAATATCACCTGCTTAATCCTAAATTGAGCTCAGAAACTTGTGTTTGGTTGTTGCACTTTTCTGAGGAAGGCAAAAGTTTTGAACAGAAAGTCTGAAGCAAATGGGCTGACTGTGTGCTTTGCTAGTATGTTCTAATGGCAGATCACCTTCCCCGTTAACAACGTATACTTTATTTCCTCTTTGGATCTGGCATCAGTTTTGGGTGTCTGGGTCACATTTTGCCCATCTGTGCTAGATTAAAGAGCCCTTTAGTTACCAATATTTATTATTTACAAAGACACTTATACGCTTTTATCAAATCAGTACTTAGGCTTTTTGATAAAGTAAAAAGCTGAGTTCTCTAAGCCTCTTTCCTGAATTCATTTTTCTACTGCCCTTGAATATTTTTTTTTCTCCAGTTTTTCAGCTGTACTCCCTTGTCCAGCTCACTAGTGCCTCAGTGTGATTAAAACAGTCTTCCACCTCTTAGTCACCCTAGTCTGTTTATATATGTGGCAGTTTCATGAGCTCTTCTGCCATAGGAGGTTATGCAAAATTGCCTAGCCGACTGTGACTACTATGAGATGTAATCTCTGTACATAAAGCCCTTTTATTCCTTGTTCTTTAATGCATTGTACCTTACAAAAGTGTATTTTATTTGTTGGGTCCAGCTCACCAACCATCCTAGCGTACATCACTGTATATATACTGAGGCATTGGTCTCATTAGTGTTTCCGTAATCTTTGGGTTTTCCACAAAGGTTTGTTAAGATCTTTCTTAGTACTACCCCACCTGAGGCCCTGCTTAAACAGCAAGTTTATGAGGGATTTCACTCTGAGGACCTTTTTCAGCCCAATAATTTATCAGATTTTAATCCATTAATGTATAAATTCTTGAACCTGATTTTAAAATTAGCTCTCTGCAATATATTATGTTGTCTCCGTTTAAGGCTCAGGGCAAACCCCACGGAGCAGAATTCCTATCGGTCCTCTCTCCCCCTCCCCCTTCTCTCCCAAGGGAGGGTACAAAGGGAAATGAGGAAGGAAGCACCTCACACGAAATTGAAAGTTAAGACTATTAACAAAATTTAATAGATAACAGAGATAAACAGGGAAAAGGAAATATGAAGGGAAGAGGGATATACAAAACCAGTTCTGGGATGGTGATGGATTGTGCAGAGCACGTGGAGCCAGGCCTGGCTGCGCTGAGATGCGGTCCCAGCAGCAGCACAGTCCCAGTGAGAAAGAAAAGAGAGAGATGAAACCCCAACTTCCTCTCCTTTTATAGAGTGTGGCAGGGAAGGGGAGGGAATGCCAGTTGCCCTCTGACCCCTCAAGGTCCTATAGTTACCAGGTGTTCACCCCCCCCTCCCCAATTTGTTAACTCTTAAACCACAACATATGTGGTATTAAAACAAACACCTCAAAAAAGTCCCATTCATTTATGTTATTTTTACCAACTAAAAGATGCGGTTTTCTCAAAGAATTGTACATGCTTTACTTGCCGTGTCTCTGGAGATCCATGCTGGCTTCCATGAGTAATCATTCCTGCTTTTTCAGCATTTATAAAATTTATCATGGTCAGCAACTTAAAATTGTCCCCTGGAAAACATCCACGTTACTGAGAGGCAACACAGAGAATGAAGTCTGTGTTATGCTGCCTTTCATTCTGTTTTCCAGATGAAATTATCTAGAGGTTGTAGTTAAAATGAGTGACGGATAGAGCAGAAGGGGAAGAGGTGTATTTAATTTCATTAGGAACTGCTTAGCTTCTAGTCTGTAATGGGTTTGTCTCCACATAACAGTCCATATCCACCACATCTAAACAATTTTGCCTGACATGGAAAGTTGTGGCTTTCTAAACTTAAGCACTTTGGCCTTTCTCCTAAACACGGAATTATTTGTTAACTTTCCAAAAGCAACACACCATCATTTCAAAACGTGAAACAGAACTGTGCAAATGACGGTGAAAATTGCAGGTCTTACGTGCTGTCCTAAAAGCTTTGTGTAGCTAGGAGAAAGATGACGCACAAATAACACTTCTGGAGCAAGAAAGAATCAAGAGAAACATCTGACAGGCATCCAGCTACCAGTTGTCCCACTGTACTGCCAGTACAGTTTCTTCCTGATCTTGCGTGATGTCCTGATGCTGGAGGGCCACATTATTCACACAAGGCTACAGGGAAATACTAGCCCAAGGCTTTAGCTCAACTAAATGGGTTTGGTGCAGAAATTGTCAAGCTAATGGAGGAATCAACTGTTTCAGGTCTTTAAGCGGCTCTGTGTTACACAGAGGATGTGCCCTCTGGTTATCTAGTGGAGCTGGGAATCTCCAGGCCACGTACAAATAATAGGCATCCAAGTAGGACAGGCACTTTGTAAATCCCCAGGCATATTGAAATAACTGGGAGGCAGTCAGATTTTTTTTTTTTTAATTTGATTTGAAGTCCATTAAAGAAAATTTGGCTGACAAAATCATTAGCAATTCTCTTTGCTATCTATTGCACTCAAATGAGAAAGACAGCTTGGTCAGGGCATTGGCTTCAACTGATTAATAGAATTGTGTATTCTAAGAAATATAATATAGATATCCAAAAGTGTGTTAACAACAGTGCTCAAGAACATGTTAGGTCTTGATTATTTTTTAACAAATTGGGATGAACTGCAGCAGATAAATTAGTTTGCTGCACTTTAAAATGTCATTGAAGGGATAACATGAAGTTCTGCTGGCTGATTCTCTAACTCCATGTTGTAGTCCAGTTTATGTTCCTTTACAAAGGATGGCAGGCCACCTGAAACAACTGTTTTTCTTATACAGTGTATAACTGTGTTTTTAATCTATGATTAGAATATATCAGTATGTGATGAAATAGTGTTACCCTAAAAAAAATTAAAAATATCTCTGACAACAGGGCTTGAGTGGTTTATTCAAAGTAAAAGGCCAGTTAGAGCAATGCCTATATATGTTTATGCTTTCAAAGAAAAGTACATCTGTACAATGAGATTAAGGGTTTATAACATCTCAGCGATGTTCAGAGATGACAGAAGAAACTACTCAAGAAGCACGTACAGCTGGCTTATTTGCAGCATCCTGAAAATGTCTTTTTGAATTTTACCTCAAACCGAAGCTGACGGGAGTACAGCCCCTCCATTTACTGATCTGTCCACACGACTGAAGGGAGCAACTGGGCGCCATTCATGGTTCTTGGGTTTGGAATGTGCTTTCAAAGCAGCCTGACATCTCTATAAGCTAGAAAGAGGCTCGGTCCTGTTCACAGACATGGACATTATAGGATTCATAGACGGACACACTTAAATCTAAATGTTGCAAAAAAAAAGGAAATAAATGAGGATAAGCTTAAACTGAGGAGGTGGGGGAGAGAGGGAACTTCACTTCAGTGAAGTTTATTCTCTTAGTGTAAATCAGACTCTGTGCCCTGTAGAGTTGAGCATTAGAAGGTACTCTTCCTTTCTGGGAAAACAAGGGTCATTAGACTGGAGGAAAGTGATATCTGCTCAATTTAAGGCCTCATCTCAAAAAAGGGACCAGTACCAGGTAATTTTGATGAAGGGGCAAGAACCTCAAAGTGGGTAACATGCAATTCGTAGGAAAATCAGAGATATGCTTAGTGTTCTGTGGTGAGACACAGGTTTTTATCAGCTCTGCCATATATTTAATAATAATCCCAACTAATATAACTGAGTTATTCTCATTAACTGTATAAACATCCAGTCTTCCTCCTTTATTTAAACCTTTAATCTCTTGATCTCAGTAATATCTTCTGGTGATGAGATTTGCAGACTGATTGTACACAGATCTAACTGTCTACTCCATAATGTGAGAGTAGAATCCAAATATTATCCCTTCTGGACAGAGTTGGGCTCAAGCTTGCCAGATTTTCTGGCGACATTAAAGCCTGTCTGAATTTTGTCTCCTGCACGCCTAGAGTTTTCCAGCCACATGGAGAAACTGCATTAAATAGCTTCTATTTTCTGTAGGGGTTTGTGTGATCATTTTACTAAACAGTGGCCTCAGCTACAAATTGTTTCAGAAAGCAGTGTGTTGAATGATTTTTTTTGAGTAAATCCAGACTGATTTAAGTAACACAGAGAAGAGGCTATTCCTTGCTAGTTATTTTGAAAGTAGGGTAGAAAGAGGATCTAATGTAAATAGCACTGACAGTGCCTTGTGAAAAGTCCTGCAAGTTGAAGCATTTCAGTGATTGGGTTTCTTCTTTGCTTTTGTTGGAGATTTTTGTAGACTGACATGACTGGCAGTAGTTAGAGCAATAAGAAATATAAGATGAGCACAGTATTCCTCTCAGACCGGGCAGGTTGAGAGGTGTGTTCTGGTAGTTAGTCCTTTGTTGCTGTCCTTCGGTATCTCCTCTGACTCGGTGTGTCGCCATGGCAAGTCCTTTAGCATTAGCATGAATGCTTTTTTGTGCACTACCTTCTTAACTGGGAAGATTTTTATAGAAATTGAAGTTTGTTAATCTATAATGCAGCTCTGTGCAAAGAAGAGAATTCTGCAAATTCATATTTTAGATTTCTGCAGGGCAGGGGTTTAGTTAGGAATATATTGACGTACCTAGGCAGGATAGGGTTCAGCAACATGAATAGCATTTGCTGGTTTAGGTCAGAAGTTATGCTCCGACTCTAAACAAAGCAGAGAAAACTGGAAGAGGGGGAGCAGATGAGTACTCTCTTATTGTGTGAAATTTGGGTACAGAGCTGCATTCTGAGTTAGATGTCAAATTGATCATATTCTGAAAACAAAACCCAATTGGGAGACAGTATCCCCTCAAGAATTTCTAATACTTTGCAGTTAAATATATAGTGGTCCTAACATTATGTAGGATTGAGTAAGTGTGCTCTGCAGAAAGAGCAATTACTTAACCCACCCATGAAATGCAGACATCTCTAGAGCAGGGAATAACAGTACCATGTGACAGTGACAGGAAAGGGCAGAGAGGCTGGCAAGCCCTTCGTCTTGTTGAAGCAGTGAGACCTCTGTTGTCAATACACAGCAGGTAGGATGGTGATTCGTGAGGTTCTATTTGATAGGCTAATGCACAATGACCACGACTGATCTGCTTCTGAAATTAGAAGTGCCGAATCAATTCAGCTATGAATTTAAGGTCTCATTTTCAGGTTCCAGGCATTATGTATCTGATCATTGATGTCCCTGCTAAGACTCAAGAGTGGCAGCATCTGCTCTATGGCACTCTGTAGCTTCTGTCTGGGCTGTGCAAGTGCATCTGAGCTGGCTCTGGAGTGCAGTCTCTGTGATCTTCTCCATTCAAAAGCAAGCCCCTTGTGTCCAAAGAAGGGCAATGAAGCTGGTAAAGGATTTAGAGCACAAGTTATAGGAAGAGTGGCTAAGGGAACTGGAGTTGTTTGGTATGGAGAAAAGGAGGCTGAGGGGAGATTTTTATTTTGCTCTACAACTCCCTGAAAGGAGGCTGTAGCGAGGTGGGTGTCAGTCCCTTCTCACAAGTAACAATGATAGCACAAGAGGAAATGGCCTCAAGTTGAGCCAGGGGAGATTTAGATTGGACATTAGAGACAATTTCTTCACTGAAAGCGTTGTCAAGCCCTGGAACAGGCTGGCCAGGGAAGTGGTGGAGTCACCATCCCTGAAAGTACTTAAGAGACGTGTAGATGGGTTGCTTACAGACATGGTTTAGTGGTGACTTGTCAGTGCTGGGTTAACGGTTGGACTTGGTGATCTTAAAGGTCTTTTCCAACAAAAAACATTCTACGATTCTGTTGTGCCTGTATGTGGGGCATTCTACCTCAGGCTTGTATGTAACTGACACTGGTGGGTTTCTGCTAAATGCCATCCTTCAACAAGTTGATTTCCATGCAGCAAATGAAAGGAGATAGCACACAATCCAGCTAGGCAAGTCTCTTCCTTTCCAGATGATAGGAAGTGTTTTTACACTGCTGAATCTTGTAAATGAAGTCTTCAGGGAAGTGATCAACAGAATGAAGCGTTTTGAAACAGAGAAACTTGCAGAGTGATTGGTGCTTACAGGAGGAGAAGCTGTGTCTGCAGCTGTAGGCACAGCTTAGTGGCAAATTATGATCTATTGGAGCAAGAAAAACGAAGCAGCCAGGATAACCCAGCTGAGATTATTTTTTGACAAGTTTCCTTTTCAGTTTACAGTAGACTATAATAGACTTTCTTCACTTGGAGCCCTGTGGGTGCCAGTCATTAACCATTGCTCATATGCTTTTTTCTGAGGTGGCCTCAGAGCCCAGGGCACGCTGGCTCACTGTGCAGCTCTCATTGGGCTGTTTGGATGAACCTTGAGGCAGGTGGCTCTTGAGCCTTTGCACTGCCTGTGGGAGTTACATGGTAGTCGTGCACCTCCCTTTCCCTTTATGTACTGTCAGGCAGTCCCTGACTGCTGTAGCCTCTTCCTCCCCAACTGCTTAATTCCCTGGAGATGCTCAGTGAGCCTGAGCTGCAGTCCACGGGTCTCTGGATATGAGGCTGTGGGGAGAAAGAGAGACTGTGGCTCTTTCCAGCAACATGAGGAAATTTTCTGGAAAAAGCCAACTGCAGCTTTGTGCTGCCACCCCTACCCCAGCGTGGGACAGCAGGAGCCCCACACCTCTAGAGACTGGCATGTGGAAGGAATTGCCTATTTGTACCAGCAAGTGGCTGTGCAGTTGAGAAGAGACGATTTGCTGTTTTTCACTGGCATATCCCAAAAGAGAAATTCCTTCTAGCATGGAAAATCCTGAAGCACACAATCCTTGCGGGAGGCAGGAAGTAACAGCCTATTCAAGCACGAGATTCTCCTAACCAGACTGGTCTATTAAAGAGAAGTTCCTGCTGTTTTCCTGCTGGCACTGGTGTGATTATAGTGCAGACAGAGCTACGGTACTTCACTGGAGTTTGTGTCTGCACAACATTTTCAAAGCTGCAGCATTACTGGGAAAAATAGGTCACAAGTTTCATCATCAAAAGAGGGAGGATTCTTCCTCCAGTCTCAGCAGATCACAGAAAGAGGCACTTGTGTCACTAATACAGTCAACCTGATGGATAGCATCCTATCCAGGGACTGTGCAGGGCTATGATTAGCGAAATAACCAGCAAATTGGGTTTGCTCACTTAGACAGCTAGCTCTCTACAGCTGTGCACTGCTTGGTGCTTGATGCAGCACACCCCGGATGGAATTAGATCTAAGGAAGGTATATTCCAGCTGCAATACAGGTAATTTATTATTTTGTTTAAATGTAATAAATAACATCATAGTCTCCTCAAAAATCATTTGTCTCTGTCTTTTGTCCCTATAGGAAGAATGCCAGAACTATGTCCGAGTGCTGATTGTTTATGGCAAGAAGGTTTTTACCTGTGGTACCAATGCCTTTTCGCCAGTGTGTTCCAGTCGACAGGTCTGTTTTGCCTCTTTTACAGTGATAGAGAGGGCTGGATACATGCTCTGGAGAAAGCCAGTCATTTGGGAGGGCATCATGACTGTAGGGTATATGTTCCAAGTGTAGCTGATCTGAAATCATTTTGGTTTTCTTCTTTGGGTCCCTTTGGGCTGCTTCAAGACAGTGGACTTTCTGCAGGTGGAGAGCAAAAAACTTAGGTTGTGAATGAGCTCGACCTGGACAAAGTTACAAATACTTAAATGTTTCTATAAAATAAATGGCAAAATTCCCTTCGACTTCAAGGGAGGCAGGAGCAGGTCTAGAGCAATATTTATTTTTATATTTTGTAATGCCAGTACATGTTCAGGAGGTGTCAATGGAAGATTAGAAACCTGTTCTAGTAGCAGGAGCACCTGATTATTCTGAGTGGGTTGGGACTGGGGAATTACCCTTCTTACAAAGCAATAGGATCAGTGAGACTCAGACGCAACTTCTTACGTTGGCAATCTATGGGTGTAAAGATCAATTTACAATCATTGCTGACATTACATTCTTATAGCTGACAATGACATTATTACGTTGGCAAATGATGGGTGTAAAGATTAATTTAGTCATTGCTGACATTACATTCTTATAGCTGCTTGTTTGTTGTGTTTTTTTTTTAAATCAGGGTTTTGCTCGTGGCTACTGATGGGCAAACTGAATTCTCTATACCAGTAAGAAAGCCAGAAGTTCTTTAAATTTTCTCCTGTCTCCTTTTAAATATAGGTAGGAAATCTTAGCAAAATCATTGACAGAATTAATGGAGTGGCTCGGTGCCCATATGACCCTCGGCATAACTCGACAGCTGTGATTACATCACGAGGAGAACTCTATGCTGCAACTGTAATTGATTTCTCTGGACGGGATCCTGCTATTTACCGCAGCCTTGGAAATGTTCGCCCACTTAGGACAGCACAGTACAACTCCAAATGGCTCAACGGTAAAGTCATGCGGGTCGTATCTGAGCAAGAGGTAGTTTAAAGTCAGCTTGACAGGCTTGTATATCCTTCTCTCTGTTTTCGTATTGAAATCCAGAGTTACGACGGCGGGGAAGGGCTTCCGGTGCAATAATCAATGCAGCTTAGAAGACATTTTTAAATCGCCTGGAAATATTTCAGAGAAGTTGATTTAGAATATAGAAAGTAGGTCTTACAGGCTCTGCCTTGTGAATGACCAAATACATTATTTTAACTAGAAAACCATTCAAAGATTTGAAGATCAAACCCAATTTAAAGCATCCATCATACTGTTACTAAAGTCTGCACAGTGTTAAGCACCCTCTTCTTCCACTGACTCAACTGAAGATGGTTGGTTTCAGTGCAAGATTAGTCTGAAAATGAGAGCTCTCACAGCACGTTATGTTGCACGTGAACCCATGCTGTTGTGGATTTATAGTTATGAAAAGCAGCTGTTATACTAGCACGATAATATCCTGTATCAAGCAAGCTATAGAATTCCAACCAGTAATCCTTGCACTGACTCCACACCTTCTGACTGGGACAAATGAGCTGACTGTAGTGATGGGAGACCCCAATATTCCCCCTCTCTCCTTTGACCCACGTAAATTAACAAGATTTTCAGAATCTTTCGGTTGGATTTCAGGACCTTTCAATCAAAGATATGAGCAAGGGAACTGTGCACTCTCTAGAGCTTAATGAAACTGAACTAGGCTTCTGCAGGCATATTGAAATTGGTATGGAGATTCCAGGGTTTTAGGAGAAGGATATCACCAGGCAAGACTGTGAATTAGGAGCAAGAAGCAGCATAATCCATATACACTCATTAGAAATACGTGCCTCTTCTCTGCACATGAATGAAGAATTCAGAAGGAAGCCACATTGGGACAGAGGAGTTTAAGGAAAGACAAACAGAAACTGAGTTTCTACTCTCTGACTGGAAAAACTAAAATGACTCTTGGATTTCTAACCTTGTGCAGTGTTGGTGACATTGGAGTAATTTCATCCTGTTCTGGCCATTTTTCAACAAGAAACAGAAAACTTCAAGATGATTCAAAGAAGAGTGATGGAGTGATTTGAAAGCCTACCTCACAGTGAGACACTTAAGGAGCTGAATGTATTTATCTTTCTGAAAAGGACATAAAAAGTGTTTTTTTCACAATATGGAAGTATTTACATCAAGAGAAGATTTCCAGCAGGATAAAGTTCTTTAATCTAGCGGACAAGTCACGACGAGCCTGTGATTGGAAGCTGAAATCAAATAATGTCAAATGGAAGAAGTAATACAGGTTGCAGCTGAGGCAGTCTTTAGTCATTTGAACAAGTCACTGAGGAAAGCGATGGATGTATATATATATCTACCTATCTGATGGATAGATCAGATCTCCTTCAAAAGATGTGGTCTAGTTCACCTGTTAGTTACAGGATCTGGTGGTGGAATTACAGGGTGAAATTCTCTGGCTCATGTTAGGCAGAAGGTCAGATTGGTGATCACAACAGTCCCTTTAAGACTCAGTGTTTGAAGGAGAAATTTACTGGCAGACGCTTTACAGTCCCCTCCCCTCAGTACCATAGTCTGCCTCCCAAACCTGCCTTGCAGTAGCGTCAGCCTGCCTTCCTCTCCCTCTACCACAACTCTGTTCTTTCACTCCTGGACTGCAGCATTAAAAGAATTTTATACTTTCCCATTTTCTTCTTCCTTTGAGCATTACTCAGAAATGAACATTGTAAAAGCAACCTATAAAACCAACAGGGTTTGTTTTGTTTAGTCAAATATTATTCATTGGCCAATCTTTTCCTTTTGCCAAAGAACTGTCGGGATAAAAGACCGTACACTTTAAAGCTTTCTTAAATACCCTGTTAATATATTCACTGTGAAACTCATTCTAGGTTCTTTTCAATTCTTGTGAAAATAATAACAATAATTCTAGGAGAAAAATAATTAAGGAGAGCTTGCTTCATTACTGTCAGTCTGTGGCCTGGTTTTGTTTTACAAACATAAGATAATCTTTTGTGCCTAGAAACTGGAAAGGATTTGTGATAAAAATCAGATGTGATTGCGCTGGGAGAAGTAGGTTGAATGTTTCAGTGCAGCAGTCTGGGGATTCAGACGGGTACACACAGCATATTTAACACATCGTAAGCTGCACTTCAAAACTAAATAGGTGAAGGGACTCAGTAGGAAGGCTTTATGTTCTAAAATGAGTATAGGTACAGGCAATAGTCATGCATATGCAATCACTGAAATCAGTAGCAGCTTTGACAATGAAGTGGGGAAGCAGTGGGGTCTTTCCAAGATCTGAAAAATGGAACTAGAGCTGAATTCCCATATATCATTATTTCCATCTACTGTTTTCATGTCCTCTGCTGACACCAAAATCCTTGTGGTCCCAGCTCTGATAGCCTGTGTAAAGGGAGCTGGTGCGCAATGCATTGAGCAAGTCAGTGAGTACGGATTGATTTCTGACCTGTGTAAATCTCTTCAAATGTTTGTTTTTCAGAGCCTAACTTTATTGCTGCCTACGACATTGGTTTGTTCACCTACTTCTTTTTCCGTGAGAATGCAGTAGAACATGACTGTGGCAAAACAGTATATTCTCGTGTGGCAAGGGTTTGCAAAAATGATATCGGAGGGAGATTTTTACTAGAGGACACATGGACAACTTTCATGAAGGCTAGGCTGAACTGCTCCCGTGCTGGAGAAATCCCTTTCTATTACAATGAATTGCAAAGCACTTTCTACCTTCCTGAGCAAGATCTGATCTATGGTGTCTTCACTACTAATGTGTAAGTTGCACTGGTTTTACTGCCCTTTTCCTATCCCCTGCAGTCTGAGACCAACAATATCCTGATGCTTTAGACAGTCTGAGTAAACATTTTTGGAAGAACCTTTGATTAACATGAAGGAATAGATAGGTCTGTGTTATCCATCATGGCGACATAGCTTTTACGACAACAATTTTAATCCATAGTTCATAGATTCCTAGAGTCAATAAAGGGTGACCATACAGTTCTAGGGTAACTTCATTCAATATAAACCTGGACCGTGGCAGATTTCTGACTTCTGTAGTGGCAATGCCACTTGTGTAGTTCAGATTGCTGGTCTAACAATGACGCAGCAGAAAAACATAATTAATTTTCAACCAGGTTAACTGTCTGGATGTTCTGACACTGTTGTGTGGATATTGGGGCTGGCACATGAGATGGACAGGTACATACGCTTGGGAGAGAAGGACTGGAAGGAGGAGAATGAGGCAGGAGGGATCACAACAGCCTAAACTGAAATCAGCTTAAATTGCTGTTGAACAACACTTTATAGAAACAGTATTGTGTGATCCAAGCTGCATTTGACATGTCCAAGGAGGACTGTACCTCCATTGCACAGTTTCAGGTCCACAAATCAAAAGAAGCATTAGAACTCTGAGGGAAAGGCACAATTTCTGAAACTTCATAATCGCCTCTTCTTGGCTTGATATTGAAAAAAACTGTAATTGGAATGATTTAGTGTAGCTGTGAAAGCAGAAAGGAGAAGAGGAGTTAATTAAAAAAATATATTAAAAATCTCATAATGTATATTTTTAAGTCAGGAAAACTCAAATAACTTTTCCTCTGAAGCCCAAGGCTAGGATGATAAGTTTCATGCTATAACCAGTCTGTGTGGTATTGAGTTTCAATAATACATGTTCTCCAGGGGGGCGTTATCCTGATGTGCAAACTAGAGGATGAAAATCTTAAGTAAATTCCTCCACATGACGAACGCTCAAAGTGCCTTCCTCATGCTGGGTAGCCAACTTCTTTGGAGTTTTTGTGTGTTATAGAGTACTGTTCAGTACGAATAAGGGTCTGTTCCCAAGAAGCCCACAGCAAACCAAAGAAGTGAAGCTCCACTGAAGTACAGGCCTTCCTATTTTAACGCGTCACCTGCTGGTGCGATAGGGCTTAAAACTTCAGCCTTTGAAGTCACAAAACATCAGCCCCAACTTCTTGAGCTGTTAACAAGCACTGTTGGTAGTTTCACTATGGAAGTTAACAGAGCCCGCGGGGTATTCCTCCTCTGCAAATGCCAAGAAGTAGTGTTTGGCCACCCTCATCCATCTGCCATGGTTTGTTTCTGCACTACCATTGCCATCGTCAGCCAAAAGTGAGCCTGTGGAGAAGCAACTAGATAAAACAAACATGACTGAGCATTGCACCTTGACTGTGGACTTAGGGGAAATCTGTCCTGGGGTTGAAAGGAGCATGAGTTGTTCTCTAAAAACATTTAGTGGATGTTAGCCAAACTTTCAGAAAGATTACACTTTTTTTTTTCTTCAGTTAGAGAGGACCTCTATGCCCATAGTGGTAACGTTTTATCTATTCATTTGTCCATTCAGCCAGTCAAGAATAGGAGTTGAAAATGAGAAAGTTATTAAAATTTTTTTTTTTAACTATAAGGAGGGAGACATAGGCTAGCTCTGGTTGGAACAGTTCTCTTCTGCTGTGTCTGTCTGAGATCTGATGAGTGTTGCCCATCTCCTTTGGGTTACACAAGTCACTCTTCATGCACTACAGGTGTATGTTCTCTCTTGTATCTTCTGAGGACTGCGTGGTATGTATCATTTGTGTAACTGAAGAAAGGAGTTATTGATAATAGCTGAAGTGAGATCAAGTAGCATTTTGGGTCTACAGCATAATGTTCTTTTGAGAGTTCAAAGAGAAAATGTTTCAATTTGTCATCTGACTAGAGAAATAATGGTCATTATTCTTTTAACTTCCACTGGGACTTATATCATGCTGCATGAACTCTGCATACCAAAGAGGGTTGATGTAAACTCCAGTCTGAATTTCTTCATAATAGAATACCAATGCATCATGAAACTATGACTTTTTTTGTTGTTGTTGTTTGAAGGTAATTTTATTTTGGAAGGTTCATGTTTAATGCATTTAGGGTCACCTTATAATAAAGCAATATTAGTGATTGTGGTAGCACACACATAGATTTATTACTTGATATTATGTTACACCCAACTGAATCAGTGGGAAAGAGAGCTTTTTGAGGAAGCTGCTGATGAAATAGTTAAGAAGTTTTTATTAAAAATTTTTAGAGAGGTAATGGAGACAATGCTAAAACCTCCTTGAATTTAACCTATTCTCTAAACCATGTAGTTAATCACAGGAGTATGAGATGGGAATTAAGCAGGTTACGCTTCACACCAGAACAACCCAAAGGCCAGCTGCACAAGTTGATGTCATTGGCTTGAGACTGGGATCAAACTTTCCATAGGGAGGGATGGGAAATATGCCACAGACGGAAAGGAAAATGTGCCACAGATTTGATGGAAAATCTCTTCCCTTTCTCATCTAGTGATGGGAAAGGACTAAACTGTGAAGTCCTTAGCAGGACTCTACAAATATATTCTTTTTTAAAGTGTTTTTGTTAGACTAGCAGGGTTCTCTTCTTTCTTTTCCTTTTTCTTTTCCTTTTTTGTTCTCTTTTTTTTTCATGTCTGCCTCAGGGCATTTACTTGTCATCCATCATTAGCTTTGTCTTAAGAGGTGCCGCCTATAAGTGTGTACTGCATCAGCAGTGTGCAGACAAAAGTGGAAAAAGGTTTGCCCAGCATTGGTTTGACATGTTCAAAGTGACTCCAGGGATGGAAGGTGCAGGGCAAGAGCGGAGAATGGGAAGGCAAAGCAGGGAGCTCTTCCTAATGTTGTATCACTTGGAAGAAATATGCTGCGAAAGAAGAAATATACTCTGCTTTATAGCCTGGGACTGTAGAGCAGGGCTTTTTGTGTGTGTGTGTGTGAGAGAGAGAGAGAGTGTAATTATTGGTTTAGTTAAAAAAAAAAAAAAAAAAGTGTTCTTTTCAGAGAATTCAAATTGCTTTAATTAGCAGAAGGATACATACAACAGGGCTTGGGTATTTAAAAGGCACCATGACGAGTCAGTCTCTTGTGCTAGCCCTATTTTTAGTTTTATTCTTTTTCTCTACACATTGTTCTTTTCTTTTCTTTCTTTTTTTTTTTTAAAAAAGAAGGCATGCAGGAAGGGTAAAACTGGGAGCAGGTTTGAGTTTCAGGTTACCACTTAGCAAACATCCCTCTGGGCCAGCTTCCCTGAGATGCCCTCACCACCTGGGAAGCATCCTCCAATCCTCTTGGGGCAAAAGGAGCTGAACCTGCTCAGGACCTCACAGAAGTGGGTCCTCCCTGGCTGAAATGGGACAGCAAAGGCCAACTGATCTGTGTGTCTGATTGGGCAGCAGACAATCCCTAAAACAAATTCCCTTCCAAAGAACCTTGCTACAGTGGCATTTCCCTAACTGTGTCTCTCTGGCTTGTGTGCGTGGTGAACTATCTGCCCGAGACAGATGCTGTTTCCAGGTGGGAACACAAAGAAGTGAACTGTGATCATTGAAAACAGAGGATTTCACATGTTAGCAAAATCTTTTTATATGCTGAGATGCTGTAACAACCATCCTGGTTTGTACTGTCACCCTTTCTGTTCCCCTGGATGCATGTGTGAGCATGTGTGTATTTTAAATATACATATATGTAATAGAGGATATATTTTATAGCTGAATGTTTTAGAAGCCTTTAGAAACATAATTTCACCTTGAGGAACACAAGGAGATTAAAAATTAGGTTGTTTTAAAGTGGTATAGATAGATGAGTTGTTAAAAAAAAATATAAACCCAGACACAAATAATCCCTGTAAATGAAGCTGTATTCACCTTTCTTGTCAGAACTGCATCCATGGCCCTTAAATCACAGACATTTTAAAACCAAGCTTAAAATTTATTCTCAAAATTGTCAGACAAGCCATCTGCATTTTACAATTTATTTATTTATTTCTACTCCCTGTGAGATTGGTATCGCTGTACATCTACCTAGCAATTTACATGTATTTTATCTGAGTAGAGTTTGATGTCTGTTGTGACAAAAGTGTCAATGTTCTAATGATTAAACTGATTTTTTTCCTCCGCTTTTCCAGAAACAGCATAGCTGCCTCAGCAGTATGTGCCTTCAATCTGAGTGCCATTACTCAGGCATTTAATGGCCCTTTCCGTCACCAAGAAAACCCAAGATCAGCCTGGCTGCCAACGTTAAACCCCATCCCTAATTTCCAGGTACTGCTACTGTCCTTTAGTTCACTCCAGTGCCTCTTATGTCCTGTCATTCCAATGGGCTGATTTGTGTGGGGGTCATTTTTCCAGGTAGACCTATGGTGCAGATAAATGGTATTTCTCCACATTTATGAGTGTTTTGGTCTGTGTTACTCCTT
This sequence comes from Baryphthengus martii, assembly GCA_013396935.1. Lineage (NCBI taxonomy): Eukaryota > Metazoa > Chordata > Aves > Coraciiformes > Momotidae > Baryphthengus > Baryphthengus martii. Next base: position 143,449 of record VWZK01001064.1, read on the forward strand.
GCCACATGTTACTGAGACCACAGGATTTGTGGCAAAAATTGAATGGTTTTACCAGTAAGAAGAAAGATCATATTTTTTTTTTATAGTAATGAATAATTTAAATCTCTTTTATACTCCTCATTGATGTGAACTCTGAGAATGTGTTACTCAAAAGTGGACATAGAGAAGTGACCCCACCAAAACTGGGAAGGGTTAAAAGCTGAAGATGGACAAAGTCAAACTAGAATGGACACAGCTTGCATTTTTAAATAAGAAAAGTAATTAACCACTGTAACTGTGTAAGGATGTGATGAATTTTCAATCACTTGATAGGGCCCCTAAGGCTACCAGTGCTTCAGTGCAAGATGTAAGATGTATGTCTTTACAAGAACATGGTAGCTCAGCCAGAAGCTATGGACACGTGGCAGCAGTAACTGGTGGAAGAGGACACATGAGGATGGTGACAGTGGGTCCTTCTCACCCTAAATGTCTTTGTTTTTATGAATGAGCGTCTTTCCAGGATTATCTGTTAAGGTCAATTTGAAAATTATAGCAGAACAACAGTTGCTTTATGCCCAGATTTAGTCAGTGCGGTGCAGAGCATGGGTGTCACAGCCCCAGCAAACCTGAGTCTTCTGAACCATGAGTCCATTTTACAGCTCAATCCCTACCCACATCGGGTAATCCGATGGAGGATGGACTCTTGTCTTCCTGTCCTCGCTTCCCCATGGCGAATTCAACCCACTTATGTGGCTCTCCTTTATTATGGCAAAGGTGTTGAGGCTGCCTGCAAATGCCATCTGTCTTCAAGCTGGTGGTATCAGGGACCTTCCAGAAAGGACTCTGCAGTCACCTGAAATCACAGCAAGAGCAGATGAGAGGCAGGTCCACAGTGCAGACAGGGACATGCTTGGGTTCCTGCTGAGGAACCTGATTTCTCCCCCTGAGTTCCCTCATGGCACCTGAGTGAGGGCTTCTGCCTGCACAAGGTAGGACAAGGTTGGAATCTTGATCATCTCAGCTTGGTGCACTCAAAACCAAGAAACAAAGCTTGGCTGAAGGCCCAGCCGTGCCAAATATGGACAGTCTTTTTTTTCCTCTTATTTTTTTTTTCTTTTAGTTTAAAGGGAATGAAGGACTTTCTGTCTCTTGCTATGCTAACCCAGGAAGAATAGGAAAGGACTTTGGGAAGCTTTTCCATGTAGTGAAAAGTATCAGATAAAATGTGGAGTGCAAGGATTGCAGCAGCAAGATGAAAGAAAAGGGTCACAGGAAAATACAGAAAGGAAAAAGGAGGTATGTGGCAGACAAAAGGAAGATTGCAAGAAGAGATTAAGATGTTTTTCAAGTACAGGAGGAACAAGAGGTCAGTAAAGGGCCTTTTGGAGATGACAAGGGTAATTTTGTGACAGAAGAGGCAGATATTGCAAAAAAATTAAATTAATTTTTTTTGCCTCAGTGTTCACAAAGGATGATGAAGGAAGCATGCCAGAATTTTTATTTCTTTTTTTCTTGCTGAGAGGAAGGAGAAATACTGAAGACTATAGAGAATCAGGGCAGTGCAGATGATTCAGGAAATTATCACAAAACAAAATAAAACCAAGCTAGAGGGATGCTGTGTCAGCACATGAGCTGCCAACAGACCAAAAGGATTATCTGTGCCTTGATGGGAACAGAAAACAAAACCAGCAATGGCATTCCTGCCACTGGGACTCCTTCTTCCTGCTCCAGTGATTTTCTAGGAAGGAGAATGAGTAGGGAGAAAAGCATCCAAAAGCAAGACAATAATGTTGACCAGGAGTATAGGAGACAGCAGAAGAGAGAGATCTAAATGCTCTTTAGGATGTGGGATAAGTCAGGAACTAAAAAAGACCGCTGCAATAGGAAAAAACTATTAAAATCTACCTGAGGACACATCAAAAGCAACTGATTTTTACTTAGTCTGGCCACTCAGGAAGATGCTTAAGTTGATAAAAGAGTGACCATGTTTGTAGGAATTAGTAGCACCCTGTTTGCCTAGACAGACAAGCTCGAAAATACTGCAGGGCTTAGTGCACCAGCCGTTAGACTCTGTATTTATTGTGTAAATGTGAGCTAAATTCCTGTCAACTCATTTTAGCATGTCTTAAGAGAAGCTCTGCATGGTGCACCTTGGTAAGGCAGCCATGCTGTGAAGAGTTGCTTTGATGCATAGCGAGAGTGTGCACATGGGAAATTTGTACTCTGTAGCTGGAGTGCTGTAAATCGACCTCCTAATTCACAGTGTACTAACTTCTCTTCCAAGGAAAGCCCAAACACCTGGACCAAAAATGAAGAGAAAGAAATCTGTGATTTTTTTTCCAGTGAAATTACCCAGATGTGAGCTTCACTTAGTGAGAAGTGAAGTTGTCCTTGGACTGAGTATGGCAGGATTTCTAGTTGTACCACTGACTCCGGTGGCCTTGGGCAAGATAAATAGCCAGTTACCCATCTGTCTTTTAAACTAATAAATCTTCTGTCCACCATGCATGGCATTGTGAGGAAGAGTGAACATCCAGCCCTGACTACTGACATGGATCACAAAACTTCATGAAGAGTTTAATCTTACTTTGGCTTTTGAAAATGATGGATGTTGGAGATTTTGATAGACACTCAGGCCTTCAAATGTCCTATCTACCTGGTAGGACTTATGCTGATATTTAAAAGATGCCAGATGAGCATTTCTTCTTCCCATCTATTCTGGATGAACAAGGACATTGAGTCCTATTTCAGTGCACCCCTTGGTGCTGGAGGATGGATGGACATGGGCTGATCTGCCATTCACCGTGAGGATAGAAAAACTTTGTCTGGAGAGGGGGGAGCTAGTGGCTAACTTGCCTTGCTTCAGATGAAACAGGATGGGTCTGTTCAGAATGGAGCATGTCAGAGAAAAGCATGTGGTGAGTTGGGTTCTTTGATGCAAAACCAACCCATTTTTCAGAGATTTTTTAACCGCCAGTTTTCTGCATTGTGCAGACTGATGTGCCAGGTAGAGTCTGAAGATTATTTGAAACGCTTCAAGGATTTATCACTACAAAAACTTTCTCTCCACTGCTAGCTTTAAATCTTTCTACAGCTCATTTTAATTCTTTCTCTCCTTCGTTTTGCCCCTTCTGGTGTGCTGGCTCCCGGGAATGAAACACCACACCACTAGTCAGTGGACCAGCTGGGTGAAGTGTTTTTAAAGAGTGAGCTACAGATGTATGCTAGGCTAAGGACCTATGATCAGGCTAAGGGCCTGATCCTATGACCCTCACACAGACCTGTCTGCCCAGGAAATTAACACGACATAGGTTTCCAGAAAAAAATTTCATCTGGTCATAGTTTTCCAGAACAATTTCAGGATTTGTGCTGGAGTGGGGCCGAAAATGTAAGTGCTGAAGTTCAATCTTACATGTTTAGTGTGGGACGCTGAGTGATGACAGCCCTAATGAGAACTTGACGGAGAGAGTCCTGCAGGATGCGCAACGCTTGTTCCTGATGAATGAAGTCGTACAGCCAGTGACTGTAGATCCGTATGTGACTCAGGACAGCATTCGATTTTCCAAACTGGTGGTTGATATTGTTCAGGGGAAGGATACTCTCTACCACGTGATGTATATTGGAACAGGTAAGAGCATCAGGGCTTAAGAAAATTCCCTCCGCTTGCTAGTAGACCTAGCAGCCTTGGGAGCCCAGTCATGATGTCATTACACAGTTGTCGTTCATAATCATTTTGGCACAAAACTGCATGATTGTTAGGTTCCCTGAGTAAACTAAAGGCAGGCTGGATGTCTTGAGGCAGAGTCCCAAGTGAACAGACAGTAAATCTACATTGTGTTAAAAAACAACAATAACATTTTTCTCCCTTTTTAAAAAACATGTTTCAACTAATCAGACTAATATGTAACGCTGGAGAAGAGCAAAGGTCACTGAAATGCTCAGTGGTTTCATGCACGTAAATTGTCTCTCTGTGCCCTGACACACTCATTGCTAAATAAGCAATAATAATACTTAACCTCCAGGCTTGCCCAAGGTTTTAATTATGTCTTTCTTTGCACTTCCGTGTGCCTACTGGTGTATGACTCAAGTGCTTTCAGGAATGGGCATGCACGGAAATGTAATGCACATGGGGAAGCTGAGGCAAGTACTTTTTTGTGGTAGCACAGCGAGCCAGTGGTAGAATTGTGTGATGTAGTCTCTTGATTTCTACTGCCATCTTCTAATTAGCAGGGCACATTGCCTTTTCTAAAAAACACAGATATCTTGGATAAATGAAAGATTCTGAAGAAGGACAAAGTGTTATAAATGGTTGTCTTAGCCCATATTCATACTAATAATAGAGGTTAAATTAAGTAGTTTGATTAATCAGAGCATATGGCCAGCCTCATGGGCATAATGTTGTTACCCTCAGTTGCAGAAGCTTTGACTTTAGAATAAGATGGATTGCCTCCATAAGTGTTAGTTTAATTTCACATCTGAATGCAGAACCATTGCCTCATTCTCATGTTACCACCTTCCAGGGATTGTGGCACAATTTATCTAACTTTTACCACCACTTATTTCAAAAGTGATCATCTTGGATGTGCCTTAGTAACGTTCCCACTATGGGAATGGGTGTTGATTATGATGAGAAAATTGTACTTAAATGGAGATACAACATGATTCTGCTATTTTGATATTTTAAGCGAGGAGTTCCAGCTACAAAGCCTGAGAGAAAGCTGGGATACTTTCTGCCTCGTATTGTTTATGTAGAAAGATCAATTGCCATAACCTTACCTCCTTATTTGCATTTGCTTTCTGGCCCTGGTTAGTAGTGACTGAGGAGTAAGCTCTGCTGGACCTGAAACATTTAAACCAGTGAAATGCTTCAGTAGAGACAGCCCTGCCCAGAGGCAAGCCCTGAACGCAAACCTAGTCTTGAGATAGACTGAGTCAAAACTTAATCCTCAGTCTTCCACACTTAAGGCCTTCCTAAGTGAAAGAGAGGGTTCACATGACAGCCAACCCCACCACTGAGCTGAGCTTTGGCACCAAACCAGAAGTTATTGGGATAGAAAGGTTAAGCTTCAGGAAGAATCGGGGCTGACCAACCTCTTTGCGGGTTTGATGAAAAATAGTGGTTTTGCCCCCTTTTCTCCAACATAAATCTCCCACAGATCTTTGAAATATTTAGGTAAGAGCACTGTGAACACAACCATGTATGTTTCTGTGTGTGCACTGCTTCTGCCATAAACATTCCCTTGTCAAGCTGGCAGGATGGCTTCTTCCAGGAAGAGGATCAATTAGATCCATGACCCACACAGTCATTATGGAGGCCTCTGAGATTTCCACCAGGGCTGCTGCATCTGTTGTCATTTTTCATGGCATCAAATCACACTGATTTGCTTCGTAAACCAAAAGAAATACAGACACAAGGCAGCAGAAATGATCCCTGCTATCTCAGGTCACCTTGCTGTATAAATCACTGGTAATGGGACCGGCCTCTTTTCTGCCTCAGTGCTCCAACTGGGAAATATTTCTAGGTACTCACTCTCCAGATGGCTCACATCTCATCCTTCTGGGTTCCCATTAAAATTCATTCACAGACAGTTTCTGTATTGTCTGTGAGCACTGCAGAGGATTGTAATGATGTAGCTGGAGCTCTCTACCATGGGTAGCAGGTGACCCAGAACTGGCTTTAAAGCAGCTGTGTAAAGATGACATTGATGTTTTACTCTTTAAGCAAGTATGAAATTAAGTCAATGCCTCCAAAATTTACTTGCCTTATTTCTTGTTCTATTAGAGTATGGTACCATCTTGAAGGCCCTTTCTACAACTAACAGGAGCCTGAGGAATTGCTATTTAGAGGAAATGCAGATCCTCCCTGATGGACAACAGGAATCAATCAAGAGTCTCCAAATCCTGCACAGTGACAGGTCACTCTTTGTGGGCTTAAATAATGGAGTGCTAAAAATTCCTCTTGAGAGATGCTCCATGTACAGAACACAAGGGTAAGCAAATTTATAGCTCTGATATATTCCACTTCAGGTTAAAAAGAAAAGCACTAGAAAAACGTCTTCCAATCTGATTTGGGTTAGAAGGCTTTTTTTCATCACTACAAGACAAAAGACATTGTTGAAAATGCATCTCCTGATAGATACTGGAGTAATGAGAGTAAATGATATTTTATTTTTTTTTGGTAAATATGAATTAGTCCTCTTCAGAAATTAATTGTGTGTCTACTGAGGAAGGGCTTGCAATATTTACTTGTTATTTCAGTTTGACATTTCAGTGTTGCTTTTATTAACTCCATGTCTTCTGATGATGATTTTTATCAGCAGTATGGCTGCAGGTTTCTGAATTTGGGTTGCAGCCAGCCTTCCTGGTTTGTCCAAGTGTTCATCTCTCAAACATCTGATGAGGCAGGGCTGGCTGCAGGGCAACTTTTTATTGCTTTTGGAACACAATAGCTCGTCTCAACTGTGTGTGACACCTCTTACACCTGGATAGATTCTGTGCCTTGATTGTACCTTTTAAAGGGAGTAGGAAAAAAAGACTTTTTTCGTTGTCAGCCCTGGCTCCAGAGCAGTTTTCCACCCAGAAATAGGTGTTGAAGGTTTTTGCATCCAAATGGTACCCCTCCATTTAAGCAGGTGAGTGTGATGCTAACTGATTGAGATATACGCTCAAAGAATCTCCCTGAGTGTGTAGTGGGGTCTGCTGCAGGTAATTGCTTGTTTACATTTCTTGAAAATACTCTTCCTTCTCCACTCTTTTGCTTTGATTTCCTTGATGAGAGTTTTGTCTGAAACTGATATCCTCTGTGTTAGACAAGAGGAAGGATTTTGTAAGCAACATCTAAAAAGATTCCCTCTTCTGTGGCCTACTGCAAGATGTCCCTGTTCTCTTACCAATAAAACTTATACAGAAAGTATCACCATCGTTTTATTTTCAACAAGTAGAGTTTATCTATCATCTTGTACTAAACTCATGTCTCTCTAAATATAAAAATGCCAGCTCTTTCTATTTTCACTGAACCTCTTAATTATCCTTTTCAGAAAACATACCTTGGTCATTACTGCAAGTTTGACACAGAAGTGTTTAAAGTGTAAAGGTTTAGTTGCTTATACAGACAGGCTGACTCAAAAGTGTTTAGTTAGAGAAAAAGAACCACAGCTGGAAAATACCATTCTATCCTCAGCCCTTAAAAGCAGAGATTTAAAAAGGTAGAACATAACAGCTGTCCTTTTCAGGCTGTCCTGGAGACTTTCAGTTTGAGAATATTTATGTGTGTATACATATATATGGTGCAGTTTCAAGAGAAACACATTCTTCTTTTTCTTTCTTTTCCTAATCTTAAACTCAACTTTCCAGTAATTTATAGATCATGTCCAAGTTTCAGCTTGCATAAGTACTTTGTAAGGCACTTCCATTAAAACTCAAATAGTGGAGGTTTGCTCAACTGCCTGACAAAGAGTCAATCAGGGAAAATGCAAGGGTACCAAACAGGAGCACCGTCTGTTTAGGACCTGAGGGCCACAGCACAGTCACCTGCTAGTATAAGCCTATCCCAGCCAAACAGAAAAGTGTTGCCAAAGAAGTTTCTTTGCCTGCTGGTGGCCACAAGCAGCCTCAGTTTTATGCATTTTATGGCACTGAGTCCTGGCTGAAATTACTGGGAAGCTTGTGTAGCAATGCTGAGGTTTTTTTCTAAAATAAACTTTCTGGAGGCATTTTTTCAGTGAAATAAGGAAGCAGTTCAGCTCTTTGGGGGATGGAGACTCAAACTGCCTCCATTGACTAGTTTCATGGTACTTTTAGGCAGTTTAAGCCAGCTACTGGGCAATACCAAACTCTGAGAGAAAAGGTCTCCTAACAGTATGGTGGGTACGTATGTTTGGCAGTGTGGAAGGTCAGAATTTACTGAGTTTGGTTGCTGGTCAGCTGATGTACTTGCGTGATTGCAATGGATCCTTTGCCCCATAGCTGAGTCTTGTGAAGGGACTGTGCCTTTGAAAAAAAAGGAAAGAAAGAAGATAACTTAGGAAAGCCAAGGAAGAACATTTTTTGTATATTTGTTTAAAATTACATTTGTGATATTATGATTACTTTTTAAGTTAAGCTTTTTTTTATTGGTAGGAAATTATTCAGCTGCAGATTTTTCAGCTGCATTTATTGGAACGCTTTTTCCCCTTAGCATCCTGACTGTGTAGGTGATAAGTCAACCTGGCCTCCTTTGTATTTCTTTCAATACTGAACTGTATCGAGAAGGATGTTTCAATTTCTTCCAGTGCATTCCACCTGGCACTTCTCCTGGGTTGTGATTTATTGTCTTGTGTCTATGTTTAATACATGCCATTATACAGCCACCATGGGAAGAAGGGCTCCTGCCCCTACAATACCCCCCCACTTACTTGTTTCTTGTGCTGTGACTTCTTGACTGGCCTCCCTGAAAAGCTCTAGTTTCAGCAGTTTTTATAATATAATCATTTTGATGGGAGCTCAAGAACCTTGGAGATGATGGAGAATTTGTGCCTCCAGGCAGGAATACCACAACATTGTTTGTTTTCTTTGGCTCTGCCATGTGTTTTCAGGAAACTGCAGCCTTTTACGCCCTAGGGGCTGATGTGGGTTCATGATTGCTGACACAGAGCTCTCCCCTTCACCCTGCCTTCTCCCTTCTCCCTGGCACAGGCCGTCATGTATCAAGAGAAAATTGATCCCTAGCATTGAACTCTTCAAGCATTCCCTGCTGCTGTGCTGCTTTAAAACCTTGGGGCTTGGTACTGAGGTTCAGAAATGGGGTAGAAGAAAAAGCACCAAAAAAAAGGAAGAGATGGAAAGGGAAAATTATTTCTGCCATCTTCTTTACTGTTTGTTTATTGACACAGCACCAATTTAATCTCTTAAATGGTGACCAGAAGCTCAACCCCATATCTTGATGTAGTTTGTTGACCCAATACATTTCTAGGTGTCTGAGCAGTGTCTTGTATGTTTCCACTGACTTGTCTCAATCTATCTTTTGAGAACAGCTATCTTAGCAAGAGGGCAACGGAAAAATACCTGTAATGTCAGCTGCCCAAATTTACAGGCTGGAATTGGCTGCAGGAACCTCACCTTGTGTGTGTGTTTTTCTGTTGTGCTTTAGTGTTTGTTCCCCACATTCGCTGGAGACTATTAGGAAGGTGTCCAATGCGAACAAAACCTACAAGCCCTTTGAACATGAAGCATGTTTTGAAGGCTGCTTTGCTGGGTAGTAGCTTGGCTGTACTTCCTGATGGATTTTGCATGGCTTGGGAATCTTTGTAACGTCCCTGCAATTTTCAAATGAACTTGAATTTTTACCTCGAGCTGCCCTCAAGCTTTGGGGAGTGATATTTGAAGAGCTAGTGCTGCAGCTTTATCACTGACACCACCATATCTTTAGAATGTGTCTGAACAAAATTAATCTGAATTTTAGAGAGATGAGGACTTCAAATCTGGACTATTATTTTCAGATGGGGCCTATCTGTAGGCATAGTTTAGTAATTTTTTCGAAGGGTGGGATGAGATTATTCATTTTAGGACTTGCAATCTAATGGGTAGGAAAATGAAGCTGGTTGGAAGTAACATTCTGTAATCTTTGTATTGCCCCTTTGCAGCATCAGGGCTGTGAGACTCTGAGCAGACATAAACCCTGATGCGGGCCTTGAAGTGATTCTTTCAAATAAAGAAAAGAAAATGTGTTTGGGAACGAGACCAGAGGGTCTCTGGAATACCTGTCTTTTCTGCTCTGCCTATCACAAGCAGTTTATTTTAGTGGACTTCATCTTGCTATCCATTCTTTCCTCTCCCTCCAGTTTTCTACATAAGATTTGCATTTTACATGATGCAGGTTGCAGTTTTGGGATAAACAGTGTGGTTGAGAATAGTTTGGCTTGCCTATGGTGTTGTGCTCACATGTGGGTATCCCATCAGGTCGTGCGAGCATCAGCTTAGCCTCATGCCAGTGGAAATAGTGCTGCTTCTGAGGCTACCTGGAGAGCCAGATCCTCTTGTGTGCAGCTATAACAATGCTCTCATCTGAACTCTGCCTGCTTTTTTTGACGCAGTTGCAGGGAGTTTGCTGTTGAGTGATGCTGAGATTTTGCCCTCTTATTTGGCCTAAATTCTGCTGTACATCCCCTCCAGTCGTGGTGCTTAACGCAAACCTAGCAGAAATGACTTAACTGGCAAGTCCTCTTATTTGCTAGCTTGAGATCTGTGTGAGAAACACAATTCACCTCTAAATAGCTCTGGGTGGGTGATCAGACAACTAAGTACGTATAGGTGAGTAACTTCTGAAACATCTCCAGAGAGTTTTAGGAAGAAAAGAGTCAGCAACTGAAGTAAAGAAGCTGAGAGTTTTCTGTCGTCCTTCTCCAAAGTGCAAAACTGGAGCTCCAAGCGTGGTCCCTGTACCACAGCCACGCTAGACTTTTAAGGGGGTTGAGATATTGTACGGACGATTGCTTTGGTAGTTATGATTATTTTCTTCTTTTTTTTTTTTGCTCCTTATATGGCGCAAAATCCTCAGTAACAAAGGAATGAAGCACCTGAATTCAGGGGTGCAAAACCAGAATTACAGGATTACCAGATTTCAGGAATGAAACTGTTGGAGTACTTAGTTGGAGGAAAGATACAGTCTGGGAAGACACCTAAAGAGTTCCCACTTTTGCGTAAAGAGTGAATAGAATGTGGGCTGGAAATCCTCTGACCCCTGCATCAGAATGGTGATGATTTCTCAAAGGACAAACAAGGGTATTGTTGGATAGCAAGCACGGGAGAGAAAAGATTAACAGAGGTAAGGAAAGGAACAAATCAGAGACTGTTCAGTCGAGCCCAGCATTGAGCAGATCACTGAGGTGACTTTGATAGCCAGATTGTTCCTCAAAGACCTTGAAAATCCTGCCCCTTCTTCTGAGCTGCAGCTATTGAAAGTCTGGCCCAGGCTTTATTTTGAAAATCTTCTCCCTGAGAGTTTTAAAAAATATCCAACGTATTTAACATCATTTCAAAAATAGAGGCAAAATGAAAGGTAACAGCCTACAAAAATGTGATGATAAAGCTTTATCATCAATTTCCAACTGCTTTGGCTGATATGGCCTCTTCAAAATTAAGGGAATTAGCTAATTATTGTACCACCAATAATGCTGAAAAGCTTTGGAAGACTTCATAGCTAGAGAGTGCTCAGCCCAATGTTTTGTCATCCACAGTATCCAGTAATACATCAGAATAAATCACTAAACATCTGGTTTGACATTCTGGTTGCATTTAAGTAAATAGCAAGACTACCACTGACAGAGAATGAAGACATCAAACAGAACCATGATCACTAAAGCTCTTGGAAAGAATGAAGTTTGGTAGATTAAATGGATGTGTGTTCCTTAAATAGAAGTACAAAATTATACCATTTTCTCTATCCTGAAAACACATTTGCATCTGCTGTAGCGGGCAATTACTCCCATTTTCTTTAATGTAGCTGCTTGTATATGTAAAGTTAAGCACATCCATACTATTTGCAGGACGTGGATCTTTAAGATTCAAGGGGATGGTACAGGTCTAAGAAACCTGGATTTCAGGATAGTAGTTGAAGAGCTTCATTTGAACGGTCTGAGAAAGAGACATAGCCAAGTGTCTGAAATTGGAAAAAAAAAGAAGGCAAGGGTAAGCGGTAATGTAGTGAGCAGAGGCATGTTTCCAGTAAGATGTCAGAGAGATTGGTTTTCAGTTTCATCTTATTTGACATTATCTTTAATGGCATGGAAGAAGGAAAATAGCATACTTTGTAGATGGCATTGAGGTATGAACAAATCACAAATAACAGTGAAGAGAGAAATGCAATGTGAAGCCAGCAGAGAAACCAGCAAGAGGCCAAATTTGAGAAATAAGTCTGTGCTGAGATTGCTGGTGTTTCTCTGAAAAAGAGAGGACATAGGACGGGAGAGTGGAAAGGGGCTGTGCTCTGAACCAGATGAATTATTACAGGTTTTGCCATTTCTATTAAATGCTCGATTCGGTGACATGCTTTACATTCATTTTAAGCTGCCTGTACAATTTTAGGCTCCCATTTTTAGCTCTGAACTATGTAAATGGCCCCGAGTGAATGGTACTGTGGAAAAGGGGAATTTAGCAGTAGCCGGAATCCATGGTTGTACAGCTGCTGAAGCAGAGGAAGGTCACTTCAGAAAAAGCCAAACAAACTCAATTAATTTCAGGGCTCACTGCCTTTTGTCTCCTCACTATCATGACTATGTTGCCAATTTATTTGGGGAGGGGGGAGGAAAATATGGGGAAGATGAGCATGCCACAGGCTTTTGTTTGTTCCTTATTTTTAAACTGTACTGCCAACATACTTGGCTCACAAGATCAGGAATGGTTCAGTGTGTGGATCCTTTTACGTCTAGCAGGCTGGCTTTAGGCCAACTCAGATCAATGATGTCTAAAAGTTACTACCATTTGATGCATGCTAGATGGGCTATGCGAAACTATTTTCAACGCAGTGGTGACTGACAGGAAAGCAGGTAGTTTTCTTGGAATATGTAATGTTAGGGTGACACTGATGCTATTGTTACGCAAACAAGATGAAGGCTACCAGCAAGCCCCAGGGCAGATATCCATTGCATCTGTCAATTCTTGCAATTTGCTAATATTATGTCGTAAGATTTGTAAGATTCGAATTTTAGACAATGGTCATAATCAGTGACATGACTTCTGATGCAGAGTCTACAGCCTTACCGCTGCCGTGGCTAGTTTGCTTCATGTCTCGAGCTTCCAGTTAGCATTTGCAGTGCAAAACACAAACATGTCCAGTGTTAATACTTAATTAATATATTGCTACAGATGCATCATTAACTTTTTATTAGGAGATGTGTTGTTTTACCTGTTTGGGGAGAAGAAAGTATCTGGAGCCAGAGAAAATTTGTTATTGTTGATTCAAGTTTAAAATTTAAGTACATGTAAGTACATAAAATATGTATGGGTTGTAGCAAAACATAATATTGTGCTGTCCGGTGTCTTTTACTTGTCAAAGTACTGTAGATCTATGAGAACACCCCAGTCCGCAATGGAGTAGGGCTGGATTTCAAGAATATCCATTTACTTATGTGATGATGTCTTTTGTTAAAAAGTGAAATGGATATTTTTTGATGGCTTTTTCACAACTACATGGGAAAGAGTAATGAAGAACGTATTCAGAGGACTATTTTACCCCTTATGCAATGTTAAAATAGCCCTGGACAAGAGATGTGTTAGATCTTCAGAGTGTGGTTGGTGGTCTAATATTTATTTGGTTTTTCCAACATACATGAATCTACAAAGGCTCTGTCTAGTTGACTCTAAATCTTTTTGAGAAGAAGAGCTTAACAAAATCCAACTTTCACAAAAGAGCTGCTTAAATACACATTACTTTGTGCAGCCTTGCTGACAACTGTAGACTGTTTTCAAGCTTTTTTTTCATCACTCACATTTCTTTCTAAATTTTCTGCCTTTGCAGTTTTCTTTCCCTTTGTAAGTTCTCATTTTAGCATATTCTGTCTTTTTAAATCATCAGCACCTTGCAGAGGCTATGTAAAGCACCTGTCTTTGTCTCTTGCAGTGCCTAAACCACCTTTTTTCCCAACTATGCCACCAGACTACAGGAATTTGCCATGTTCATATGGTAGTCTCAGATCTGCAACCACCGAGCAGAAACCTAAGAGCAGAGCACATCTTAATCTGACAGCCACCTCCAGACACTGACTGACACAGGGCAGAGACAGGGGATAACACTTGAGTGCACTGATTTGCCCCAGCTGCCTTTCCAAAAGGATGTCTAGTCCCCTCAGCCTCTTTCCATATGGCAGCCCTGGGAGGCATGTTTTCTTAAGGCTCAAAAGCCTGCCAAGGCTAGGAAATGGTACTTCTCAATCCAGACAAACATGCCCCGCATTCAGGAATTCCTTCTGGCTATTCCTTTAATTTGAACTTTAATAGCATCTGAGTTTTCTTGTGGATGCCTGATCCCATCACTGGCAGTCAGAGGCCCTCTGCACTTTCATTTTTATTAGAGGTCAGTTTTATTTGGCACAGTGACAAGAGTTTTTAATAGTGTTTGTGGAGGAACACATTAGGGTTTTTTTAATAACCTGTTTTACTGATGTAAACATAAATCCAGATTCAATCAAATTTTTTCTTGGGATGGCATTAATCTTCGTATTTGAATAAATGCAATCTTCTTTTATTTCATGGCTTTAAAAATAAACACCTATCCAATAAAGAAGCCACTGTTGCTAGAAGATGATGGAATGGGTGTCAGAAAGTAAGAAATGGAATAGTTTGTTGCGTAGACTGTGTGAGGCCATAATCTATAAACCACAATCGATTAAAGTGATATTGAACATGGTAGGGCAGGAGGTGGAAACTAGCTAGCGAAGGTCCCTGGTATAGAAAGGAAAATGAGGTGAAACTGCCTCTGAAAATCCTCTGTCTGTGCACTGCTTCTTTCAAATAAGTTACATGTGTTTGGCTCATAAATGGACTTCTGTTCTAGAGGTTGTTTTACACCATGGCTTCAATTTATGGACTCAAACCAAATTGTGCAGAGCAGTAGTCAGTGACGCTGAGCATGTGTGAGTGATAAATTACACACGCACACAACATAAGCACAGTTCAGCTTCTCTGCCTCTGTGTCCCATATCAAATGCCAAATCACCAAATCTTGTTTGTCCAGATTAACATCAACAGTAGCCCTCACAGTGCTGGTACCTGTGAGCTGTAGTATGCTCTTCCCAAGTAGTGCCCTGCTCCACAAATAGCCCCGTTAATTGCTTCTGAAGTACATGGCTACTTGTCTTGAGGAAAGGGCAGTAGCATCTGGCACAGAATATGTTGTATTCACTAGCTGAGAAATGAAGCTTCTGCTTGACCAGCACCTGACTAAAGCAGTCAGTTCCACTTGGCTTCACTTCTCAGTAGGGAAAGATAATGGATTTGTAAAGATCACTAACTCATCTCAGCAGTTTGAATTTTCAAAGGTATCAAAATTAGAGGGATTGTTTTAAGGTCTGGTGCTTTTTTTCCCCTTTCTAATCTTATTTTCTTAATCTTAAGCCATGCATATCCTTTTGATTCTTATTCTTCTCTTTTTATACCATCTGCCTTTAAAGAAGACAGAAGTCCACTCTTCCTTGCGCAGGCTATTGAAGTTGATTTGGTTGGCTAGAAGCTAATATGATTATTTATTTAGTTCATCCCCTCCTCAGGTTGATAGCAATGGGACAGTAAGCTAACCTTGTCAGGAAAGAACTATCTGCCAAACAGAGCCTCACACTTGCAAAGGACACAGCTAAAGCCCCCTTATTGCTTGCAAAGGACTGTTCCCTCATAAATAACTGCTTAAAGAGTGCAACAAGCTAGTGTGAAATTTTAAGGTCTTATTTTCCAAAAGAGCAAAGTGAGCTCCTGTGCTGCCCATGCTCCTGAGGTGCTGAGTACAGATGAGTGTTGCTCAGTGCCTTGTAGGAGTGGACTTATAAATGTTTGCACTGCAGCAGTTGATGGTACTGCTATCTTTGTGCCTCTAATGAACTAAATGGTGATGTCCATGGGGGTTTAAAGGACTAGGTGATATGTCGATTATTGTATGTCCCTGGTGAACATGATGTCCACTGAAGGTTTCAGATTCAACAGAAAAAATGTAGAACTCTTTCCTGGCGCAGTGGCAGGGTTTTGTGAGCAAACACAGTTTGAGAAAGGAGCTTCTCAGTCTAGAGCCCTGCCTCTGCAGACCATCATGTCCTGTCATTCGAGTCCTGTTTGATTTTAGTCATCAAAAGGGAGTGAGAAAGAGATCAATGAAAAGGGAGGAAATGAAAACTGGGAAAGCAAGCCAGTCAGCAGATGAGAGGAGCAGAGTCCTTTGGCTTGAATGCTCTGGATGACGGTTTTTTGGGTTTTGGTAAAAAAAGGCATTTTTGTTTGTCTTCTCTCTGGTATTAAGAATGACAAGATGCTCTAGTAATCCTTTGGTCTGTCAAAGCCTAATCTCTTGGGTCTAGTTCTATTGATTTAATAATCCATTTATTACACAGTCTAAAGTTTTAACTCTCAGGGAAAAATTACCAGAAGATGAAGCTGTCAAGACCCAGAACAAATTAATGTGGGAATGGAAAACTTTTTAACTACAGATATTTAAGCGTTAATAAAGATTCTGAAAGAAGTTGTGATTCAGGCTATTACAAAAAAAAAAAAATAAATAAAAAATGGAGATGTTGGGCAGGGCCAGCATCTTGGAAGCAGAAGCCTTTTTACAGCACATACTATTAGTGAAGACTCAGCACCACCAGGCTTCAAAGGCCCCATAAAGACTTCTTTGAGTTATAGATAAGAGTTTCCATTGACTTCAGTGCGCTGTGGATAGTGCCCCACTTGAAGACTCTTAATCCTTTGTGCTACCCTAGATCACTACTGTAGGAATGATTGGAACAGCCAACAACAGGGAGGCTTGCAGCTCCCAAACAGCAGGCAGCAGGTGAGTAAGATCTTATTGTCATGCAAATGTTCTTGGTAAGTGAGAATAAGGAACCAGACAAAAAAAATACCTTGAATAGGAGATATAAATGGAATTGTTTTTCAGTTGAGTGTTTTCAGTGTATGCCTTTATGCCCCAGGTAAGACATTTATTGTGAGGCAGTGAATTAAGGGAATCACTATTGATAGCACTGCCCTGTCACAATAAATCCAACCTCTTAGATATCCGTCAAGAGGTATTCTCCTGAGTCCTCACACAATGTGCTACGGTCAGTAGATGGCCAGAGGGGAACTGGGGGAACAGACCATGTGATATCATCACCATCTTACTTCCACAAGCATCCCACTTTGTGAGATTTCAGTAACTAAGTCATTAGCATTAATATAGCTAGTGTTAACCTGCTATGCTCGGGCAGTCTTCTGGGATAATGGATTCCCTCTGCCCGCGTGAATTATGAGAGATGATAATCTGTCATGAGTTCCTTCAGGCATTCCTAGCCTGCCACTGAGGAAACCTAAATGTGGTGTTCCCTGTATGTATGGTATGAAATCTGGCCCCTTTAATCCAATAGCAGAAGTCTCATTGCCTTTGAAATATCAGAATTTCGTTATAGCACGTAAACTCTTTAGTATCTTATTTCACAGTATTTACATACTGCCCTGCAAGACTTCAAGTCCCATGGCCTATGTGAGACTTTTCAGCAGTATCACAATATGATGTGGTATTTACACGTAGACATTTCTATTTATTTTGTGTTCTGAGCACAGGGAAATGCTGTGATATCTTTACATTTTCCACATTGTGGTGCCTGATCTACTAAGAATGACAGCAAATTTCTGAAACATTTTGGTCTTTGTGTGCATGTATGCATACATATATTTGTCATTTATGTGTGTGTTTGCTGGTGTGCTTTTGTCTTTTAATAACATAAATAGGGATATACTAAAGATTTTGTAAGGATGTAAATTAGGATGGATTTTGACGTGTTCACTTAAAGCATTTGCCAGGAATGTTGTTCACTTGCAGTAATGCACACTGAAGTGCTTTTCCTGCTTACAAAAAGAAAAAAAAAGGGGCAAATTATGTGTAAGTAAACACATTCATCCTCACCCTTAAGTTTGTCACTGTCAGCTGATATAATAGGTTTCGTACCAGATTTGAGGCAGATGAGTGGGCTCTGAATCCTGAAGGGAGGCAGACAGCCTAGCTATTTTGTTTTCAGATTTCAAATGGCTTTGAGGGCCTGCCATCAAACGGGGAGAAGTCCCAGGCTTTGATGGTTGTTAAATTACAGAGTGTGCGATTTGACAGCCCAGCGGAGCCCAGGCTGGGTAGAAATTCATTACACCCAGGATACAGAGCACAGGGATGGCAGGATGGCCGTAGCTTCCTGCCAACAAGCACTGCATGGGACTTTTCCCAAGCCCAGCATCGTGGCCTTCTGGCGGTTCTGCAGCTCAGTTGCTGATGGCCTGTCAGCTGGGGATCAGTGGTGGTGGCAGGGGACCGCAGGCTGTGATTCACTGAGTGCACCGTTAGGGATCTGTAGCTCGCCGCTCTCATCCATGAGCAGCCCATTAGGTCCGTGACATACATTATGACAGTGCCAGCAAAGTGGTCAGTGCCTAACTGGGATATATTGCAGCCTGCAGAGTAGCTGAGGGCTGCAGCACAGAGCATATGGAGATTATTTCCTGAGTTTATGCAGCACATGTTTTCCTATAAATTAAATTCAGAGAAAATGGGTATCATAATAGGGTGATGCTCACAACAGCCTTCCCTGTTATGAATTACAATGACCTCTCTCAGCTCGCTGGCTTCTTGAAATGGTTTCATGCAGTTGAAAACAACAGAGTATACGTGGGATCATGGTCCAAAAGCCTGACCAAAAAGCTCTCTAACTATAAGTAGGGACTTTTTCTCTTTTTTTTCCTCTTTCAGTTGCTTCTCTTATTCTCATTCTAGAAACTGTCCAGTTTCCTCCTGAAGAGCCAAGTTGCCGACAAGGTGGGCAGATGCCCCGGTGTCTGCTCTGTAAATATGTGGTTGCTGCCCTTGCTGAGGGGCAGCTAGATGGCAAAAGCAGCTCTGGATATGGGAGCAGCCCCATTTCATGGGTGAGGGTGATGTGGATTGCTAAAACAGCAGGATGGGAGCCCTTAGCCGAAATAACGAGCAAAGCAGCATGTGTCCTTGGACTGAGGATCTCAGTTTTTTTCTAGACAAATATTTGATATTTTGTTGCCTGGGGCTGGGACAAAGTCATCTTTGCATTTTCTTGGGTTTACTGAAGCAGCCTAAGAAAAATGTAGTAGAGACAGTCGTTGTAACTACCTTCCTAAATGATGAAAGCTAAAGTTATTTTCCATAGAACTCCATGTGTGAAATCTTTAGTAGAGGAAATGTAGGAGCTGCCATGTAGGAGCAAATTGCAAACTCATAATTAAAATATAAATATATACACATGTATGAGTCTCTCTATACAGCACTGGGTATCAGACAGCAAAACAATCTAGGGTTTGCTTTGGGGCAAATTGCTGTGGAGTCAGTACAGACTGATAGAATGTTTTCAGCTGTGCTTAAGGGACTTGCTTTTTCATTTGCAGCTGATTGCAGGCTAATAAGATGTCAAAGATTTCTGGGAGGGAAGAGTTCACATCTCATTGCACTTGATTCTCTTTCTTTTTCTTTTTTTTTTTTTTAATGTTTCATTTATCATACTACCATTAGAATAAATTTCATTACTCTCTTGTGTATCTGCTTGAACTGGGTTTTTTCCCCTTGGTCCCTTGCTGCTGTCTAATTGGCAGTTTTCAAATCATGTGGGACTTTTAGAAAGATCTTATCAGCCTTTTGTGTGATAGAAGAGAATGGATCATTGGAATAAAAAGTAATGTTGCAAATCTTTTTATTTTAGTCCTCTCTTCTTTGTCTTCCACTAATAGATGCATGATGTGGCTTGTACCGTTATGTTTTCTTAATGAAAATTAACAATTTGAAAGCAGCTCATGGGAACAACCAATACAGCTGAATTTTATTGGTACAGACTAATTCTGTGACTGACCTCTGTTTAGTGGCAGTAGTAACCCTAGTTATTTTTCTGTAGCAGCTCACATGTTGGGAACACACACTTAGCCTGTAAATATGGATTCAGGAGGAAAATGAATACGACAGTGTTTAAAGCAGCCAAAAGCTTAGAAATAATGTTCTGCTGTGACTTTTCCAAACTGACATCTTGATATTGGGATTATAAATGAATCCATTGTTCCACCAAAGACCAAGACTAATAGAAAGCCTTTATTACTGGCCCATTGGCTAATTCTGCTTGTCTAACCCCTTTGCATGGATACAGTGTCAAAAAACTTACAGAGGTTTCTTTGTGTGAGATTTGGCCTGCTGAGTGATTACACGTGGGCACAAAGATATCTCAATGACAAGTGTTCTTTGACTAAAATTTGTAAAGTCATTTTCTTTCCCTAGGCTTTGGAGAGGAGTGATCTGATTTTTAATCTACAGCTTCTATGAATGATATTTACTTTGTGTCCTTTCACCCTCCTATTCAGCCGTTCTTCCCTTCCAAGCAGGTAAACCTCTGCTTAGAAGAAATTGTTTCTTCTGTGGAGCCTTGGTGCAGTTGACAGCTGTCATATACAAGCACTGTACTTGAATACATGTCTTCAAAGTGCTTTAATCTTATTTCTTTGCACATGCAGGGAATGCTTAGGAGCCAGAGACCCCTACTGCGGCTGGGATAGCAAGCAGAAACGATGCACCACCATTGAAGACAGCTCCAACATGAGTCTGTGGACTCAAAATATTACTGAGTGCCCGGTAAGGGGAAGGAGGGGAGATATTTTACACATGCTGCTGTTCAAGTGTGTGAATATGTGTAGAAAGGAGAGATAAAGTGAGTATGTGGCAGCCTGATGAAGACTGGCTGCTAGGGGAGCATGGAAGGCCCAGTGGCACACACTAATAGCTGTGCACAGCCTCTTGTTTAGAACACAGAGACCCCAAACATATTTGTTTGCTCCAAAAGCGGGATCCCAAAGCAAGCGTTCAGTTCTCCTCATGCTCACCCATGCCTTGAGTGAAAAAGATTGGATCATGCTGTTGGGTTACTGCTGAAAACCATGTAAGCCTCAGATGAAACTTGAGCATTTTCAGGGCTGCTCCACTGTCTGAACCATTTCCTTGGCTTCCCTGCAGGTCAAGGAAATCAAAGTAGCTGACTATAGCATCCTCGGGCAGCATTGACTTAATTTTCCTCTTGGAGCCCTGAGCTGGGCCCAGGAAACAGCACTAGTAAAGTGTTTCACTGGCAGGAAAAGGCACCTAGGGAACAGCAGAGAAATGGGGCATGTGTGGATGGTTTGTAGAGAGAACAAAAAGATACAGTATATAATAGCACAAGGGAAAGGGAGAGTGTAATCAAGATAGGGAGTATGGGAAAGAGAATGTTTGGTTCTAACCTCAATTTAGCAGAGCGAAGACCAAATCTACATGATGCTGCAAGGAGGTGGTCTTCTTTCGTTGCCCTGGTCTCTGTCAGATGCAGCAGTTAAAAATAGGGTGTCTCTGCTTGAATCAGTTTGAGTTGGCTCTCCAGCTCACTTCTACCCACCCGCCTCTGACGACAATATCCAGTTCCTGGCTGTGATCCCCAGAAGCCGTCTGGCCAAATTTAGTTCCTGCTGCTTGGACTGTACTTGCAAGGTGGCTGGGAAGGAAAACCAGCCTTGTTAAATAAACTAGGGGCAGATGGGAGAAATTCTCATTAATGTCCATCATTATTATCTAATGTCAATTAGCATGTTAATACTGCTAAGTTCGGTAGATAGAGAGAGAGGACTGGATGGGTTATATTTTCACTGTGCTTTTTCTATCTGGAGGTGCTGGGATGTTTATTCCCCTTATCTTCCTTACTTCTCAGATATTTTCCCAAGAAATATCAGTCATTACTTCAATCCATCCTCAGCTTGGCAGGCTTAAGTTTTTCATTGCTGGATTCAGAGGCTTGTGTGTTTAAAACCCTCCTGTGTTGAACTGGGATGCAGCGTTTCTTGATTGCCCATGCTGTTATCTTGTCCTGCTTAATGCCTGTGGCTGTTGATAGGCGTGTGAGGTGTTAATCCTCTAGTTTGAACATGCCTGCTGTAGTGCACGCTAGGGAACAGGCTACTCCAGATCATTGTTTCAAGGTCATAGAAATCCAGCACAGAATATTCAGGAGCTTTGGCTGGTCTTGGGGTACTAGTTTTACATTTGTTTTAGCACTTCCATTATAGAGTATTTGCCATGTAGGTGCTCTCATTCTGGTGCATATGTCAGCCTTGTGCTCTTCTACTGAGAGACTAACAAACTGATTAAAAGCCAGATGCAAGTGCTTTCTTTTTCTTTCTCCTCTGCCCCTCGCTGGAATGAGTTCACCACTGGTGTGGAATGGAATGGCTCATTTAAGCACCTACATAAGCAATATCCAAGTATTTCCTTGTGTTTGGTGCAGGGTAAAGGTCATAGTCAACAGAGGCAAGAGCCTAGGACAGCATGTGCGAATGACCACTGGAAAGAAACAGGAATGCTGTGACCCAATGCCAAATATCAGTCCTGAAAGCCTATTTGGAAGTTTAGTTGGATGAGTTACTTTCTTAAGCAGTCCTGGCTTTTCTCACTCTGCTTTCCTGGGCCGAGCACCAGGTGCTCAGCTGTGCTGGTACAGCTGTATGTGAGATCACAGTCAAATGTGATGTGGCATAGATTAAAAGCACCCCTCCCAAATCAACTTTTCCTAAACCAGATAATGTCAGTGAACTCTTCTGCAGCCTAGCCCACAAACAGATGTCCTGGCACGGCTGAGAGACTGGCATGCCACAAGTTTTAAAGCCAGAACTGGCATATGATTGAATTATATCCTACGGGGGCCAGGCATTTGTGTGAGTCAACCACAACTCTAACACAACTTGACTGCTGCTCTTGTGCAAACATGCTTCTTCAGAGCTAGTCTGAACGTCTTTGTGCAGCACTACATTGCACCACAGATTCCCACTCTCCAGCTTTAATATTAAGGGACCTTAGCAAGAGGGTTAGTCATATAGTGTTAACGTAGTACCTTAGGCAATAGCTAATATATGTTATTACCAGGTAACACTCAGAATCTCCTAAAGTTTTATTGCTCAGGTTGCAATGTCAAACCTTTTAACATTGAGAAATGATAGGACACAAATTGCACATGCTGTTCTTTTTTTTTTTTCCCCTCCATGTGCATGTATCACAACAGGGAGTCTTGAATACATGATTGCATGCTGTTTCTTCTTAACCTTAGGAGAAGGGAGTGAAGCGGTTTTTAGTTTTAGTTTAGTTTAGTTTAAACTAAACTAAACTATTTAGTTTAGTTTTAAACTAAATCTTTAGTTTTAGATGTGTGAAAAATCCCACATCCTACTTTGTAATACCTTACTGGTGCCCACATGAGCCACCACCAGGAAAGGAACATTAGATTTGGCGAACAAACTCAATTAGCCAAGTTCATGAAATTGCTCTTAATGGTGGTTGGCAAGTCAGAAACTGAATGTTTCCGATAAAGTTTGCAGTCTTCCTTATCCAGAGCCAAATGATGCTCTTCCTTGAAGGTTTTCATCCCAGTCCCTCTTGGTGTGTCCAGCAAACCCTTATATCTGGCATCTGGCATCTACTCCATGTTACCCCATTTTCTTGCTAATCAGTGCCAGTCTCCCCACTCCTTTTCTGGGTTTTCTAGCGGACCCTGCTCTCAGTTCATGTTGGCTCAACCACTCAGAGCTGCAGTGCTCAATATAATCCTACTCAGGCCCGCAAGGAAGCGTGCCCAGTGCACAGAGAAGACTTCAGGTGCAAGGATCAAAATCTGTGAGTCTCTAAAAACTGAGAATTTTTCCTCCCTACCTCCCGAGAATTTTATACCCTAGACAGCCTTGAATGACTTTCCACGGGAACTGCAAAAAAGGTTGCAAGGTCATAAAGTGCAGTTCCTCACTCTAAACACTAGTTTCCTCCAAAGAAAAAGTTGCTACTTGTGGACATTTTTTTTCCCTAGATGTGATTTTAGAAATGATTGAAATATTTTGACTGAAACTTTGCAAGAATTGTCAGCTTCTATCAACTTTGACACATGGAAACTTCCAGCTGAAATAACTAAAGCTTGGTAAAGTTATAAGCAGTTGATACCTGAATCCTGAGAGGATGCACAGATGAATTGAAAGAACGAGTAATACTTCTAGCCTTATCTATAATATCAGAATAAACATTGAAAATATCTTGGTTGTGTTAGGTAGGAATGGTCAGTCTGAATTTTTAGGTCATGCACTTGAGCTTTTAGGTGTTATAAGGAAGAAATGGAAAAGTGATGCCTTTGCTGAGAGTATGGCAGTTTACAAAATATGAGAATTCTGGAATTGGTAATAATGTCAGGCGAGAGAAGGGCATTTGATCACATGTGTTTTTAAAGGTGTCCTCTCTGTCTGATGGGCGCTGTGTTGGCTACAAAGGATTTACCTTGTAAAGATATTCCTGAAAAGGACCAACGTATATAGGTTTTTATCCCACTTCCCGAGTTTGCTCTTTTGAAGATTTTCTAATGAATTTAAAGATACAGTAGTAATCCATATGTAATTTCTTAAGCATAAAAACTTCCCACACTCACAACATGACATGTTTATAAATCTCAGCATCTTAGTTATGGCTGCTTATTTGATTAATTTTTGGGTTGCTTCCCAGAATCACTTACGAGCCAATAATTATTTGTCAGGTTTTTTTGGGTTTTGTTGTTTTGTTTTTTTTAAATTGAAGCCACAGGCCATATCATACCATTGATTTTTGAAGAGAAGCCCCTGCTGAAATCAGCACGGCTTTCTGGCTCAAAAATGGATAGAAATGATCCAATATTTGGATTATGATTTTTGTAAGGCAGGAAGAGAAAGGAGATGAAAATCTAGTATTAAGTATCTCAGAGTAGTTGTTTTGATTCTTTTTTCACCCCTGATTTTTAGCAACTGAACTGTATTGATTTTTTGATTGCATGCATGCGTAAAACAACAAATTCAACAACAAAACCAAAACTCAGCATTCTCTTCTCTGAGCATCTTGCCTTGTAACCTGCAGCCCAGAGCAAATTTTTATGACGACATGATAATCTATTGCAAATAAAAATTTACAACAGATGCTTTAAAACCCCTCTATTGCAGCCTGACAGGCACAGTAACAGATCTGAATTACTTCCGTGCCACTGCTGCGTATTTTGATGCTGCTGTAGATGGGTGAGAGAGGAAGATGACAGCCCACCAGAGGTGCATTGTGGAGTATTTAACGTAGTGCCAGACTTTGAGAATAAGCACAGAGCAGCATGTTTCAGAGGATGAGTGTTTGAAAGCACTGCTCTCGTGGCTGTGATTGGCTCCTGAGCAGTCTTGCAGCCTCTCTGTGCCTCGGTTTCCTTGACTGTAAAGCAGGAGAAATTATTTCCCCACTGAGGCACGCAGGGGACTGATCCTGCTGACTGCATGGCTCAGTGAAGCAAGGCACAGTGGGATTTTTCCATGGTAGCTGGCTCAGATTTGGGGCTAGGGCTGTTCACCAGTCCCCAGCCTCTTCCTTTCTTTACCCTTTGTTATGTATGACACTGAGGCCAAGCCTTTGTCACTGGTTTTACTAAAGCTGCTGAGCATCCCACCACCCCATGGGTGACAGCAGTGAGAATGAGTCACTTGCAAGCAGCTGCCATCTGTGCCTTTCCACCTGCAGGGCCCTGCACACTGCGACATGGGATGTGGAGGATGGAGGGAACCTCTGAAGGAGAGTGCATCATGGTGCTGCTCTGTAACAAGGAAATAGCTATACCTAGGCAGGGCCAGCGTGGATGTCTTTCTGCCGTGTGTTCCTGAAGTCAGGAGAAGAGGGGAAGCC
Organism: Baryphthengus martii; assembly: GCA_013396935.1. Taxonomy (NCBI): domain Eukaryota; kingdom Metazoa; phylum Chordata; class Aves; order Coraciiformes; family Momotidae; genus Baryphthengus; species Baryphthengus martii. Next base: position 168,872 of record VWZK01001064.1, read on the forward strand.
AAGGCAGTGGGGTTCAGGATAGCTTTCCAGACATGGTCCTGGAGTTGCTGGATTTTGCAGTAGCAACGGAGTGGGCATAGGAAGGCAGCAGAGGCCCGGGAGTGATCGCAGGAGGAGCAGGCAGCACTCATCTTCTCCAGGCAGCCTTGGCGAGAGCCCTAGCAGCCTGCTCCCCAGCCCACCTAGCAGCACTGGTTAAAACAAGGCACAGGGGAGCAAGCTCTGACACCCTATTTCCTGGAAGGTCTTCATCAGTCTCTGGCTGAAATAGTTTTGTTTCTCATGCTTTTGGTCTGCCAGGACTACCGTGTTTTCACTTCTCCATTACAGTGTACAGGAAGCTCAAGCCCCAGGCTGTTTGGGGCTGTTCAGGAATGGAGCAAAGGGCAGAGGAAACAGACAATGATGTGATCTGGTCTGTAAATTGCTTTGAGATGAATTCTTGCTCTTCAGCCCAATATGTGATCCTCAGTATTAATTTTAGTCACCACCATCTTCACTTTCTATGCTTCACTCAGCCATTTAGGCTGTGGCTCTGTTTAGGAAGGGGGCTAAGTTCTTACTGTGTGTTTGGACAGGGCCAAACTCAGCAAGGCCCTGGTCTCAGCTGGTCACTATGGTCGTACAAACGCTAACTCGGAAAATATTCTGCAAGAACAGCCCAGGCACTGCAGAGGCCGGAGCATAATGGAGCGGAGACAATCAGCACTGGTCATTGTGCTTAAAAGGCTGAAGCTGTGCAGTGTGGGTTGAAGGAGTGTGGTGGTTTTGTGGCACGGCAGATGGATGCTTGTGCCTGATGTGGTGCTGGCTGGGTTGACTCGGGTGCCTGTGCGCACACGTTAGGTATGCGGGGTGGAATTTGAAGGGTAAATATTGATGTGGCATTGTCTGAAAACAACCCTCTGTTTTGAATCCTGCTCACAAGCACAGACAGCTCCCGTCTAAGCTGCATCCTAATCCCCTTGGCCGCTTTGTGTGGCATTTCTATCGTGGCGCTGTCTGCAGAAACGTAAACTTACTGTTAATGGCCTTTTTTTCTTTTAAAATTAGGTGAAAAACCTGACAACAAATGGAAGACTGGGGCCTTGGTCGCCGTGGCAACTTTGTGAGCATTCGGATGGGGACAGTACAGGCTCCTGTATGTGTAGGTCACGTTCATGTGACAACCCTCGTCCTCGCTGCGGAGGTCGTGGCTGTGAAGGGGCCAGGATCGAGGTCGCAAATTGCTCGAGGTACCTCAGCATCTTTGTGGTTTTTAGGAAGGGAGCAAGTGTTGTGCGTGTTCACAGTTTAGCTCCTTCCTTGTGTTTCTGTGACCATGTTGTTGTATCCTGGCTGATCTGATGTACGTGAGGTCCAGCTTGAGGTCAATGAAAAATGACAAAGTCCAAGAACTCTGAAAGAAGGGCTTTCAGCCAGGGCTCTTGGAAGATGAGAACCTCAAATCAGTGTGCACATTAACCTTCCCTACACTGTGCCTCAGTTTCCCTCAACTGTATGGTAAGTAGTGACCCATCAGGAGGAGATGAGTAATGCAGAGGTAGTTGTTAGCTAGCTGAACAGCAAGAAGCTAAAAAAACACAAGGTCATAATTTTTCAGAGCGTGGATTCCAAGGTTGCATTGCCAAAAAGTGAGTGGAGCTCCTTCAGAGCAATGCTTGTAAAGACAGCGCCTCACCTAGCTGCACGCAAGACTTGTTTGCCTTGTTCTGCAAGTCTGTGAACCATCCACAGCATGCTGGCTAGGTGAAAGTAACAGATCATCTTCTGGCGGCAGCAGCAGTTCTTAGGAGGCATGCCTGCCGGGGACAGCACTTAAACAACACGTGTCTCAGCTTGTGTCAAAGTGCTGCCTTTTCAGGGAAGCCTGAAGCTTATGCTTGAGCAGTATGGAAGCTAAATGTCCTCCCATTAGGTGCTCAGAGATAGCCATGGGGTTTGTGTCTGTTACCCCACCAGCCTCAGACTATATCATGTCATGAGTCAAGGAAAAGATGATGCAGTAGTGTAAATTATACTTAACTTTAAGGGTGGGGCTGGATAGTATTTGGGTAAATATTGGTTCAGTATAATTTTTATCTACTTCATCTTCTCTGTAAACATTCATTCCATTAAGGATAACTGTCTTTTGACTCATTCCTGGAGATCAGTGCTGGTCTTGGCACAAAAAATTAAGCAATACTCATGTTTTAATTGGCATGTCTCCTTCCAGTTGTGGGTTGTGATGCCCAAAAACCGTGCAGTCGTTCCTACCTTTGTGCTGCCACCCTGGGCTGGTGCCTTTCCCAGGCAGGCTTTTTATGTCAGTGGTAAATGGAAAGCATGCCAGTAGGATGGGTTTCTCAGCACTGCTCTGATGGCAAAAGAGGCAGGAACAGCTTCTAAGAAGGGGATGAAAAACAGATTATTCAATCTTAAGACAGAGGAAAACAGCATGGTTTGAAAAATAGGGACATCTGGTCATCTTACATCCGTCTCAGCCCTCAAATTTCCTTTAATTGAGTTCATATGGCACTGAGATTTCTTTTTGCAGAGAGGCAGCAGGATGCTTAAAGATGAGTTCTATTAGGAAGCTGAAGATCTGAAAATGGAAGGTGTTTTTATTTCTGTTAAAAATCCTGAAGCACAAATAGATGCTGAGAATTGTTTTTCTGAGGAATTTTTAGTGGCAATTGCATTCCTCTTTTTTTTTTTTTTTTCCCTGCAATAACAGCAACCTTTCACTTGATTTTTTCTTTTTGTATTTTTACATGCAATCTTTTCTTTTGGATTAAGGAGTGGTGTGGTAGTAGTTGGGTTAAAACATGTCAGAATAAGATAGAATAGTAGGATTTTTATATAAATGAGTTCTTCTTTGACCTTGTTTGAGGTGGGAGAGGGGAAGGGAAGGAGGGAGAGGGATAAGAGAACAAGAAGAGGAGGGCAGAAACATCTAACAGGGTTCTGAAATAAAGCTGCCAAGAGCAGTCAAGAGTTGATAACAAATACAGAAAGTGTGAAGGGCAATGTGGGTTTTAACTTTCATCCTCTGCCCTGATTGGTGCTATGCCAGAAAATATTTCTTGCCAGCAGTGTTATTAGTTCAGTAAATGCTCTGAAAATTAACATCTGTTTTCAAGCTTAGCTTTCAAGAACCAGAGAACACCTGAGTTGTTTTTTGACTAGACTTTTTAGAAAGGTTTTTCTTTATAAAAATAAAAAGGAAAAAAAACCAAACGAAAACAAGTTAGATTTTTTGGCTTAAGGCAGCGAAGTGTCAAGATTAGGCAATTCTGTAAGACAGAGCATTGCCGCTGGCTCCACATGAAATGAAACCTGCAGCACAGAAGAGATGAGATATGGTTCCTCCTCCCCTGCTCCAAGGTTCAGTAGTGCTGCCAAATCAGAGCAAGGTGAGCTTTAATAAAAGCAAGATTTTAAAGATGAAAATGTTGGCTTCTGTGTAAGCATGCGCTTGAGTGACCGCATGGCAGCAGCGTCACAGAAGGTGGCCACCTGCATATGCTCAGCCTGTCACTGAAGCGAGGCACAGAGCATTTGCCGACCTCTCTGTCACTGAGCTGAGAACTAAGGGGGTTTACATCACATTTGCTTCAGGCTAAGTTACCACTGCTCAGCAGAGATGTGATCACTCATTAAACCATGAAACTCGATCCTGCCTCTGAGCTTTTAATTGTCTCTGGTTTCTACAGATTTAAGGTCACACTGCAGTGACATCTGCAGACGGCCATGAAAGTTAGAAGCAATTACTGTTATTTTTAATGAAATTTGAGATCTCCATTTATGATTCAATGCTGAAGGCTTTAGGAAAACACCCAATATTTTGAGGTTTGTGATAAAACCATGGGACCTGGCTGTAAGAGATTTAAAGCGTCAGTACCTACAGAATTAGCAGAGGGTAGGTTTCTTACATCCTTTGGCACAACTGGCATTCATAAGCCTCAAAACCTGCACTCTTTCTGCAGAAGAGTCCAGGAGGTACAACTGCGGGATCAGCCATTGGCTCAGAAAAGCAGGGTTGCAAAACACAGGGGACATGATGGGAGAATAGTCAGGGAGAATTATAGTAAGCACACTTGCCTGGCAAACCTTGAGGCATTTTCAGAATCATTCAGCCCTTGCTTCTTTCTCTTCCTTTCCAATTCTTAGAGGCTTCAATGGGAGGAAAGTTAGGCAAATGTTAAGCACCTTTGAAACTCCCTTTTCTAAATCTTTGCTGATATAAAGTCTGGCTGAAAGTGGTAATCTCTTCTCCAATGAGTTCACCGATTCCCCTCTCAGTGCCTTGTATGTTTTGTTGTTAAGCACAGCATGATGTGAGCAGACCGTTAGGTCACCAGCATACTTCATTCTGTCTCACCCTCTTTGTTAGAAATGGCGCTTGGACACCCTGGTCTTCCTGGGCCCCATGTAGCACCTCCTGCGGCATAGGCTTTCAGGTCCGCCAGCGATCCTGCAGCAACCCCGCTCCACGGTACGGGGGCAGGGTCTGTGTTGGACAGAGCAGGGAGGAAAGGTAAGACGTGTCCGTAACGCTGCGTGTTCGCTTCTGTGGTTATAATGGTGGCAGCTGGAAGCGGTGGCTCTTGCGTGAATACAGGTTAAGGCTGTTTGGCTGAATGCACAAAGTGGAAGAAATTCCAGAGCCTGGGAGGGATGAGGTTGCTGACTTGTGTGGCCACTTGCTTTCAATGAGCCTGTGCACATTAGAGACTACAGGGCTGCCTCTAACCTCAGGCAGGACCTTTCAGATCTTCACAAGTATTCCTGTCCCCCTAAAGGAGGGCTGACCTCCTCAATGAAAGCAGAAGCTTTGGCACTGCGGTTGGCAGTGTGGAGATTAAAGATATAGCTACACTGTTCTCATCCATTTCTGAGGAGACAGTTGACTATGTGCAGCTTTCATTGACAACTGCACCATTCCTCAGACTCTATTAATTGTGCTGATGCACCGAAAGAGGTTCAAGACAAAATATAACTTAACTTACAGATTCATGATTTAGGTTTTTAAGGGCTTGGCTTCAGAAAAACTTTTTTTTTCCCCTCTAAACTAAGAAGATTTCATGCAAAATTACCAAGAGACAATATGAACCTACAGAGCCATCTGCACTATTACACTTATTCAAGTCCAACCCCTCGTTAAACATATACTTTGAGACATCCCAGTTCGGTTTCCAGATTTGATATTTCATTAAAGGCCACCCCTGCTTGGCAGTAGGCTGTTGCTTGTCTCTTGAGTGATGACTAAAGACAGGTCTCTGCATTTCTCAGAATACAGAGGGAAATTCATTTAACTTCCTTGATTCAGGACATTCTAACATTTGGTTTGATTTGTGGCCATTCACAATGGTCCTTTTTGGATTGTGAAGGCTACATCTGAGTCAACTATAGTCCTGCATGATTCAGTTTGAGAACATATTGATTAAAAAGCTGAACAAAATTAAAACTGTCTATTGAAAAGGGAAGATGAAATAGCATTAATTTAGGGCACTTTGAAAAAACTCATCTTGACCATTTATTCCAGCTGTCTCACTGAACTCAGCCTTGTTAACTGCTCCTCTTCTCTACAAAGGGTACAGTTCTCTGCTGTGAACAGGAATATTGCTGATTTGGCTGTTGTGTCAGCATTCTGCTGGCCTTCTAGACGTGCATGAATTGCACTCAAATGCAGTGTACAGTCTTGTATCTATCACCATTTTGTCCCTCGAATGTGCCGACATGGATATTTTTAAGTATTGCATTTCTTCTTTCAGATTCTGTAATGAGAACAGTCCGTGTCCATTACCAATTTTTTGGTCTTCATGGGGTCCTTGGAATAAATGTAGTGTGAACTGCGGTGGAGGGATTCATTCAAGGAAGCGATCCTGTGAAAATGGAAATACATGTCCAGGCTGTGCTGTGGTATGTATTGTTTAGTGACGGTGCATAAAGGGCACCTGTTGACATCTAGTGTCTAGGAATTTGCTATTTAACTCCTCTCTCTGTCTTGGTTTTCTGAAGCTAGAAGAAAATGCTATCCTCAGTTTTTACTGGAAACGATGCTGAAATGAACTGGGAAGTGGAGAGGTAGCAGATTCTCAAAGTCAGTGAAGTTGGTGTGAGAGTGTGTGTATGTCTGTATGCGCGTGTGTGTGTGTACGGGTAGGGACAGACTGATGTACAGAGGACTACTTTAGGTCTCTGTAGGCTTAGATATCAAGTCTTTTACCTGAAAGCACTACACTTTTGTTTTTCTTCTTTCTCACTCCCAAGGATGATCCTATTGATTCAGGAGGCGCTATGCACATCAGAAATGAGTCTTACTGTCATACTTGAGTAAATGACAGATCCAATACCCAGTTAACCCACCAGTGAGGCAATGGCTACCCATTTTCTCTATTTTCCCTCTCCTATTCTGGCAGCTGCTTCACGCAGATGTTTTAATCAGCTTTTTGGAGAGTTTTCTTTCAGTGCAAGCAGGTTTGATCTGGAACCTCCCATCTATTCACAAGCTGTTTGGCATTTACTCTAGAATCACGAAGTCCTGAAGAATTACATGTCTTTCCCTAAGCCAGAAAAGGATTTATTTGTAAACAAGAATGCAATGTTTGTCACTGGATTTCCTCCCACTAGTAGTGAGAATTGTAAAGACCTCAAGTCACCCCATCCCCATTCAGCCAGAATGTTGTCTGTACTCAATGAGTGCTCTACACTGAAGATGGCAGACGGTTCACAGCCCTCACTAGAGTTCATAAAGCCCACTAGAGAGTTCAAAAATCCAACCAAACAAAAATACCTGTAAAAAAAAGCGATAATCTAAACCCATGTTAAAAATAAACCAGTAAACTTTTCAAGTAATAAACCTTACTGACATTTTGTCCTCCTGTGGTTCCTCTAGGCTGACCTGAGAGCAGCATCTCAGGATCACAGCAGATAACTTTGTTGCTATTATAGTTATCTGTTGCCTGAATTATTCTCCTGTCCATAATGTACCAAGCTTTCAAAGCCCCGCATGACTTTGAGTCAGCAAAGAAACACAAACCTGAGGGAGAAATAAGAAAAGTAGGAAGCACAGTTCACCCTTGAGGTCCACCTGAAGCTGTGCACCACTATTGCCTCCATAGTCACCACATTTTGTGCTGTGCCCAGCACTGGCTTTTCTGTGAGGTCAGATAAGGTGGGTGGAGGTTGGTTTAGATCCAGAGGGTACCTCCTTATTTTCTGGAATGTAAATAAAACTGTCAGCTAGGCTACTGCTGTTTAATAAGTAAGGAGAGAGTGGTTTTCCTTCTTGGCAGGAATATAAGACCTGCAACCCAGAGAGCTGCCCGGAGGTGCGCAGGAACACACCCTGGACTCCTTGGATGCCTGTCAACATTACCCAGAATGGTGCCCGCCAGGAGCAGCGCTTCCGCTACACGTGTCGTGCCCAGCTGTCCGATCCCCATGAGCTGCAGTTTGGGAGGAAAAAAACCGAGAGTCGATTCTGCCCCAATGATGGCTCAGCAGTGTGTGATACTGACTGTATGTCTTGTCTGCTCTGGGGGACCATAGGGCAAACCTAGATTTGGTGGTGAAAGGGGGATCCTCTCAGGATAACAAGAACCTGATCATGTCTGCATAAGTCTCAACATGTGCAACTAGTGTCACTGCAGAATGGCAGGGTTGGAGAGAGCCCCGTGACTTTGAGATGAATACAGTTGTGAGCTATATGCTTACGGCAGTGTATAGATTTGTTCTTGCTACAGACAGGCTATCCCCAAAAAAATGGGCAAACAATGAAGGTGCAGAGAAGAGCCATTCTACAGGATAGTGTGTCTTTACTCTTCTTTCTCTCTGGAGATATGCTTGTACACTGCCTCTGGGGTTACTCCCTTCAGTACTGCTGTGATGCAAGGCAGTGTCCTGAGGGCACAGCCTTCACTACTACAACTTGCTGCCCAGAAAGGTCATTTATCAAGGTTATCAGTAGACTCGGTTTGTGCGTGTACAGATTTCTTTTTGTGTTTAGCTTAGCTGTAACTCTGTGGAACAAAACTCTTGCTAAGGGCTTTCAACAGAAAATGTTCCCCAGGGCACAGAGATCCTGATTTTATTTATGAGCTGAAGCCCTTTATAAAAAACAAGCTAATTAATTTGTGATCTCGTCGTGTCTTGTTTGTTTTCCCTGAAGCTCTTGTTGATGACCTCCTCAAGACTGGTAAGACCTCTGCACGGATTATCAATGGGGGCTGGTCCTTTTGGGGAGCCTGGTCTTCCTGTTCCAGGGACTGTGAGTTGGGCTTTAGGATTAGGAAGAGAACATGCACAAACCCTGAACCGAAAAATGGTGGCTTGCCCTGCGTGGGGTCAGCAATGGAGTACCAAGACTGCAATCCACATCCCTGCCCAGGTAACCATGATCATCTTCCTGCATGATATTCAGAGGTGTTCTTCCCCATCTAAACGGTAGAACCACAGAAAAAATAAAAAAACAGTTATTTCCAAATGGCCTTTTTTTTTTTTTTTTTAAGTTTAGGGATTTTTTTCCTTCATTTTTTTTAAAGCTATTGTAATTACCCATGTATGTGGTATTTAGTGGTATAACTTATGTTTCACCTCAGCTCAGAGGGTAACACAGCCACAGCTTCTAGAGGAAGTGGTACTGTGGCTTGTCTAGCAATTTTTTGATGATTTGATGCTTCATCCAGTGGAGGGCATCACGGTGCCACTGCGCCTTGAAGAGAAGACAGATGATAAATATGGCTTAATACTGTGTAGAGATGCTTGATGTGGCAGTTCTTCTTGTGAACACTTGTTTCTTCCCCCTCTCCTGCTTACGTATTGTTCTTGCGATGGGCATCTACTCTTGACATCAGTTACCATTTCCTGCACAGCCAGCAGGGAGTATTCTTGCCTGGTTTCCTGGTTTTCGAGTTTGTCCTCATGTTTATGTTGCACTCCTAGTCCAGAATAGTAATAATAGACCATTGACTACTGTATTCTCCCTCACTTATCCTTCTCCTTGCTCTGTAATAACTAGACTAAATTTAAGTGATCTTAGACAAATTACCTTGCCTCTGCGAGGTGACCTAAACTTGAAAATGTTATATTATAATAGGATTATTATAATTCTAAAATTCAATATAAAGACAAAATTCCAACATAGATATGATCAGAATGTGCAGCAAGAGCATAGCAGGAGTGTCAAATATTGCACTCTATGGCCTATAAAAAGAGAATAACTCTAGCACTATAAAGGCAGCTATTAGTACTATTTTGGAAGCTCTCGGTGGCTTTTCAATAATGTCTGTGTCCTCCTTTTGTGCTGTTTTCTCTCCTTGGACACAATGATGTTTTACAATCTGTTCTGAGTGCATGATTGCTATTTCTCTGTGTCTCCCTCCTTCCCTGCCTCACTTAATGTGTATACACAAATCCTGGGTTTACCTTGTACTAAGGCATCAGGTTATTCTGTTCTGAATTAATGACATGTGGCTCTGCAAATCAGGCCATCTAGTGCCCTTACAAGGTGGGGGGGGGGTGGTCTGTGGAAATCAGGGATCTTAAGTCCCTCCCTAGTTTTATTATTAATGTGTTATGGGGCTGGGCTCAGATCATAAAATCATAGAATGGTTTGGGTTAGAAGGGGCATTTAAAGGTGATCTAATCCAATTGCCTCTGCCATGAGCAGAAACAATAAATAAAGCCTCTGAGTTTTTTTCTTAAGGTTGGAGCTAGGGGACTCGAGCACCCACCCCCCTCCCCTCCGAAAGGTGCCATATGAGCTCCACTTAGGTTGAACAGCACTTTTTTCCCAAGTAAATCTGGTGTTGCTGAAGGTAAACAGTTTCTGGATTGGCACTTTAGGATGCATAGTCTCTTTGTGCTGCATTCTGCATCTGCAGAGCGCAGCACATTCGTACTCTGTCTTGTTATGAAGTTCTTGTCAGGCCCAAATGTCCTGGGGTACAAGAAACTGCTAGCTAGTCTAGACAAGGTGTATCTGGAAAGTGAGATACTGGGGTTTCCAGCTTTATCACAGTGAGAGGAATAAACAACAACATCTCTCTTTCTCTCTCCTTGCTTCTCAATGTCCTTCAGTGAAAGGCTCATGGTCTTGTTGGACTCCTTGGTCTCACTGCTCAGCAACCTGTGGAGGAGGACACTACCAGCGCACGAGGACTTGCACCAATCCCGCTCCCTCTAGTGGAGAGGATATCTGCATTGGTCTGCACACCGAGGAGGCCCTTTGTAACACACACCCATGTGAAGGTAGCCAATTCTCATCCCTGCTCCAGGTGGCCTGGGTGGTGATGGGGGCAAGGCACATCTGTAAAATATGTAAAAAAGAAATCAGAAAACCTACTAGTTCAAAGCTTTTCTGTCCATTCAGTAAGTGTCTGTTGAGCCAGGGAAAAAGGAGACATCACAATGTTCAGCTGCAGTGCATCACCTTTCCCTTTACCTGTTCACTAGCCCATATGATGGCACTCTGCTGTCAGACTGGCAAAATCTTATTAACAGCTGATCCATTTAAAGTAATTGAAAAAGCAGGTGCTTGGTTCTCCAATGTGGAAGCTTAGAAGGTAAACAAACAGAGTCATGAAGCATCAGTCTGGATAGTTGTTGAAGGGACTGTCCCCTTTTTTTTACACAGCCAGGCAGATGAGCATGCGCTACAGCTCCGAGGATAGGGTTTAGATCTGTACTGGTTTTGAACTACCTTCGTGCATTTCTGATCCAGCACAGGCCAATTCCTGCACTTAGGTATCTCAACAAAATGCTCTAACTGCTATAATTTGTATTAACTGCTTGAGACTTCCTTGGGAGGCAACCTCAAAACTTGGAGGTCCTGGTGCAACATTGCACAATCCAGCTCCTTGTATGTCTTTAATAAGAGAGGTGATGTAGGAGCTTTTAAGACCACTCTGTGCAGTGCTCTACCAAGGGCTTCTTTAGTCCATATTAAGAAAACTACAAAATGACAAGTAGAGTATGATGCTTGCACTGTTATTTGTATTAAGAAAATTAAATCTCCTAAAGGCCCCTGGATTACATGTGGAAGAGAGGCCTAGGCCAGGATCTAGGCATCCTTCAGCATGGGAGAAATTCGGTATCTACAAGAGATCCTTTTCCTTGTTGTTGACATTATCTGTGTGTTTCTCATGATCTTGGATTTCAGGTGGCTGGTCAGAGTGGTCAGAGTGGAGCCTGTGTAATGAGGAGGGCATCCAGTACCGCAGCCGTTACTGCAAAGTACACAGCCCAGACTCCTCTCAGTGTGTCGGAAACAGCACACAGTACCAAGATTGCCTGTATAATGAAATTCCTGGTATGTACAGTGGCATCAAGGAGGGAGAAGGTTGGCCAGTTCAGTAGAGCAGGTCATGCTCAGACTGTGAAGCTAGACTGAGATTTCCTTTGCTATAAATTGGGTTTGGATGCTTCTAGAAAAACGAACAAACAAACCAACATGTTACAAACTCCCTTATGGCAGGCACAGAGTAACGGGCATTCTTTTAAGGCAGCTTAGCATTTTTTAAAAATCTAGATCTGTAATAAATAACTAGTATTGCTTTACCTGAGTTGAAGCTTTTAATATTGCATAGTTCATCTCAGGTTAGGTTATAAAAAATTATCTCTGTTGTCAGTATTGATATGGGTAACAGAAGGTCCTTGAGTTCAGGTATCAAAAGAGGCATCCCAAAAGAGCAAAGAAATAAGGTGAGGCAGATGGAGAAAATTGGTGTGTGAAGTGGGGAGATTAATCAAAGGTCTAACAGAGCGACACTGTTGACGAACAGATGGTCATCAACATCTTCCACTCTGTTTCATGGAAATTAAATCTCTCATACAAATATTTGATATGGGTCTAGACTGAATAACCCATTTCCACATGTTCTTTTCCGGATTACAGTGCCCTGGCTTAAAAATCTGAGATCTCTAGGCAATGGTCGTCTTCTTTTTAATGGTTTTCTCAACTATCTTCTTCCCCTTAAATTGAAGAAGCTAAACAGTGATCAGATAACAGTACTGGAATTGTCAGGTCTTTGGAGAGGCTTTGTTGCATGTGCTTCACAGTCTGTGTATAACATTCAATTTAGAGAGACTCAGCTTGCTGCAGAACATGCAAGCACCTTCTCGTGTCTGGAGCACACGGGGTTTAATTACTTAAAGAAGTCAAGTGACGGCAAAATTACAACTTTCTCCAATCTTCTTCTCTTTGTTTAGTGATCCTGCCAGCCTCCAGCATCGATGAGAGCACGAACTGTGGAGGTAGGGTACCACTAACTGTATTTCTTACTTTTATCGTGACCTGGCTTCTTTTCTCCCTGTGCAGTATCAACCAAACCATTAATCTATACAGCTCATATCCCACTGATAGCCTTAATTCCACTGGAGTCTTGCTGTCTGAGTCAGACTGGAGGAATGTATCGTGTGTCCACTTGTCAGTTCCAAGATTTTTCTTTATTTTGGGGTTTGGGTTGGCCACTGAGGGTCATTAATTACCAGGGAGCACATTCCTTGCCTCTCTCTACCCAAAGGGAACGGTTCAGGAGAAAGGAAGGGATTTTCCTTATTCACCACTGTAAGCCTCCAGCTGTTTGGGGCCAGGTGCTTTTAAATAACCCATAAAGATTTCACTGAACAGTCTCTTAGATCCTTTGCTGATATAGGGTGAGATTAGAGTTTATACGTGTCCTCCAAGCACTTTCCTTCATTCGAGCTCTCACCTCTCACAGAAATTATGTCTCCTTTCTGCATGTAACTTGGAAAGATCCAGTCATTAGTGTCACTTTTCCACTGCCCTAGGAGCCCCTATGACAAAAATGCAGACTGAAGAAAATGGCAGGTTCCTTCGACATTTTAAAATGCTGGTTTCACACTAATGACTGTGTCAATTCCTGCTCACGTCACATCCCTGCTTTCCTGAAATCTAGATGATCTGCAGACTGCCAAAATCTCTTCTCCCTGTAGAGATCATGACAAAAAAAGGTGTGCCATCTGTGACACAGAAATGTGGCCTCTCGGTTTGTGACTGTGGGGCAGTCAATGGAGTTTAGACTTCAGCACAGTTGTAACAGTTGGCTTTCTGTGTCACTCCTTCCTCAGAGGGTGCAACGTATTCGCTTCAGTTCCAGGACTCCCTGCTGTGGCTTGTGCTCTACTGTTATACGCTGTACCCACATTTCCTTCTTTTATCACCACCCTTGTATTTGCTGTTGCAATCTACAGTTTACCATAGCAAATATTATTTATTACTTGCTATTCTACAGCATTTGGCAAAGAATCCAATCAATAGAAATCCTGTTCTTGCATCTCAGAAAATCTGTATTTTCAAAGTGATGAACCAAAAAGCTTCTCCTCTGAGGAGCCCCATGCTGCAAAAAAAAATATTTTTTTTTTTTTTTCCCTAAGATACAGCTAAAAGTCACCTGAAAACTCAGATGGGTCTTTCAAATGTGAGAGTGAAATGATGGAGAGCTTTATGTTTTAAAAAGGGTTTCCTACTGTAGTGGCTTGCAAATGTAGCAGTGAAATGAAACATTCACTGCAATATAAGCAAAGCTGGGCAGGAGGAGAATGTAGCAGAGTGTCATGTGGCTTTACTGAACAATGTTGCTCATTATGTGTTTTAGCTCTCATCAGTGATGTAAAGCAGGAGGATTTTAGAAAGGAAATGTCTTTTTGGAAAGGTCTTATAACATTTAGTAGGAAAATACCATATATCTGCTGGTTTTTTGGACCATCATCCAAAACGCAATAGAAAGTAGTAATCCTGCAATAGTATCTTTTAATGTGGTTTAAAAAATAAATGTAGCTTATCAGTCTAATAAATTCTGTATGTTCTTTACTGTAATTTTGATTGACGTGCATTACTTTGCTGTAGAACTCTATTGGTTTTGTTCTTTTTAAACTCAGGAGGATATTTTTAAACTAAAGATTAGAGGAGAGCCATAGACTAATGGGCAGAATTCTGTATTTGAAAAGTGTATCAGTTGAAATGTAAGATGGTACCAAAAAAAGTGCACACCATGGTCAAACTAAGAATGAACCTCATTTAGAGCCACTCTCCAAACCGTCTCTTCCATTTCTCTGCACAGTCAAGTCAACACAGCAGTCTGTCCAAATAAATTGGCTTTTTAAATATTACAGGAATTCTACTGCTACAGTCACCACCAAGCTGATGTGGGGATCAGCAGTCAGGATCCTCCCCACTTCAGGAACTAAGAGCCCTTGTCATTCCTGTTAGAAAGATGACAGAGCAAAGGCACAGGACAGGCAGTAGCATTTGGAGTCATCATCACTGTTTCTTTTTCTGTAGATTCCCCCCTGCACATAACAAAAGACAGCAGGGTCATAAAGGTTTACCACCCAAGATTGCCTCTGGTTGATTCCTTTACTTGGTGGCTGTAAAGGTCGCTACTGTTCTGTTGTCGGTAGAGAACTGTTGGTGGTTGGTTTCACCAAGGGGTTTGAGATCCTCTGAGGTAAGGGAGGAATGAGGAGTACTGTTTGACTTTGTCTTCCCCACACCAGCTGGAGTTAAGTACCTCCCGGTTCGTGGGATGCGCAGCTATAGCTCCTTCCAGAGGTCAGCGCTTTGCCGGGAGGGTGCTGCTGCAATCCCACACTGAGAGATCTCTGTAGGAGGCTTTTGTAGTCCAAGAGCTTTTTCATTTGAAATATTTGCATTGTAGCTACCCTGCTGGCACCTGCCTGCAACTGGCTTCCTATCTGTAGTTTGTGGAGAAAGCCAAAAAAGAAGTGTTTTTCAAGCAGTTTCCTCCTTTCCTTTGTCCACCTTATCTTTGTCATTCCCCTGAGGACCCCTCTTCCCTTGTTAAGGTACAAATACACCTCGAAGATAGCGCAGACATGGTGAAAGCAATACCACCCCGTGGATAAGCAAAAATACTGAGCACATTTGGATTACATGGGGGAGGAATGTGTATCTCCCCTACCCCACGCTCGGTCCCATAGGCATTTTGGGCAGCCAACAAAAAGGGCTTTCCCCTCCCTTCCTTCACATTCAGAGGAACACTGAGCATTTTTATCCCCTTATTTCCACAACACGCACATGCTTTGGAATCCATTTATATGCATTGTTTGTATGGCTCATTTCTTCAGCTGTCAGCTTAACATACTGTTTAGTTTCAATATCAATAGAGGGGAGGGGGGAGAGACAGGGAGGGAGCTTTGAGAAAACAATGCATGAACCTGTTAAGCTGCACAAGGCAGAGCTGCAGCGGGGAGACCGATTTGCAGGGAGATTATGTCAGTGGATGTTAGAATGTAAGACTCTGGCTTCAACAGCTTATTAATGTTGATTCTGAGATGTCATAGCTCTGATTTGTACCTGTGGTCTTGTCATGAGAGAAAAAAAGGCTGTTCTTTAAAAATAGCACCTCTTGCCATTTCCCTTGCAGGTTTTAGTCTCATCCATCTGATTGCCACCGGAGTCTCCTGTTTCTTCGGCTCTAGCCTCTTAACGTTTGTGATTTACGTGTACTGCCAGCGCTGTCAGAGGCAGTCTCAGGAGTCAACTGTTATCCACCCAACCACTCCCAACCATCTCCATTACAAAGGCAACACAACCCCCAAGAATGAGAAGTACACCCCTATGGAGTTCAAGGTAAGGTACTTGATGATAAATACCACAAACACATGATACTATGAACAAATTCTGTATTTATGTTGTTATTGGAATTGGATAGATTTGTGTCTCTGTGCCCAATTGTTGGCATTACATCGGGGGTTGAAGGGGCGTTTAGCCACAGTGTCATAAAGTGGTTAAAAAGTCCCATTACTGCAAAGGGATTTTGTTCTGTTTCACAATTCAGATAAATGCCAGTCTGGCAAGTACATACCAAGATACTCCATCCCGTTCTGACTGTTGTATGGATATAAATTTTTCTCTAAGAAAACAGTAAGAGCTCAGTTTGGTGCATTGTTAGTGCATGGTAAGAGGAAATGGAAGGGAGGCAGAATAAAAACGAAACTTCATTAGACAAATTGCTGGAAAAATGCTTATTGGTAGGATAAGACTCTAGAAAAACTTTAGGGACTGCATATTAGAGAGAATGAGAAAGCAGCGAGGGTTCTGCCTCCTCTATTAGTACTGGACAGAGCTTACCCCAGGCAGCCACGCAGAATTCAATTGCAGTGATAGCAGCAGAATTAGGAGCTGAAGCCTTAGGAGAAGACACCCGTTGAAGTGGCATGCTCTGTTGGCATGTCTGCTCCCTAAAGTGAACAATACCCATTATCCAAGCAGATAGGGCTAAGTGTGTAGGAGACAATACGGTGAAACAGTAACACATTGTTGTATTTGAGCATCAGTCTCTCAGTGAAAGTGCGGGATCAGAGAAGTGGGATAGGTGAAGGGGCTTCATATCACCACAGAGGGAACAGCCTGCCTCAGGTCACTTGGGCAATGTGGAGCATTATTTTGGACAGGGCCACAAAGCAGAATGAAACCCTGCGGCTGCTTGTTCCTTCTTGTAGCTATGTGCTGCTGACATTTTGGTGGTCTGTTTATGCTGATCTGGCCTGGCTTCTGACTGAGGCCCAACAATAAGCTCAGTGGCAGGACCATCTAAACTCCGTGTGTGTTTGGTACTGCTTCTATGTAGGGATTTTTAAATGCTGGGCACAGAATGATTCCTGATACATGGCTGTGATTTGCCATGTGAATACGCATCAGAACTAAGAGCTTGCAGCTAATCATTTGAAAAGATTTGGTATTGCTTTGGTGTTTTAAAGGAAAACACTTTGACCTGGAAGGTAATAGACCAGTTTGGCAATAAACATGTGCTGAATTCCTTGTATTGGACATTGCAGCTCCTCAGAGGATCCTGCTGCCTATAAATGCATCCTCAAAAATATGTTTTCTAGCAGCATAAGGCTACAGTTGCATACGGTTTAATAAGGGTGCAGCATCATAATGCGAGTCAGCATGGATTTGTGGAGAGTAAATCATGTCAAGCAAATTGGATTCCTTTTTAAAATTAAATAAATATTGATCTAGATAGGAGGGAAGCAGCAGACATATTGGGATTTTCAGAGGCTTTTAACAAAGTTTCACAGGATGTATTATTCTACATACTCTGCATACACGGGTTAGGTAATAAATTATTAAGACAGGTAAAGAACTAGGACCTGATCCTGGAAGCTTCAAACTATGAAAGTAATCCTTTCAGTTGTGGATTTGTGGCAAAGTCAATAGGAAGACCCAGATAAGAAAAGCTTACAGGAATAAAGAGATGAGCAAGAGTATCCCCTTGTTCCTTACATGGCAGACAATGAAGGAAAGAGACAAATTTATTTTTTATGACCCAAAGCAAGCAGTTACGCAGTTGGCTTTGCATTAACATTTTCTTCATGATTTATAGTGTGCTATCATGTGTTATGAGATGATGCTAAAATAGGAAGAATGTTTAAAATTTAGAAAGATGAAGTTGTTTGCAGAATGATCATGATCAAATGGATTATGAAATGCAGTATGTGGTGCAGTGGAATAGAAATAATAACAAAGCTAAGCAAATTTTAAACCAGCAGCAGATTAGTTAATGTAGTATCAGGGGTGAGTTGACCTATTAGATAGATCTATCTGTGAATACTTGATCTAGTGTGTAGTAACAATGAGCAGCTGTTAGAGTCTTTTTTCGAAGGGCATAAAGAGCCTAGGCATTAGATCAAATTTTGAAAAGTCTAGTTTGTTTAAAGGAAGGCATTAGTTAATTGGGACTGTATGAGTTAGGCTGAGGGGAGAAGGAACTTGGACACAAAGATATAGACCAGATGGAGCTTATTTATAGAATGTTAGGGAGTGAAAGAATTCAAGGGAATAAATTTGCAGTCATTGGACAGACCAAAACAAAATGTTTAGGAGCAAGGGACTACTTGCTAAGGAGAACTTTTTCAGCATGGTGAATAAGGCAAAGGGTAAAATGTGTTTATCGAGTGCAGCCCCTTTTCTCTCTTCCTGTTGAACATTTCCTTATGTTCATCTTCTCTAGTGCCCCTCCTTTCTTAAACTCTTGCCTGAAAATGTTTTATTTAATACTACAAATTTGCCACTCCTCAGTGCTCCCTTGAAGAATATAGTGTCAATGCAGTAAGAGGAAGGCTCTGTATGTTCTGTGCTGTGTAATTACTTACAGAAGTTGTTATTAGCCAGCTTTGTATTTAGGAATAACTGGCAGATTTTTTAAAGGGTCAGGAGGGAGTTTTTCATGTCTTCAAAGAGCATATGTGGTTTCATTGCTGTGCTACGCAATTAACATTTAAATGATGGAGAAGCTAAAATTCACCTTCTGGAAAATGAGGGTTGGACTGATCTCGGATAGGTGCCTGTCTGAATTTAAAATGTATCTGTATGAAAGACAGTGAAAACACCTGAAATTCCAGATTCTAAACCCAACTTAGTTTCTGTTCAGCAGATGGCAAGAAAACTGCCCCCAAATTTTTTATATAATTAAAGCAAAAGAATCATTTTAGGTTTGTGTGTGGTGTGTGTATGTCTGAAGGAGTTAATAAATTCATGATTAAGGAAATATATGGCGTATAGGCTGTTTTCCAGTAAGGGAAAATGGTAATACATGGTGACATGATGGTAGCAGAAGGCTGAGCATATGCACAAATCTATTATTTTCCATTCTTTGATAATAATAAGTCTTCTGCAACCATCTTAAATTTGTTTGCATCTTGAAATATCACTGCTCTCCAACCAGCAGGTGAACACAGTAGAAAGTTTGGCAATGTTACACTCAAGTGTACAGCACTTACTGCAAACTCATAAATCAAGGTGAATTCTGTAGGAAGGAAGATTTAAATGAAGGAAATGCGTGCTAGCTGATATGAGCCTTGTTGGACATTTCAACACAGCAATGCAGTAATGCAGATCAGATGTAAATATCATACATAATGGTGACCTATTGATCATTTAGCTGATTCTAACTTGCCTAGGCAGTGTTTTGCAGAGGAGTGTTTTATTATTGCTGGCTTCTTTTCCCTTCCTGTTTTGCTTTCTCAAGAATACTATGAGGTCTATTATTAGCTATTTCGGCCATGATGTCTTAAAAGATTTCATGCATATGCATTTACCAGCAGCATGTTGATTCAGATTTATTATTCACGGATCGTAGGGAAAGAGACCTTTTGGGTCACCTAATAAGCGGTTCATGTTTTATTAATTGGTTAAAGTTCATACAGCAGTCTGACAATATTGAAGACTGCATAACAAGACTATAGTGAAATAAAAATTATCTGCTCTTCACATTTTGGCATGATGGGTTACAGAATCACCTACAACCTTCCCAGTACTGCCACCCCAATTATTTAATAGCTGGCTATCAAAGCAGAGAGGAGATCCTCTTTTTAAACATCTTGCTTCAACTACCCAGTGACTTACTCCTTTGAGTTACTTATTAGAGTCATGCTGATGGAAAGCCAGATTACCGTGCAGTAGAAGCGGGAGGATGTAGGGTCAAGACTGAGCCCTTGTGAATTAGGAACTCTTGGAACAGCCACACAGGGAGAAAGGGTTTGGATCGAAATTCTTCCTCTTGCTAAATAGTCTGCCAATAAAGAAAGCAAACATTTCATTCTACACAGGATTTGGACAGACAAAGGCATCTGCACATTGGTCCAAATCCAAAATCCAATAGCCTTTGGATCAGGTCAGATGGGATTAGTGAGAAATGTAAGTTTTCAGAATAGTTATGATGATGATTCTGCAGAGTTTCTTCTCCCTCTGTCCTGCCTTCCTTCAACTCAGCTTTAGTCATGAGTCAAACAGTCAAAGTCTTTCTGTACCCACGCCTCAAATAAGCCTAAGAAGCACCTGAGCATTGCATCTGCTCTGGGCATCAGCACTGCTCTCACGGAAGCTAAGGGCCAGACACTGAAGTTATGTTCAAGCAAAACAGTCATTTATGTTAGTGTGCAAGTTTGTCATTGGGGAAGGTAAGGTGACAGCTGTGTGACATTGCAGGATATGACAATGAAAGAGGAAAACTAAATATTTCATCTATTACCTGGTACCTGAAGTTTCTAGGAGAATATCAGAACAACGTACGTTAACTTCAGTAGGACTGTGAGTCCTGCACTTGCCCAAAATTACACAGCAAATATAAATGCAGCTACTAGAAAATGGGGATAATACTCAGTAGATCACTTGGGACTCTATAAATTAGAAGTTACAATGAGTATTTTGTAATAGAGTGAGAATGATGCTGTTGAGAATCAAATAAGAATGCAAAGCAGACATGCCCTCCAAAGGACTCTGGACACTGATCCACATTTTGTTACTAATCCCAAATAATTCATGGCAATAAAATGCCAACATGAAGGGTTATGAAACAGAAATCCATTCTTTCTTTGGAAGAAGAATACCTCTGGAAAAAAACCAAACAGGCTAGGTGTTTGGTGTACCTTTCAAAATTGCACAAAGAAATAAAGCTCAGAGTATAGGAAAGTGGATCCCTGCATGGATTTTGCATGCCTCTCTCTTGGTGACGGTCGTTTTCATTGCCACTGAAAATCACACCTTTTTTATAGCAGGCAGACACCAGTCATTCAAGTTTAAATGAACTTAAGTACTGTCAGGTGTCCTAGAGAAATGTTTGTCTAAGGTTTGGTCATTGAGGATGTTTGTTTCTCTCTGTCATGGAGAATTTAGGGCTTTAGTGTCCTATCACTTAATTTGATATGTTACTACTTCAACTAAAATTGGCTAACCCATTTATTTGTAGTGATCACAGCACATACTGATAGCACTGTGATATAAGGATTTTTTCTTTTCCAAGTGACCCTTTCACTGTGCATTATTCAAGCCCCAGAAAGTGGCTGTAAGGTTCAGACATAAGCTAGCAGTTGATGATACCAAACATGTCAGTAAGTTATCCACAGCCTCCCTTAAGTATTTCCTTTAGCTACCTGGCATTTTAGACAGAGATTTAGCTGGTGTAGTCAGCAGGAATAAATAAACAAACAGATAAATAAGTAAAGAGAAAAACAAAGAAATACCTAGTAAATCAAATTGAAACATAAATTTTGTTCCAGTGAATTTCATGTTTAACAAAGACTGTTTCCCCTGAACTTAGTGGCATTTGAGAACATTAAGTACTTGAATAGTAGAGTACATATTTTTAGTACTTACCATGAGTATAGTATTATTTTAAAAAGAATAGTAGGGGCAGGGGGTTGTATTGGCAAAAGAACATTGTGCCCTTTCTTGTATGATCCTGCGGTTGCAAATGTCACTTCAGGGGACTCTCAATTTACATAATGTCTGCTGAAAAGGGAAAGCAAGAGAGCTTACTGATGGGGAAAAAAAGGATTAAGCGGTGAGTCTCAGTCAAAATCTATTAGTGTCTTTTCTCCTCTTTATGTCATTGGGTCAAGTCCAATTGAGCAGTCAAGCATGCCTGGAGGTGTGGCTGTCCTAGGATGATTGTGTCTTGTAGACTGATGTGTATCTCCTGGAGGTGTCCTCACCCTACGGCAGCAGTGGCTCAGCGGGTTGCTGTGTGCAAGTCACAGATACAGATATAGATAGATATATCTATAGATAGATATATATATAGATAGATAGATAGATATGTGCACCCTCAGCAAGTCTGTGGATGATACCAAGCTGGGGGTGCAGTGGATATGCCAGAGGGATGGGATGCCATCCAGAGAGACCTGGATAGGCTGGCAAGGTGGGCCCAAATGAACCTATGAGGTTCAACAAGGCTAAGTGCAGGGTCCTGCACCTGGGCCAGGGCAACCAGCATTATCGGTATAGGCTGGGAGAGGATATACTGGAGAGCAGCCCTGTGGAAAGGGATTTGGGGGTGCTGGTGGATGAAAACCTGGACATGAGCCANGAGTCATTCAAGGTCAGGCTTGATGATGCTCTAAGCAACCTGACCTAGGTAGAGATGACCCTACTTGTGTAGGGAGGTTGAACTAGATGACCTCTGGAGGTCCCTTCCAGCCTGAAATGTTCTACGATTCTATGATTCTATCCGCCTTTCATAGATACATTAAGAGCAGAGGAAACTGCCAATGTAGATGTGAATGTTTCCTTGCTCCTGCTCCCTCTGGGATTCTAGCAGCTTCTCACAATTGTCCCCCAGTGGTCACTGATTCCCACTCGAACCACTTTTCATACAAACTCTTCATTGCTTGGTGGGGCTGTTGCTGCTCACCATGGAGTGGGAATCCTCATGGTTCCCCCTTCCCCATGGTTTTGAGAGTCCAGCTTTTGGGATGACTTTTTGTTTTCCTCATAAAGCCATACTGAGAAGTTCTAAGTGACACTGGGGGTAGATGCTTCATATTCATCCTGTTGTGTTTTTCTCAATTGATTCGAACTTCTTTCCTTCTCCTTGTACAACCAGGTGTATCTCCTTTACATTCAGGTCAGGTATATGGTCCATGCTCTGCCTTCTTTATGGGCTAGGCTAGTCGTCATGGATGTTCACACTAGCCTTTTTTGGGGGGTTGTGTTACTGCAGCTGTGATAATCTGTGGATGCAGGCAGGACAGGTTTGTAGGCAGACAAATTTTGGTTTGTTTTGGTTTTAATTAGATCAACAAGTATAGCTGGAAAAAGCTGGAAGGTTGTTGAACATATGAGCTGCTATTTCAGACCTGAAGACAGAGATGTGTTCAAAAGTTTTTCTGATTTTTCCAGAAACACTCATTGATCTAATAATTGATATTACCTTTTACTTGCAATTTTTACCTTTCCTAATTTCTGTGACATTGACATGTATCTGTCCCCACCCACCAACCTGTGCTGGAAGAAGGAAAATTAAAGAACTGCAGGAATGGGAATAACAAACTCACACTGCACTGACTGCTGTGTATTTATGTCATTTCCCTCTACTGGTCAGAAGAGGAATATTTCAAGTATGCCCTAGCTTCATTTGCTAAAAGTTAATGGTTCTCCCTTGGTCCAGGTGCTTGAAGTGGTTCTTTCTTCCTTGTCTCCTTGAAGCTCTGTCTGGCAGTGTTATTGCACATTAGCTGAATTGAGAAATCCTCAGTGCTGCCAAGATGTGCAGGAGGAATTAATTAAGTGTTTGCAGAAAAGTTTAAAGGGAGCCATGAAAGAGGCAGGAGCTAAAGTAAAGAGAGTAGATAATATTAAACAATAAATACTAGAAAATATATAACCTTTTGATGACACTTGGAAGGGAGCTGCTTCGCTATTGTTCTGGAATAACTCCACTAGTGAATAATGAAGTTTTAAGTAGAACTACAAATAAATTGAACTACATGTTCATGTACATGTTCATGTACAAAATAAAGATAACTATGCCAGTAATCAGAACTTGAGCTTGATGTCCAGAATGTGTTTCATAGATTCATAGAATGGTTAAGGTTGGAAGGGACCTTGAAAATCATCTGGTTCCAACCCTCCTGCCATGAGCAGGGCCACCCCCCACTAGACCAGGTTGCTCAAGACCAACCAACCTGGCCATGAACACTTCCAGGGAGGGGGCATCCACAACCTTCCTGGGCAACCTGAAGTGTTTGGCAGCTCTGACAGAGGACAGCCAAAATACCTGAGCTGTTTTATCCTGAACCGTGACTGCCCTGTCCTAAAGAGCAATTGGTAACTCAGAGCTGCTCAGGATGTGCTGGCTGCTGCCACGGCACAGGCTGCAGCAGCACAGCGTCTGTTGCCACCTTCCCCTGGTGCACCATTTTTCTATGCGCGATGGCTGTGGTAATAGCTTAGGAGTAGCTCTGCCTGCCTTCCCTGTAGCTGGGGAATACACATTGTCAGCTCTGACATCGTCCTGAGATTTGGCAAAAGCATGTGAATCAAGGAAAGAACTTACAATCTGTGGATGAAGGAATCTAGATGGAGCATATCCCAAAGTCTGTGAGAACCAGCTAATGAACAACTCCAATTACCTTTATAAATATCATGGATCTTGGACAAACCCCCTGTGCCATGAAATGCGAAGATAATACAAAAGCGTTTGTAAGAAAGCAGGCCAATTTCCTCCCAGCTAATTGAGTCCCTGTTAAGCTACCGAAGTCCAATGCACTAAAGTCACACAAGTAGCTCCAATAAGTCTGTACGGGAAATACCAGCTGGATTTGGGCTAAGGCAAAATATCTGTAAGTGTACAGGCCCACAATTGATAGAGTACGCCTGGACCCTTCCCATTCAACAAAGTATGTATCAATGGAGTGTTAAATCCCACTTGGTCTTTAAAATTTGGCAGAGTTGGGGCCATAATGGAGAGTGAAACCAGGAGGAACAAATGGGATTGACTCAACTGTACTTTCATTTACAGTCATGGAAACTCATTGAACCAAATCTGTGTCAGTGCAAGAAAATCTGAATTAATATTTGAGAGGTAACATATCATGTACCGTGATGAAATGAAAGGTGGTTAGGCTGAACTGACAGCTAAGCCAGGACCTAATGCTGAGCAGGAAGAAATCAAGCACAGTCACTTTTTGCAAAGAGTTTCAGCATTACAGAATGAAGAGAAAGCACAGGACTGAGCTGCATAAGGGGAGATTCCTGGCTGGTTAAAAATGTAGCTTCACTGGTCTATGCACTTAAAAAAAAGAGGATGGTATTGGTGTCTTAAATAATCTTGTGATGTGTAAATAGAAATTGGTTTGGACAGGAATGATGCTGTAGAGATTGAAACCTGACTAATGGACTGTGAACATTGGGCAATCATTAATGGGCACATACAGGGCTATGGGGAGGAGTTGTTTGGAGCACTGCAAGCATTAATACAAGGTTTGACTTTATTTAATAACTTCATTAACGACCTTGGAGAGGGTGTAGTCAGTGTGCTAATTAACCTAGCAGAAGATATTAAATTGGGAGGTGTGTCAAAAAAACCCAGCCACTGGTATAGAAATAACGGAAAATGACCTGAGAAGGTTATAAATGTAGAGAGAAAATAACAAGGTGAGATGCAACATGGGGAGAAAACAAAGCAATCTTGAGGAAAATAATCAAAAGCGGCTATTTAGGGAGTGGGAGGCATTTGGAAAGCAATAAGAGTGTAAGAGATTGAATGGAGTTAGCAGATGGCAAATTAGGCCCAGTCTTTACTTTTATTTCTATTTTTACTCTTTCTCTTCTTTTGCACCACTCCAGTTACACCTTTGCAGTTCTCAGTCTAAATGTAGCACTGTGGGCTAGCATCAGGCTGCATGACTTGCATTGGTAATTCACCAGAATAAAAACCTCTGAGACCATCTGAAAACTCAGGGCTGCTTGCTCCAATATAACTGCAATGAGACACTGCAAACTGCCTTCCCTGGCCAGACCTACAGCCGGTCACTGTGCCCTTACTAGTTACCAGCAACTGAAGCCCAGTATAGCCCAGTTCCTCTAGATGATCATCTGTACCCAGTGTGAACTGTTGAACTTAGTTTTAGAAGGCTGTGATTATATCTCTGGTGAGTTACTCTCAGCACGAGGCCATACACAAGGGCAGGTGCTGTAGCTCTGCCGATGAGCCTCTGTAGTAACACTCTTGTATATGTGAGAAACCCAGGAAGGGCATACACCACAGCATAGTACTGCAGCAAGGAGACAATTTACACCTTTCCACACAGGTGAGATCATGTCTGCTATATCCTGTGCACCAGCTATATTGGGAAGCAGCTTCGGGCATCCCTGAATTCCTCTTTTTTATTGTTGTCTGGACACCATGTCATGGGCATTGCAACTACCAAGTTACTGGAAAGTCAGGGATAAACAGCAAGCTTTAGACTAGACACCCGAACTTGTCAGTGGGAAGATTTCCATCAGTTCCTCAGACTTCAATTTCCAGTTCAGGAAAATACTTAAACCTGCATTTAGCTCCAAGAAAGGACTCACTTGTTTGCCTTACTATTACATACAATTTGTTTTGTCATCTTACCCACGTGCATAAATTCAGAGTTTTGCCAAAGTATCTTTCTGGCAATGGTCCTTTATGTTGCCAACTTGAAGGGTTTTATAAGTTTAAAATGATAATAATATAACCTCACTCCCTCCTGAGTATAAGGCTAAAATAGCTATTTTCAAACAGCTATAGGGAACTGTAGCTATTCATTTTCTTATAATTGAATGTTAGTTCCATTGTCAACCTGAGCACACCTACAGATGCTACCATCATTTAGGGCTTGTTTAATTTATTCACCAATAACAGTGAATAAAGAATTTTCACTCTAAAAGTATGGTAAACTTCCATCCAAAAAGAACATGTAATCATAAGTTTAGTGTCCCAGGGGGATTTTTTTTGTATCTCTCTTCAAGAATTAAAACCTTCATATATCGAAAATAAATTCCTCATCTGTAGATCTACACTGCACTGTAAATCCTGTGAACAAACAGTGTTATTGAATTCATCAGAAAAAACCCTCGATGCACAAACTCTGACCACTGCTACCTTTGATTTCAGTGTGGGCAGAGCTCAAGAGATTTTATAAAAGCATCGAATGAGACTGTTTAGTGTAAGACACTAAGCAAATTTTTCAAAAGGATCAGAAGGAAGAATCATTAAAGTCTTAAAAGATCATTCTTAGCTTGCAGTAAATACATGGGTCTCGTAAGGTCTTTCTGGCAAATTTCCATTTTTCCAGGGTCATTTGTAGGCACAACATTGTTGTGGCATCCACTTGATCAGAAAAAAGGGAGTATGTGGATGGCCAGTTATAGTTTTCCCTTGGTGTCAATTATTGTCAACAGTGGTTATTTTAGTCGTATGGTTTATTTTGTTTAAATATAATTATTATAGTACTTATTTCAAAGTTACTGGGTAATTATAATTCTGAGATCTCTGCCTTGGTACTTCCAGAGATGTAGAAGCTGTGGGAAATGTTTCATAATATTACTATATTTCCACAACCCTAAGTCATTTGGCTAATATTCCTAGAATCCAAAAATGTAACAGCCTTTAACAAGAAGGCTATGGCTAGCTCCATAAAGCAGCTGATCTGTGCCAAAATGGCATTTTGCTCAATATGACTTCACTGTAAGAAGCAAACAACTTAAAAGGAGCACAAAAGAACATAAATGTTGGATCTTGGGTTCATTATATCATTGCACAATTCCCTTATCCCTCCATTTTTCCAGGGGATGAGGGGGAGTAATGGCCATCCCACTATTGCTAGAGGAAGTCTGTTGGATACCGTTCCAAGGAAAATTGGAAAGGCTACCTCAATTCTTTTAGGGCTAATGGTGTGACTGAGTTCAGTGGGAATGTTATCTGATTTCCGCAGAGGCAGAATGTGCAGATGTGCTTCATTTGGATATTGCTAAGAAGAATGGGTTGACTACAAAGTTGCTCTCTGCTGCCTGGACCCTGATTTTAGACCTTTGCCTGTGCCCACAGTGGATGACCAGAGCGTTTGGCGTTGTTGTCCTTGGTTCCTTAGTGCATACACTCGCTTTGTGGTGAAGGAAAGGGGAAATTTTCCTTTGTAGTATGCTGGGATATTCCACGTTACAAACTTGCAAGGTGCAAAGTTGCAGCTATGCAGTCCTGGCACAGGTGACACATCCCTGATGAGTCATGCCCATTGGAATGGGGAGAACTCTGTTGTTTAGCCTCTTCAGAGGTTAAAGTGATGACCACTTAACCATAAATGCTGAGTGGTTTGAAGCTGCCCAGGAGGGTCTCTCAACTTTTTCTTTCTTCTTTTTACATTTTTGAAGAGGAAAGTGTCGTGTGTGGGAGGTAGAAGAACTGCAATTACACTTATTGATGGAGAAGCTACGAGGCTGAGGGAAATTATTCTTGCTTACTGACTTCACATGGACTGTGGTGCTGTGTAGCTGGTGAAGATTAACCTACAAAACTCCTGGGGAATTTGCTGACTTTCTCCACACCACCCCCAAAATATCAAGGAAGATCTGGAGCTCAAAGAGAATGCTGAGCTCCAGAAAGCTGAGTGCTTTCTGTGTGAGATTAAGGAAATCTTGCCATTGAGTATCACCCGAGGGGAATTACTTTATGGCCCTTGTTTTGGTATTAGTGGTATGTGTATCAGATACTTTTAGAAGCATCATTTCACTTTAGCTTCTCAAAAACTCCACAGTATTCCTTATAATTGGGGGTGGGGAGATGTTGATCTTCTTTGTAAATCGAGTTTTGAAGTTTTTTGTGACTGTTTATTGCAAATTGAAACATTTGATCTGTTTATCTGTGTAAGAAATATTTATACAGCTTGTACATGCAGCTGTAGGATGGGAGAAGTGCTGAAAGTCCCGTATTGTTACACACAAGGATGTTTTGATACATCT
Source organism: Baryphthengus martii (assembly GCA_013396935.1). Lineage (NCBI taxonomy): Eukaryota > Metazoa > Chordata > Aves > Coraciiformes > Momotidae > Baryphthengus > Baryphthengus martii. The sequence continues at coordinate 197,112 of VWZK01001064.1, forward strand.
GGGACAGTGTAAGCAAGTAGGTCAGTGAATCATGATTTAGTGATTTGAAGCAGAGGCAGAATTTGGCGGAGTAGTGCAAGGCATTGCTGGAGAAAAAGTAACAAATAGCAAATCGGAATGGGGACTTAGGCTACAATTATCAATGGAGAAAGCTGAACAAAACTAACTGTGCATATGGCACAACATAGTCACGTTTAACGCATCCAACGCTTGGCTCTACCTTGGGACAAACAGCCTGCCAGCACATATTGGTATTTCCCCTGCAGTATGAATTCCAGGGAGCTGAGCAGCACACAGGAGGAGTATCTGTTAACTTTCCCCACTCTTCTACTTCTAATTGCTAATATAATCGCCAGAGTGCTAAAGAAGTGTTTATATACTTCTGTAAATATTGAAACACTCAAGATTCCCTTGTGCTTGGCATAGACGTGCGATTCACCAGCAACAAGATTGGACCTTTGAATTTGTTGATAGATCACATATAACGGAGAAAGCTGGTGCTGTTTTATGTTCTTTTAAAACCACATCCACCTTCGCTCATCTGAAAACATCCCTGCTTGACAAAACAGAGTTTCTGGTTCAGAGAATTTAAAAAATACATGAGTCGTGTGCCAACACAACATAACAAAGGGTCTTTTGAAGAAAGCAGTTGAAGTTGTACCTGCATTTGAGTGATCCACTTGCTTGGGTTAGTGTGTGCTGGTGGCTGGTGAATTGAGGTTAGTGGTGAACAGACCAGAAGAAACCAATTGCAAAAAATACGGCAGAATGACATGGCTCGTACTGGAATTGAGGAAGCAGATTAACGTAGTTGATTGATGCATGTTGAGTTTCTAGTTATTAGTTGAATGAAATACTTCTTTTAAGAGTATCCCACAGGTTTTCATACTAGCTCAGGGTTGCACGATTACCAGAAGCTTCTTTCTTCTCAAGGCTGGATAGGACCAAAATGAGGGCCTGAATTAAGTTTCCCTCAGTGTTTGAAATACATTGTCTATACGGCACAGAGATTTTGCAGCAAGTGGTGTTTCAGCAGTGAATGTAGATAAAGTTTTTGGTTCTTTCTGATCCTACTTACTGAGAAACCAGTCCTAAGAGGTTGTAGCTGCTGGCAGGAGGATGAATTAGTGTTTGATATGAGAGGGAGCAGACAGTCCTAAGGGGGAAATACAGGTTGAGCATCAGGAAAAGTGTTCTCAGTAAGGTCTGGTAGGTGCTCAGATTACTGACACATCTCCCTGCAGTGTGCGGGATGGTAGTGCAGAAGGTTCAGACAGCAAGGGCAAGTCTTTCTTCCTTTTCTGAAACCTCTGGTGAGGACAGCCTGAGCTCTAGTGCTCACTGCACTTCTTTAGTCAGCGTAATTACTGCTGCCACAGATACGTCCCTGCAAAAGCACTAAAGGATTGTCCCTTCTAAGAGGACTTATTGGGCATTGTCTTCAGCAATTGCTTCTTGGCCGCTGTAGCACTGGGGACTTGGCTCAGAGGTGGCTGATGTGAAGAGGCACTTGTAGGAGCTAGGCTGTGAGCAAGGGTCTGGTCTGTGTTAGTTTTTGGGATTGCCTGTAGCTGTGTGGTGGTGATGTCTCCCCACAATAATTCCAGTGTTAGGAGGCTTTGACCTTGACAGGATAACCCCTATAGCATTGAGGGACTATCTTCCAAAGGGAAAGTTGTTGATCATCTCTATACTATCACAGCAAAGAGTTGCAGGACAAGAGCAAGGGTTAAAACTCTAAGTACAACAAGGGAGCCCATCCTTAGAGATTTAACTGGGCACCTCTTCTGCAGTGTGTGCATGAGTGTATGTGTGTACATCTCTAAAATTTTCTGCTGCTTGATTTCACTTCTTCAAAATATCAACCAATTTCTAGTGCCAAGGAACTTAATCATCTATTTATTAAAATGAGAAGGACAATAAGTTTGTGTGGGGAAATGTTAAGGCAGTGCACATTGATCATGCTGATTTAGGACGGTACTGCCATCGCAGCATTTCCAGAGACAAACTCTTTGCAGCTAATTGCATTATAAATTCTGCTAAACCATTTTCAAAAGGTATTTCCCTAAGATAAAAGCCCTCCATCAAAAATAATACCAAAAAGAGCAAAAGAGCAGTTGTGGGTTTTTTTCCTAATTAAATGTTCTATAAAACTAAGACAAGAGAGAGGAAAGAATGCAAATCGTGTTAGTTAAATGCTAAGTCCACTGTAAAGGGCTAGTTTTAAACACTGTGGGGTGTGTTGAAACTCATACAGATTGTCCAAGTGAAAGCCAGAAAAAGTAAAGTCCTGAGGTTTTTGTCCTCAGATCAAGATCATCCTGAGCCATTCCTGATTGGGATTTTTGTTGTCACCGAATTTCAGAGGTGGTAATCCTGGCATGTCATTAATCTTAACTGTCCCAAAAAGTGTCCCAGACAAGGCCTGGATGCTAGACCACCTCCAAGAGAGCCCAGGGAGTGTGGCTGTGGGAATCAGCCTCATTCTCCTGCTGTGGTGGACCATGGCTGTGGGGTTATACTGCCTGCAGGGAGTATTCTGAGCTAGAGACACTGACAGGAAACAGCAGTCATTGTGTACAGCTGGTACAAATACCTGGGGTGTTTGTTAGAGAGCAGTTCCCCCAAACACTCAGTGGTAGTACTCAGCAAAGTGCGTTTAGCAAAGTGCATTTTTAAGGACTAGGTCAGAAGACACTGAAGCACAGATCAGTTAATTTGATTTCCCAAGGTAGCATAGCAAGCAGTGGAGGACTGAGCCTGGCTTTCTTGTTTCCCAGCCTCCAGTACAAAGCAGCAGACTGTTGCCCACACTGTTTTAATATTTCTTTGGGTGACTGGGAACAAAGCATGACATTTCTTTTCTTCCTTTCATATCGAAGGGTGCAAATTCTCATTCCTTGGAAATGTTTGTCACTTTGAGCATGCCTATACAAATTCTCTTCTTGGTTCCTACTAATCGTGTGCTGTGAGCTCGTTTTAGAGACTCCAGGCAGGGACAGATTGCAGTCAGACCAGGAGGAGACTGAGTCTCTTCCTGTTTTCGTGGTAGTGAAAGTTCCTGTTTCAGGTAGCACCCATTTCCAAACAAAATTATTTGGTAGTTCAGCAACTGAGAAATTTCTTTGCCAGGGTACTTTTGACGTGGGAAACTTTGCTCCTAACATCTTATATGAAAGTGGGTGTTGCAGTTCTCGGGGTAGCTGTAGCTGGCAGTCTGCTATTGGATTAGAAAAAAAACATTTCTTTTCTTCCTCCTCTCCCTGTCCCCATGCAGTAAAATTATTCAATTACAAAGAAAGTGTGAGATAAATGTACTGCCTGTGGTTTTATCTTTGAGTCTAGGAGTAGCTCTGGTCATCTCAGCGGTCACAGCTGAGATGTGGCCGTGCCCTGACTGTGCAACGGGCATGTGCACAGGTGAGACCCCAGTCACTAACTGTAGCCTCCTAAATGTTGGGTACCCACTGTTTGCAGGTGGCCTTGCTGCTGCTGGGGCTGAGTGGGCTGGGCAGGGGCTTCCCAGGAAGGCAGGCTTCATCTGCACTTACCTTCACACAGGAAGGAGACTTCTCCTTGCCTTGCCGATGGAGCCACGATGCCTGAAGTTTAGGTGGCTGAAGTTAGACGGATCGAGTAGAGCTCATGGAGCTGAGTATTTTGTGGCCTTGAATATTAGTTAATTAATTTTCATCTTGCCCTGAAGTGGATCGTGTATGAGGTTTTTGTCTCCAGGGGAAACTGAGGTAAAGTGGTTCCCCCCAGGAGCATCAGGTTGTGGTAGAACAACCATTAGGTGCCAGGGCTAACTGCCTCCTTAGACTTTTCCATCTCTCTTCTCCAGACAGGGGAGACAATCATACCCTCTTTAAATGTGGAGGGCCTTATCATGAGGATGTTGTAGCAAACATGTCTAGTGTTGACTTCCAGATCAAAGGAGTGAGTTCCCTGCATGGCAACCATTATAGGTGCATGTGGGAATGACGGAGGCCAGGGGTATGTTTAAGAAATGTAAGCCAAGGACTAGTTGAAAAAACTGCCTTAATAGTTCCTTGGCCAAATTCACAAAAGTCAGATGATGATAAAGATGCAGGAGAAAGTTCCATAAAATTATTGCATCCCTCCACTCCAAACGGGATTTTATCCCTGTGCATAGGTAACACCTGGTTTAGCAATGTGCTTTAATCTGGGGAGAGTGGGACATCCGCTTGCTGGTGGGAAGAGTAATAGTAGTTCTTGCAAAAAAGGAAATAAGGGGAAGGGGGAAGAGGGGAGGGAGAAAAAACCTCACTTTAAATTTTCAGAGTAAAAGGGGCATTTGTCATTCTCGTTTTTATGTTATTGTTGCCAACAATTATTACGTGGTTGTTATATTTTAAAAGTCATTTTAGTTTTTCCAAAAGTGACTATGGTTTGTTACTTATACTGTAGCTTACAGAAGTGACACACTTAATATCGGGGGGTCCAAACCTGGATATCTACCAATGGAGATGGAGATCAGGTAAATGCACACCTGCTCTTCCAAAGAGAAAAAGCTGCCATTTGGCAACTGGTTTGAGAGGGAGCTGCAGGCTATAACGTGAGCATTTTGGAAGAGATTAGATTGAGCACTGCCATTAATCACCAAGTTTTGTGTAGGCCCAGCATGGTTTTTTGTGACAACGATGTTCAGACAACACGCCATCTACCAGGAGACTCTGGGTCTTTGGAGAAGGCTCTAGTTCTGGCCCCAGCAGTAGTTGAGCACAGGTCCACTGAAGGAGACCCGGCAGGAGCTGTGGTCCCCTGCAGACCAGCCCCATAATGAGTACGGCATACCGTCTTACTCTCCCAGCTGGAGGGAAGGTGGTAGTGGCTGCAAGAGACTGTGATGGAGAATGCAGGTGAGAGGGAGGTGTCTGCAGGTAGAAAAGCGTAATTATGCAGCACCATTGCCATGCCTGTCATCGCCTCTTCTCTTTTACAGACACTTAACAAGAACAATTTGATACCAGATGACAGGACCAACTTCTACCCATTGCAGCAAACCAATGTGTACACGACAACCTATTATCCAAGTACACTGAATAAATATGACTACAGGCCTGAGGCCTCCCCTGGAAGGACCTTTACCAACAGCTGATGATGGACAGATCCTACAGGACTACACTTCCTATATGATTTTTTTTTTTCAATTGATTTTATGGACCACATACTGGCCCAGTCTCTACATGTAAATATTGTACAGTAGGGTCTTTTCTTTTCCTTTGATTAATTCTATTTCTTGTAAACAGCACATCTCCTTACAAGGACAAAAATGCATATGGACCATTCTGCAGAGCTTTTCTGGATATTTGGCTGGAGATGGCTCTTACTACTGTAACGGTTTATGGCTGGAAGATCAGCGTTGCTGTTCAAGGCTGACGTTGTCGAGGAGGCAGCTGTGTGCTGGGCTCAGTGGCCACCATGCAGCAGCACACAACACATAGGTGCACTCTAAGCAAGGCAAGAGGTGGCCTCCTGGAACAGAGGTGTCTGTCTGGTGAGGAGCATCCTTCCTGAAACAGGGTAGCAAAGGTGCACTGGATGACACACGGCTCATGAGACAGTTCAAGAACGTTTTCTTTTCCTTTTTTTTTTTATTTTTGATTTTTTTTTTAATATTTCTGAAAAAAAAAAAAGAAAAAAAAAAAAAAGAGGGACTTTCTAGGGCAATGGTCCCTGTATCTTCAACAGAATGTTTTCATATTACAGGAAATAATTTCTGCAGCCTTCTTTGGTAACATGCAGTTCAACTGATGAGAAACAACACACGAAGTGCATTACCCAAAGAAGCTTTCTAGAATGTTTCCAGTCTTAATTAAAAGAAAATTATACAGGCAGTGAAACACTAAGAAAAGTAAATGTTGGAATAACATCGGAGACTTGAACTTGGAGTGCCTAACAAACAAAGATGTTTGTATCACCAGAAAAAAAATATGTGATGATTGCCGCACAAGAGCCATGGGCTTTTTTTCTTTCTTCCTTTTTCGCTGAGACAATGTTAACTCTTTTTGTTCTAGCTTTGATCTTGGTTGCATCTGCCAGGAAAGGCAACTTTGGAGGCCATGCTCTTTTTGTGGGGAATCACCATGCTTTGGGATAATTTTTCCTCTTGTTTTATTGTTGGGTTTTAGTTCATTTACTTTCAAAGAGTGAATAATTCTGACTTTGAAGGGGGAGGGTATTTTTCTAAGGAATGTTTCCATGGTCTGACCCAGAAAGTCTGCTGCACATTCTTATACTGTCTTCCAGTCAGTACTCTATGAAATAGTAACACAGCTGAGTAATGTGCATTGTTTGCCAATATTTCTTTCATTTTTATGAACAAAACCAACCCAACAAACAAATGCTGCTGCAGCTATTGAAGTAAATTGGAGTGGTAGCATTATTAAACAGTATATCCAGCCTTGAATGTAATTTTGTGTATGTGTGTGACTGTGTCTATAAGAACTGTATTAGTTTGATGCAGAAGCCATGTTGTCTACAACCAGATATTTGTCTGACATAATTGTTTGGCAAAAAGAAAACTTTTTCTGGTGCTTAATGTACAATTACATCCAATGTGTTAGCAACGTGAACAAGTTCACCACTGTTATCATTCAGTGTTTCTAAATATTTATAATGAATTCCTGATGCTAAGGACTTTAGAATGTTGCAATACTGAGCATGAGATAAAAGTACACCCTGAAGTGCGCATGAGCTCCACATGGTCCCGAGCTTGGCTTTGTCGTCTGCATCTTACTCGAGCAATTGCCATGCCCGTGCTTGGCCATTGACTCGGCCGTGCTCCCAGCAGTCCCGTTTGTCTTTGCTTTATTTCGGATTTTGCTGTAAGCCAACACCAATTGGTTCTTAGTGCTGTTCCTTTGCGGTTATTTGTTTGGAAGCACAGCCTGGGCTGTGTAGTCAGCTCTTTCACACAGGCAGCCAATAGGAAATGAACAAAGACTGTGTTGCTTGTGACAAATATATTGCTTTTCCTGCAAGGAAAAGCCAACATGGCTCTGTAAGCCTGTGTTACGCTGGTTTGACCAGAAGGAAAGAATAAAGTAGCCTCCCATTTTTAAATTACTTTGACTTCAGTTTGCAGTGATTGAAGGCTGTAGGGATGTTTGTAATAAAGTGGGGTCATTAGTACTGCCAGGAGGACACCTTAGGCTCAGTGGTGCCCATCACTTTCAGCAGTAGTTTTTCTAATTTAGCAGCTCGTCTTGCTTCTGCTCTGGTCTCACCAGGTGAAATACAACAGAGGAAGAGAGAGAGAGGTGCCCTTAAATAGAGGTACTCACATGTGAAGCAGCAGGGTCAGGAGCTGATGCAGACCTTGAAGCTCTATCTGAAGCAACCTGCTGCAGCCCTCCAAGTAGGCACAGCAGCTCGGTGGCCCTAACCGCCCTGGCAGCATGGCCAGGACAAGAGCAGAGGAAATGAAGCAGGATCGCCAGGGCTGCGGGAGGGAACTGGTAGCAGAAACCAGTGTCCACAGGGAGGCTCTTCCCAGGCCTCTAAATCCCATTTGAGGACTGGTACCTTTGTGCGTCTTGCGATAATGAGTTCACTCCATCTCACTGAATTTCCACAGCTTCCTCAGCACCACTGAAAATCCTGACTTAACGTAGTTCTAACAAGTATGTAGCCCAAGGGTTGGAAATTATTACATTAGACTATGAGGATGGGATTTCCCAGCTTTAATTTATGTGATTCAGAAGAAAACATTGGCTCCCAAGATCCCTGTAGCAATTGTAAAATTAAAGCTGTCTCCAAGCTTTCCCTTCAGAAGATTCCCTGTATCAACACATTCTGCAATTACCATGCACGTGGCAGGACTGCAGCTGGAGTTTGGGGGGGATGTGAGCAAGCCAAACCTTGCAATTATTTTAATTTTCTATTTTTCCTTTATTTTTCTTCTTCTTCTCCCTCCTTAAACATTTTTCCATTTTTGGCTTCACAGAATAACATGATATAAACTGATTTTTTTTTTTTATTTTTTTTTTTTTCCTGAAGAGCCACATAGCAGCTGAAACTATTTGAATGTTCAGCTCACCAAGATAGGTCATTACTACTATTGTGCTCAGGAGATGGATATTTTGTAGGCTATTGGAGGGCAGATGCTTAGAGGATGGTGCATGTGGTTATGTTTTCATGAAGACATTCCTTCTTGCCATCCATCCAAATGGATTCAGTCATTTTCCATATAACTGGTAATCACAGCAAGAGTCTGTAGATTCCATTCAAGCAGAAAGGAGAATCCAGGAGAGAGAGTGAAGAAAAGGAAATCAGAATGCTTATTACTCAATTAATGTTTGCATGAGAGTGCAGTTCTTTAAGGATGACGTTAATGCAGTGTGAGGATTGAAATTTTTATGAGCTCTCTAATGCGTAGCAGGTTGCTGACACCATGTACAGTGATATTCTTGCAATCCAGGTAATTCAGCAGCTTGATCATCAGCTCATTAATATCTGTAGCAGCTTGAATTGCTCCTGCAGCTGGATGTTAAATTTGCTAAAATTTCCTATTCCTAAGACCATCTTACAGTATTCTGGAAATGCATTTAGTTTGGGAACCTTGCTTTCCAAAAGACTCATCTAGCTATATATATACGTTTCTTTTTCCCTTTCACTTCTAAGACAGAGAATGGGAACCCTGGGCAGTTCCTGTGTTGGTCTAGAGACACTGGTTCCATTGAAACCCTTCGGATAGGATTCAGGTATGCAGTATATAAGATAGGATAGAAATCTTACAGCCAAGTATGTAGTAGAACCATCTGTAATTAGGCCATTCTTCTTTCTTCTTCCATGGAAGCGGCTGCCTTTCTCCCTCCAGAAGGGGCATGCATTATGGCGTTATTTAGGCAGTGTTGTGCTGTTGTTGTTGGGCTTTATTTGGTCAACTATCATCACCCACCAGAAATAACTGGTGCAGCTCACTAATAGATAAACCACTTGACAATCAAACCACAGTGTAAGAGGTGGCATTGCTGTAAAGGTGCACTTGAATGTCCAGCATATGAGCCGAGGCTGCTCTTAAATATCTGAAGTGTATGGACACTATAGGAGAAGAAGATGTGTTGTCTTACTACCACTGTTCCTAATGCCTTACGTTCAAAAAAATGCGGTGGTTGGTTTGAAATCAACAGGGAGTAGGAATGGAGTCCACATCTGGTGCAGACAGTTTGACGCTTCCAATGTTAATCTGATGCTAAGCCCACTTGGAGAGAAAATTGTTGTCCACTGAGATTGATTTATTCTTTGTACCAAATGAGGGGAGAGTTATATATATATAAATATATATATATATAAAAATGTAAATGTAAAGTTTGTGTAACAACTTGCTCTTTTTTTTGTAATAGTGTATACATCTATCAGTGGATAGATACAGTATATATTTATAATATATACACACACAATATATCTATTTAGGAAAATGCCTGCAGAGGAAACTTAGAATAAGAAAGGCGGCGCTGGTATTCAAGTTCCACAAGGACAAAGTGAAGAAAAAAAACCTTATAAAAGTCTAGTATCTTTTTCATTAGATTTAAGAAAACACTTTTGAGGTAAATGAAATATAATTTTTTAATTAAAAAGAAAATTGATTTTTCTAGTTAGAAATGCTGATTCTACCCTAAATCATTCCAGTTAAGAATGATTAAGAAGAAGATTCTTGTTACTGCTTATATTTTCTGAATAAGCCTCCCAAATCTCTCATGTGTATCACTCTATTGTTTTTGTAATTATAAGTAGGGAGTAATTGTGCAAAGAAAATTAAAATAGCAAGTAGGAGTGACAAATATTGTACCACTACAGCAAAAGACGTTGTCTATTAGAATGGGGAAAATGCCATCTTCCATGTTAAAGAATTTAGCAACTGCCTTCTGAGTTATTGAACACCATTATAAGCCTTGCTTTATCATCACACTGGGAGGTTTTAGTGCAGGAGAAGAGAAACTCTCTATATCCACTGCTTTTGGTTTTCGGAGGGGTCCAAAAAAGCCATTGGGCCATGGGAGTCAGGCCCCTGGTGCCCTGGGGGTCTGTGGAGCGTCCAGCATTAGTGGCTAAGGCCCTGCAGGTATTCTTTGCCTTCTCACGCCCGCAAGCCAACCTCCATGCATGGCAGGGCACAGCACCCCTTGGAGCTCTCTGGCATAGCAGGGAAATACTCAGTGCATTAGGTTTGAAGGATTTTTTTTTTTTCCCCAAGGAACCACTTTAATGCACTTCTGAGCAAGGTCCAGACTTGAAGAGGTAAATCTTCCCCTTAAGCTTGTTAGGAGGAAACTTCAGGTGCCTTCAAGAGCACATTTGGGGTAGATGAGCAAATTACAACTTTTGATGCTGCCTGATTGCCAGAGCCTTCAAAACTGGACAGAAACCCCTCTGGAGCTGAGTCCTTGTGAGACTTCATCAACTTCAGCTGTTCTACCTGGAAATTCCTCCTTTGGGCCTTTTGGGAAATTTTAGTGTCTGTGTTAGTCCTGTCTGGAGGAGCAAGACCAGCAACCCACTGTTTAGCTAGCCACAAATATAATGCTCAATATCATTCAACACAAGTTTGGAACTTGAACGTAGAATCAAAAAATGTTTTGGGTTGGAAGGGCCCTTTAAAGGTCATCTAGTCCAACCCTTCTTCAGTGAGCAGGGACATCTACAACTAGATCGAGTTGATTTGATCTAGTTAAATCTGTTCTTGGTTTTTCTCTGTTCTGCCTCCAGCATCAGCTGCAAATTCAGCCCTGCTATTAGAGAGGGTTCAGTGCTGTCTGAGCGGCATTTGGCTTTCTGCAAGTCCCAGCCACGATTTGGTTTTAAACAATCTAATTATTAAAAGTATTAACACTACACTCTGGTTCTGAAACCTCCATGAGTGGGATGCTGTTAATTCGCATGTCACAGAGTCAAGCAGAGGTTGGTGTGAATGGGCCGTTAATAACTGAAGCAAAAATATTTTCAGTACCAAAATGTCGAACAACAGTAAAAGCCAGCCAGCTGCATGACCCTGTGGTTTCCATCCACATACTTCTTAGACAGCATCCAAACCTGTGCATACTGAAGTGATGCCGTTAATTAGGAGCATTCCCACAGAGGAAGCTTTAGGGAGGATAAACGGTATGTGAGATGGGAATGATAGGATTTAGTTTGTAATCGAGGTGGGAGAGTGACAGATGTAATACTGGATCTTTGATACATGGGAAATTATTATGCGAACACAGATTGCCTGCCCCAAAACAGCAAAACCTGGAGAGTATTATTGGACTCTGTTGTGAAGGCACATCACCCTTCCTATGCAATTGACCTTGATGGTACTTTAGTATAAAGGTGACTTAGACTGTAATCACTGCCTTTAGACACTGTGAATTTTTTTTGGGTACTCTGTATTTTTATATATTGTACAATGTAAAGAATAATTCAGAAATAAAACAGACCAACCTGGCAAGCCCGTGAGTTATTTTCCTTTTGTGGGTGATGGGCCACGAGGCTGAGCAGCACTGGCAGGATGGGTCAGGGGGACCATGGAGGAGCTTCCTCCCTATGTTGGTGGCTGAGGGTGACACAAAATGCACTCAGCCACTTGCGAGGGGATGGGGAATTGCAGCATACATCCTTCCTCCACATTTGCTCTACGGCTGCCTCCTGAGAACCACATTTGGATTATATTTGTCAGGAGTTGTAGACTACGTGGTTACAAAATTGTGCTACTGAGCATAACTCCAAAGTCTGTCACTGCAACTCACCTCCCTTCCCACACAAGCCAGAACGTTGGAGTACAGCTCCATGACAAATGTGGGGTGCATTTTTAAAAAAAAAAGATATTTCTGAGTAAAGTGCCCAATGAGGTAAAATCATACCTATCTGAAATTTGGAGTGCCAAATCCACGTCCAGTTCCACAGTGTGCATCTCCCCTCTGCCCCCTAGCTCTCCACACATGACGTGGAGCCTTCACGGACACAACTGCTCACCAGGCCAAGGAGACTGGATGGCTGCAGCCAGCAAAAATACACCCATCTTCTGCAGAGTCTTTCAGGTGCACATACTCAGCTGCAATGAAATCCTTTCGCTGCTCCTTCTCAAGCCCTACATACTGATGTAAAAAGTTATAAAAAGCTGAGGGACGCATTTTGATTGAAGGATGATTGTAGCCTCGTATTGAAGAACGTTATAGCTCTTGTTGCATTTATTAATCAAAGTAAAGACCATGAAAAGTGACAGAGTCAGGAACATTTTACTTTATGTTCCAATACAGCTCAAGACTTATATTGAAGTTTCATACAGAAAATTACACCATAATGTCGTAAAAAATAGATTGGATTACTAATAACCTGAAACATGCTACACCTGCATACATAATACTTTAATCCTACTAAATCATAACCTATCCTTTGGGTGTTTTCATATTCTCAAGTGTGCATACAGGAATTTCTTTTCAATGCAGACCATTAAAAAGTAATTGAGAGGCACAAGATCAGTAAAAACAAACTTGCTGTGAATAAGATGGATTTTTTCCCAGTTTACACGATAACACAGGGAGGCCATTTCTGAATGCTTTTGTTTCGCATTAAGACACCTCTGCACACAATTAGAGCAAAGTATCACGTTGGAACCTGTTTCCAATTTCCTTAAACTGTCTACCACAACATTTTTTTGTTGTTGTTGCTAATTAGATTAATTAACATAACAGTTTCACTTATAGCTCCAGTGCATTTTGTTCTCACACCTTCGCTGCACATCCTGGCTGTACCCTTTTCCCAGTTTAATTCTTAACTGTCTGTAGTAAAGAGTGAAAGCTTTGTCATCTTGCAGATTTTTTTTTTTTTTTTTTTTCATTAAGCCAAAGCCTTGGGACTGTGCTGCTGGCGGTGGGCTGCAAAGCAGCACCTGCTGCCCACAGGGTTTGTTGGGCGCATTGGCAGCAGTGCAGGCAAATGTTCTGTGTGCCCTCTCTCTCCACCTGCCTTTGGCAACGCTTGGATGTGTCTATAGAAATAGAGGCAAAGGGAAAAGCAGAAGGTTCCTCATAATTCGTGTTTCCTTCCAGCTCCCTGCAATAAATGCTTTTGGGACACCCTGAGCTAGATGTTGCAGTGACGAACCTGTCCTTGCCCTGACCCTCTATTTGAAGCCCTTTTGCTGGTGTTTTCTTCTCCATCAAGAGCTGAGAACATCTGTGGCTGGTGGGGCACTTGCCTGCGCAAAAGCACAGCCAGCACTTGGTGTTATGGAGGAAAGGAGGGGCAGGGAATTGCAACCCAGTTAATGTCAGTGCTTGTGAAAACACCAGAGGAGGGGCTTGGATCAATGAGATGTAACAACTGCAGAGCAGCTGAGCAGTTCAGTGACCCTGGCGTGTTATCAACAGCAAGTCATGTTGGCCCAAATTAATTTCCTCTGAACAGGCACCACGTTCTGCAGATGGTAGTAAAATAAGAAGAAATATCCTGCAGCCTGATGCAAAGCCTTTGACTCATATACATGAGCCTTATATGCTGCCAGGAGTGGTGGCTGGGCCAGGCATCATGCAGCCACTCTCCTCAGAAAGCTCTCAGCCTGTGACAATGAACAAATGCCTCAGGTGGGGCTCCTACTGCTGTGCCCAGCACCCCTAGTAGTTCCCAGCACCCTCACCAGTGCCCCAGCTCCACCAGTACCCTCAGTCCCCCATTATGACATGATCACAAGTGCTGGCTCTGACCCCCACATTGCCCTCTACCTGTGAAGGCATTTGACTCAGCTGTAAAAGCACATGTGGCTGCGCTGCTGTGGCCGGGCATGGGGACAGTCCCCAAACGCATGGACAGTCCCTGAGTCAGCTGAAATCATCCCAGTGCAGCCATCTCAGTGTGGCACTCAGCACAAAGAAAACCTCCTCAATGTGCACAAGAGTCAACACGCTCCTGCAAAAGCATCACGTCCCATGGCATCGCAAGTGGTCTTTTTTCCACTCCAAGGGTACAGCTGGGAGGCCACATGAGCTCAAACACACAGCCCACTTACCAAAAGCTTTGGAGATTCATAGAAAATGCTGTTTTGCTAACAGTTGAAATTCATTTTGCACATTTTGTCATCAAAATCACTTGTGGAGTTGTCATTGCACTTCCTGTTTGAAAAAGCTGAGGTTCAAACTACTCAAGATGGTGGCAGAGTTCAGCACTGCCCAGGCCTGCTCCCAGAAGAAAAACCCTAACATAACCCCATCACTCCTCTCCCCTACAAACACACCCCTATACAGACACATCCCTCACATGTGACATAAGGATAAACAACAAATTCCTTACATCGTCAGAAATGGAGAGAATCAGGATACGAGGGTAAAAAAATCAGCCGATTTGCCAGGATGCACACCACTCCATGCCCCCCAGGCCCCAGCCCCTATTTGGTCAGATTTCAACAAACCAAACTGTTTTTCTTTTGGAGAAAGGTCAGAATCAGGCTAAGGTATTTTCTGTGTTGAGATAAAAATGTGAAACTGACTTGCAGGGGCTGACAGCTGCTGGGTAGACTCTCGTGGGTAGACTCTCGCCTTATCCTGTTTTGCCCTGATGTGCTCACAGGGCAAGTTTATATCACCCCCTTTTTTTGTTGTGCCTGACCCTACGGTGGCCGCCTCAGGGCAGCAACTCAAGCACAGGAAAGATTATCTTGCTTTCATTTTAAAACTATAAAGACCAGGCAGAAATGTTTATGTGCTGTGTACCAGCCACATCCACCTATCAACTCCGAGGCATGTATCTCTACAGAACATGGAAGATACAAGTCATCCGTTCCTTGCACCAACTGAAGCAGATCTGGCACCCGGTAAACACTTAAACTGTCTGCGGGGCTGAGCCGTCTCCTTGCTGAGGAGCTGTGTCATACCACTGTAATGCTTCAAAATAAGTTTTCTTGGAGATTTTCAAGGCCAGCCTTACAGTTTATGAACCAGCAGTTAGCTGGAAGCAAAAAATAGTCCTGGTTTTCCATCACACTGGACACAGTGTGTTGTCTCTCAAGCACAGGGTTAGCATCGACCACAGCAAACAGCAACAGGCTGTTGAGGTTTGATCCATCTAACCTTGCTGTATGCTGTAATTTTTAAACCTCCCATAGTCATTTCCTTGCTGTCGTGGAAATAATGGAGGCAGCAATGGATTGCTCCCCTCGCAAGCACAGGGTAATGAGCAGCCTTCAGAAACATTTGATGTGAAGCATCAACGGCCACAGAGAAAACTGCATCCATTTTTGCAGTACTTAATTTACTGTCACGAGCAAGCGATCTGTATGAGAGAGAAGGTGTAACACTGATACACTTTTATTACCCTGGCAGGAGCCACATTATTGTTTTCTGTTTCCACATTTCTTAGTAACAACATTTTTTTGTTCATAGGTTTCTTCATAGGAGCTTGGCTGAAATTAGTTTTATGTTGTATCCAATTTACATGCTGACTTACATCAGCCTGTCCACAAGTGAGAGCTTTTCTTTCTGCCCGAAAGCTTCCTGGTAATTACCGCTCTCTTCTGCTGATCCATCACTTCCCTGGCACTGGAGGAGAAAAATCTCACTGCCCAGCAGAGGCTACCCATCCTGGGGAGCAGCTTGATCCTCATCAGTCCCTGGGTGCTGTTGCAACCAAAGAGGGTCTGGAGCTAATAGGTATAGACTTGTACTCTGAGCATCACACCTGTGTGCCAGCCCAGAGACCCACAGTCCTGTTCCAGACAAAATAAAATCATTTTTAAGTACCATGTAAGTGTGTGGTGGGTTTGACCTTGGCTGAGCGCCAGGTAACCACCAAGTCGCTCTATCACTCCCCCCCTCACTTACTCAGAATGACGAGGGGGGAAGAGAATGAGAAGAGCCTGTAGGGTACGATAAAG
>VWZK01001065.1:0-25859 GCA_013396935.1 Baryphthengus martii
AGAAACATCTGGAGACTTCGACAGACAAGAAAAAAATCTGGAAACTTGGACTGAGCCAGGAATGTGGGTTGTCAACGAGTCGACTGGACATTGCCAGATCCCTGGTCGTGGTGGTGGTAATTAGTTGCGTTTTCTACGTTTCTCTCACTTTAGGGATTCTACATTTCTTCTCTCTTTTTCCCTCTGTCCTATCGCTCTTATTGGTTGTTGTATTAAATAAAGTTCATAAGGTTGTACGGCATTTGACCTCGTTTGTGTCTTAATCTCGCTTTTGGGATCGTTTAAGAACCTTGCCCCGATATCGGATCGGGACAGGAGCATTAAAAGATTTCCATTAAAGAGTCACCCTCACCCTTGAAATCCACATCTTTTTTTGTCACCGTTGTAGAAAGAAGGACGCAGTTCTTTATTCTAACGAAGAACAGGTGCATCTCAAGCAGCTGACTGACGCAAAAGAGACAACAGGAGATTCTCAAGATCGTTTGAAATAGTCTTTGGAAAAGGATGAGGTCCTGTTCTAAACGGGAAAGCTGCAGGAACAATGACCTGCGTACTGTCACCTCGTACTTTGATCCAAACAAGAAGCCATTATCATGAAGTAAATAAGGCAGCATCAGGAAGAGCAGCATCTTGAAGGGGGTTTTGCGGAAAACAGAGCTGTGAAACACAATCCGACCGCATTTGGCGAGGAGCTAAGGGAATTCTTGTTTACAACCCGGCGTTACCTTTCATACCGTTATTTTTAGCGGTGGATCGGAAACTCTGCCAGCAGTAGGGAAATTCACTGCAAGTGCATAAAAATCACCTGGTTATTTACAATCTTTTAGGTTCTGCAGATCTTTTTAAGGAAGGAAGATTGCTTTTTAGTAACTACTGCCCTTCAAGGCTCGTGCTTGTGCAATCCCAATGAAAGGACGAGAGGATGTTTCTGGAGAAGAGGCGTGAGAAGCCTCATTTTTAGGGAAGTAGCTGAATCACCATCCCTGGCTGTGCTTAAAAGTCATGCAGATGTGGTGCTGAGGGACGTGATTTAGTGGTGGACTTGGCAGTGCTGGGATAATGGTTGGACTCGATGATCTTAAAGGTCTTTTCCAACCTAAATGATTTTATGATTCTAGGATCCTAAGCCCTCTTTTCCTAAGGTGAATTCAGAAAGCCTTTGAGCTCAGACCAGCTCAGTTTCTTCCCCCTAGCTTTGAGTCTTAAAATCCAACGAACTTGCTGTTAACAGGAGTATACATGGATACGATGAGTAAGAACAAAAATTACTAATAGATAATAGTTTCCTTCAAGTGTTTCCCTTCATTCCCATCCACGAGACCAGCGAATATTGCCCCCTTGGAGGTAGGAAAAGCGAATGGTAGCTCCATTTTTTTCCATACAACGTATCAGAAAGGGATGGCAATGCCAAGAAATAACAACAATTATCATCGGAGTCATGTTTGTATACTATTATGTTTCAGGACTAATAGTAAACCTAAGAACACGTAGGTTTTCCATTTATTCACAGCACAGATGGCAGCAGCATGAGTTTTTCACCACCTAGCCCAACATTTGCAATCACAATCTTGTGGAAAATCTAGGGCAATTTAAAAAAGGTGAAAGTTGCCGGGCTTGGTATGAAGATAACAGAGTTCCTCAGGAAACATTCAAAATAGGCTGCTTCATAAGTTTCTTCCAATCAAATTTTGTAGGTAGGATATTGCTTTCAATGAAATTTTACAATTTGGTGAACAATCAACAGTGATATCACAGAATTCCAGCATGGTAAGGGTTGGAAGGTCCCTCTGGAGATCAGCTGGTCCAACCTCCCTGCTCCAGCAGGATCACCCAGAGCAGGGGGCCCAGCAGCGCAGGGTCCAGGCACCTTTGGAATCTCTCCAGATAAGGAGACTCCCCAAGCTCTCTGGGCAGCCTGGGCCAGGCTCCAACCCCCTCCCAACAAACAAGTTGCTCCTCCCGCTCCCAGGGAACCTCCTGCCTTCCAGGTGGTGCCCGGTGCCCCTCGTCCTGGCGCTGGGCACCCCTGAGCAGAGTCTGGCCCCAGTCTCTCACCCCCCGGGGGCCCTGGAGCTCTTGCTCAGCCTTGCTCAGCTCCCCTCTGGGGCTGCTCTTCTGCAGCTGAACAGCCCCAGGGCTCTCAGCCTTTCCTGCCCACACAGATGCTCCAGGCCCCTCAGCACCTTCACAGCCTCCTCTGGAGTCTCTCCAGTAGTTCCCTGTCTCTCTCGAACTGGGGAGCCCAGACTTGGATGCAACACTCCACCTGTGGCCTTATTATGTCATATAAGAGCAGGAATAGAACCTCCCTTGACCACATTCGTCTTCGTGTACCCCAATATAATCAATAGAAGCACTCACTCCAACATCCACCACAACCGCTGGAAAATTGATCTGACCAAGCACACAGGAAATAAAGGAGGAGCTTTAAAAATATTTAAACGGTGAAGACTGCATCACCATCAGATTCTATCACAACTCCCTGGCCCTGTTTGCTGGAAGAAATTCAAAGAAGAATCTCTACATTCCTCTTAACCTTAAAAATCTAAAAGTAACAGACAACCATTTTCCATTAGGACGACAAAATGTATCAAATGATCTCTCATTCCACTACTTCAATATTTTTTCCTGTGTTCCCAAAATCCACAGACAAGTTAATAGCAGCAGGAAGACAATATTCGACTAGGGAAACGCCAGCATCAACAGGGATGATTAGATTATCTAATATGATCAACTGTATCAGGTAGGGAAGACAATTCCTACTACTTTTGCCTTTAAGGAGATCAATAACGTGTTTTCTACTGATGCGTAACCTCAGAAAGCACCTGGGGTGAATGAGGTGACTGACTCAAGTGTCTAAGTTCGTTCTTGGTGGCCCAGGACTACCGAGATAGTCACACTGCACGAACACCCAAAATCTCCATCCCTCGAGTTTGGCAGCTGGCAGCCTGGTGAGCCTAAGACATCTGAAGCCTCTAGTTAGGGACCCTGCTAACTGTCCCAGTCTGCATCTGAAGACACAACGGCAGGTAGATTCTCTTGGTTGCTTTCATAGCTTGTTTCTGTGTTTCACCTTTTCGTTCCTGTTAATAAATTTTGTCTAATTGGTCAATAGAATGTGAAGTGTATTGAGGGCTGGGACCACTCTGCTGGGAGGCCAGGCTGAAAGAGTTGGGATTGTTCAGCCTGGAGAAGAGAAGGCTCCGGGGAGATCTTACTTCAGCCTCCCAGTATCCAAAGGGGGCCTACAAGAAACCTGGGAAGAGACTTTTTACAAGGGCTTGTAGCGATAGGACGAGGGATAATGGCTTCAAATTGGAAGAGAGGAGATTTAGATTAGAAATTAGGGAGAGGTTTTTCCCTCTGAGGGTGGTGAGACACTGGAAGAGGCTGCCCAGGGAAGCTGTGGATGCTCCATCACTGGATGTGTTCAAGGTCAGGTTGTCCACGGCTTTGAGCAAGCTGGTCTAGTGAGAGGTGTCCTTGCCCATGGCAGGGAGGCTGGAACCAGATGATCTCTAAGGTCCCTTCCAACCCAAATCACTCCATGATTCTACTTCAGTATCTATCTACCTCAGAAACACTGTGAGCAGGTGTAAAATTGCCTGCAAATGCCTATTCACTGCACCTGATGTTGCATCTGAAAGCCACATTTATTCTTTTTGCTACAGTATACCGGGTGTTTATATAGCTTTCCTTCTCAGAAACGCTACTTTCCAGGATACATCCTCTGTTTGCCCATATTTGTTGGCACGTACATCGCTCTGCCATTGCCAAAATTTATATATATACGTTATTAGATCAAAAATAGCGAGGACTGCTTTAAATACCTGACCTGCACTTATGATTTAGAACTCCATCAAGCTAGATGTAGCAGGTGTATTAAGGTGCATCAGGCAGGAGGATCGAGCAGTAATTTCATATTTACTTCAACAGCCCAGATAGATAAAACATTTAATGGGATATAATAAATTTCCTAAGGCACTTTTGTACCATCCTGTAGAAGTTAATGGAGAATTACATCCTTTCTAAACAATCCAACGGTTCAACACAGGGTTAGGAGACGTATTTTTCTCCGTTATAACATATTTTAAGGGGGAAGTGTCACAGAAATACACATTTTTCTTCCCTAGTAACTTCTATAGGCCAGGCCTAAGGACTAATATTGGCACATTCTGGACCACAGAATCACAGAGTGTCTTTGGTTGGAAGAGATCTTCAAGATCATCCAGTCCAATCTTCGACCAAACACCGCAAGCTCACCGCTAAACCACGTCCCTAAGCATCAGGTCCACAGCTCTGACGATTCCCAGATTTGGGTGAAGCCCACATCTCAGTAAAAACCTGGTGATTCCGATCTAATATGTTTCTTTCTTCCAGAAGTAATTAATTTCTCCAGAGAAACACCATTTTCAAGTTTTACAAAAGGGTTCAAAGAATGACATTTTCATAGAAAAAAGAAGTATAGACACAACAAAATTAAACATTTTCTCTTTTACAACCGGCCACCTTTTCAGCTCTGTTGGCACCCAGCAAGAAGTCTCTGGGACTATTCACAAAGTACAAACCAGCAGGTTTGGTTTGAGGCTTTTAAATGTCAACAAGATCCCGACAGCTTTGAGTCTTAAGGTCTGGAGAATCACAGACCACCTTCAGAATTTTGTTTAAACTACTGAATGATCTTACAGGAATTACCCTACATTAAAAGCTACTATTTTGGAATTTTTATGGAACAAAACAGGGGTTTCAATTTTCTGCCTGTGTACCTCAGAAAAATACTTTTGGTATATATCTTTCGGGGCATGGCCATCTCCCAAAATGATCAGTGGCTTTAGCTGATTGGAGCGATTAGCAAAAGGCAATAGCAGCCCAGATTCTAAACCTCTGAGGACTCAGGTTGAAATTAAGAAATTTGGCATGCAGAGACACTGTGCAGCTTTGAGCTTTTATTTTAAAACTGATGTCTTACCAAATACAGCCATCTGTGTTCCCTCTGGGAAAGGTTCTACCATTCTGTTCCCGTTGACATGATGTTTATCTAGAAGGGAAAAAAAAAAAAAGGCAAAATGTAATAGAATATATGCTTTGCATAAAAACAGCTGGTTGTTTTTTTTTTCTTAGGGTTCTGTTGAAAGCTGAAGTCTGATTTATGAAAGTCATGGAATCACAGCATTGTCATGGTCGGAAAAGACCTTTCAGATCACCACGTCCAACCACCAACACGGAAAGAAAACTAAAAACAAACAAAAAAAGCCCCAAATACCTCCACAAAACACAGAAACCCCCTCACCATTCCACTAGAGCATGTCCTGAAGTGCCTCATCTACACATTTCTTGAACACTTCCAGGGAGGAGTTCACCATCACCTCCCTGGGCAGCCCGTTCCAGCACCTGACGACTCTTTCAGTAACAAAATTCTTCCTAATATCCAACCTAAACCTCTCCTAGTGCAACTTGAGGCCATTTTCTCTCACCCTGTCATTATTTACTTGAGAGAAGAGGTCTCACCCACCTCACTACAACCTCCTTTCAGGGAGCTGTAGAGAGCAAGAAGGTCTTCCCTCAGCCTCCTCTTCTCCAAACTAAACAATCCCAATTCCCTCAGCCGCTCATTGGACTGGTTCCCGTAGAAAGCTGACCTGTACAATACCTGGAACTTCATACTCTCTATTTTTTCAAAAATACTGTCCGCAGTTCCCAGGACATAAACTGGAGATGCATTTCAGTGGCTAAAGATAAGTTAGGTGACGTTAATGTGCCACACACATGCACAGCAGAATATAGGAGCAACGACTGTCAAAAGTGGAGTACTCTTGAAAAGCAACCTCCTCACACAAGCAGAAAAAAACAGGGAAATGACAATTCTCCTTCGTTGCTCGAACATGTTGGTGTTCAAACACAGATTTTTTAATATGATTAAGCACAAACAATGGGTATTTTCTGCACTAGTGCGGTGGGTTGACCTTGACTGGCTGTCAGATGCCCACCCAGCCGCTCTCTCACTCCCCTTCATCAACAGGACAGCAGGAGAAAACAAGATGGAAACGCTCACGGGCTGAGGTAATATAGAGGGAGCTCCTTTAATTTCCATCATGGGCAAATTAGACTTGACTTCAGGAAAACTAATTTAATTTATTGCCTGGTTGGAAATGGATGTTTCCAGCCCAGGGTAGCTCCTGCCTGTTCCTCACAGAGACAACTCTACCCCTACTAAAACCTGGACATTTACACCCGATACAACCAGCAATCTGTTCCCTCAAACAAATATTTATCAAATGTACTCTAATGCCACATCCATTTCTGACAGGTCATACAGGATTTGTCCTTCACAGCAGTCACATCTTGGATTGTTTGAACCCTATTAAATTACTTGTCACCGTTGGAAATCACCGTAACTGATCAAATGCAACTGCTCTGCCATCAGCCAATGATTAATCAAGAAGGGGAGAGGAGCACAAAAAGCAAAACGAAAGCCATCATGTAATTATCATAGAATACCAGGTTGGAAGGGACCCCAAGGATCATCTGGTCCAACCTTTCTCAGCAAAAGCACGGTCTAGACAAGCTGGTCCAGCACCCTGTCCAGCTGAATGTTGAAAGTGCCCAATGTTGGGGACTCCACCACTTCAACGGGGAGATTATTCCTATGGGTGATTGTCCTTGTCGTGAAAAATTTTCCTCTTATGTCTAATCACAATCTCCCCAGGAGTAACTTGCAGCCATCACCCCTTGTCTCTTCCATGGGACTCATAAAAGGGGAGTCTCCATCTTCTTTGTAGCCACAATTGTCCGTAATGAGTAGAAGCCAGCAGCCCCAACACCTTCCAGCTTCCCCAAGGTCTCCGCAATGGGGATGTTTTTCACACAGGACACTTGGACAAATGCCTTCCATTTTTCTTAGAAAGCTTGAGGCATGACACAAAATCACCAAAACCCCACCCGCTCTTCTCATGTAAACTGAAAAGTTGGTCCATTTGAGGTTTGCTTTAGTTAAACAGACCTTTTCTGNCCATTTTTCTTAGAAAGCTTGAGGCATGACACAAAATCACCAAAACCCCACCCGCTCTTCTCATGTAAACTGAAAAGTTGGTCCATTTGAGGTTTGCTTTAGTTAAACAGACCTTTTCTGGCTGCTATAGCTGCCTGCTCTCAGGGAAAAGATCATTTTTTTCTACAGAGAAGCTCAGCCCTGGGAAACCTGGTCTGTAGAAGCAGGCAGATGAGCTACGGCGACCACGAGCTGCGGCTTAAGACTAAGTTAGATATCCTTGCACAAGTACTCAGAAGGAGATAAGACAGAACATCTATATAAACTATTTGCATAAAAGTCAAATCGAGATCGAGCCTTTCAGCCTTAAGGAACACAAAGCATACAGGGAAGTGCAATATTCTGGCATTGCTGGTGCTCACAGGGATTGTTTCTATGCAATAAAGTAGTAGAAGTCTGGCTTTATTCCCTGCATGACAGGATGGCTCCCAGGGGTTAGGAACTGTTCAGTTGCCAAACTAAATAATATATTCTTCACATCTCAAGGTATTTCTCTTTCATCCCAATGTTCTTTCCTCGGCATAAAGAAAATTCTACTCCTGGTGATAAGGCGGGCTTTTCACTACTGTATAATCAAGGTTGTCTGTATAACCTGGAAGGGTTGTATTTATAACCTGGAAGAGAGCTCTCCAACCTCTAAATAAAGTAAAATATACAGATCCATGACAGAATATTCCCAATCCTTTTCACTGGCATCTCCACACTCATTCCTTGATCTACTAAGACCCATCGTCAACCACGGTGGAAAGGAATAAAATCACCTGAACTCAAAACACAGGTTTCCGTTCACAAAATACTTTCCAGGCAGAAAGCCGTGAGATTTTCTCAACACATGCATTATTTTACTTCCTGTAGTACAGAACCTGGTGAGGAATAAAACAGGTCAAGTCAAGAACATGGGTTTTCCTCACTAACTCTCGGAACGCAGTATTTTTCATTAGCAAGGAGGCCCAGCACGGCCCTAACCCCAGCTGCCCTCGAACGTTCATCACCGGTCAATGAGAAGAGAAAACCAGAGTTATCTCCAACTGGAGCGAGAGGTGCCATCAACTGTTTGCATTTCGGATGATTGAACGCCCGGTGCCACAAGAGCCAAGAGAGGGGTTTTAAGAAGGAAATTGTTGGGAGGTTTCGAAGTGGGAGTAATACGACCAGCACCGCACAAGGTTTCAACCTCGTTAGCTACGGTGGGTATTACTAACATGACCTACGGCCACCTGAGATGAGCAAACAGTCAGAAAAATTGGGCAACGTCACGCAAGATCAAATAAACTAACCCAGCCCTAGCCCCGGCTAGCTGCCTTCATTCGAGGAGCGCATGACATATATGATGCATGAAGTAGTTATCGCTTCGAATGGCGAGGCTTTCGATATATTAAAATCAAAATGAAACATTTAGAGGCGAGCTGGGCTTGAATGGAAGTAATATTCTCAGAGTTCTCAAGTTGTCTTCCAATGCCTACCTACTTTTGTTTCAAAGATCTTTAGCCAGATAAAATAATTCATTTTCCTGTCGATCCGACTTTGTTTTATTATTTTTCCAATCTTTCTTTTTCCAGTATTCCCTTCCCCTGGCCAAGATGCACTAAATAGTGAAAAAACCACCCCAAATTTAAAAGGATTCTCACAAAACATACATTCAATCTTACAAAGGAAGTAACAACACTTACGTATAAAGAGCCTCTCAACAAGTTCACTATTCATATTACACTTTGGGGCTTTTCACTCAACAGTTTTTCTTGTGAAAACATAAGGTTTAATTCTCACCTACAAATTGGATTCCAGAAAATCAGCAATACTTCAGCCTCATTGAATTAAAAAAAAAAATAAATTAGAAGGACTTTCCCTGGAACTTGCCAACAGGAAGAATAAACGACTTTTCCAAACTAACCATCTTTTCAGCGACACAGGTTTAGAGTAAGTAGGATAAAACCTGTCGTTAAAGAAAGATGGAAAGACTATCAGTGAGCACCGAGTTGGTGATGAGAAGTTAACTTCAGCTTCCTAGTGGTGAAAACAACACATTTTACCCTAATATTCTCCATATTTACAGGGTTAATCCTTCAGTGGACCACAGCAGCATTCAGGCACTTGGGAAAGTAGAATTGGGAGGACATGGACGTCTTTACGTCATTTTCTTGATCTTCTTCATCTTCAGAGTTTCCACAGGAAGCCAATTGGCAAGGAATACTTTTTTTCAGCCTGTTTTATCGGCATTCAAGGTGTCAGCGTTTTCGGGAACGTAAATTCACAACGGGGGACTTCCTCTCAAAACCGCCGAATGCTGCTCCATCCTCAACTCCAAAAACACTCTAATGTGAGAGAAATCCTCAACATATTTTGCCAGACAGAACTAGCATGTGCTGAAAGCAGCACAAGTCCTGGAGGTCTTGACATTCAACTTGAGCTTCAGGCAAAGTCTGCGTTAGAGAGGTGCAGTGCCTGGCCCGCTCTCCTTGGATTCTGTGGAAATTTTATAGAATTAATCTGTGAAACAGCACTAATATCTGGAAAGATGATCAAAAGGTTGCTAAACAGGTCCTCAGCGTTTCTTGGCATCATTCAATCTTCGCAGCCTCTCACTCAATAGTTTCTAACGTAGTCCTACAACTGCCCTTTGCTGAATCGTAGAAACATAGAATGTTAGGGGTAAAGCTTCACAAATTTCAAGTCCTGTCTCTGATGAGGCAGTACCTACCCGAGTAAACCATTAACACGAGTCATAGCTAGAAACTATTGGAGAAAGTGTTAATTAGCCTGGTTGAAATCATGTTAAATGGTATCCTACCAATTCACCGGCATGGACAGTCAAGTTTCATGGCCTGCGTCTGTTCTCTGGCACATTTTAATTTATTAGCATACACTTTATTTATTCTTACAGTATGTCGATGGTATCACACCTTTAGTAGATAAACTTAATAAAGAAAGATGTCCAAATGAGAACGTTTTATGAACTTATTTTTTTCAAACCAGCATGACTTAGATTCTAAATAGATTTACTGTTCTGCTATAAGCCCAGAGGAAATTTAAAGCTCAGTGAAATAAACACTGCTGTTAAGATTCCTAATGAAGTCATTGACACAAAATTTATAGCACTCATCAGAATCCCAGAATCTCAGCGTGATGCGGTTTGGAAAGGACCTCTGGAGATCAGCTGGTGCCACCCCCCTGCTCCAGCAGAGTCACCCAGAGCAGGGGGCCCAGCAGCGCAGGGTCCAGGCGCCTTGGGAATCTCTCCAGAGAAGGAGCTTCCCCAAGCTCTCTGGGCAGCCTGGGCCAGGCTCCAACCTCCTCCCACCAAAGAACCTTTAACAGAATTGAATTTGCAATTATTAGAAGTTGAAGTTTGTGCTTCTTTCTTAAATATGCAAAATTAAAGCTCTGGCCAGGCACTTAGAGGCAAAATCCGCTCTCACCGTAGTACAGATGAAGTCAAAGTTAGACCAAGAATGAAACCAGTAGAAAGTCTCTACAAGGAATTTTGGATAATTGAAGATATCTGAGAGGAACTCTAGGTTAAGACACCCACAGTCATTAACGAACATGAGTTCTCTCTTTTTGGACCCAAATGTAGCTGCTTAAAAAGATCTGGCTTTCAGAGAATCCAGCGTTGAGTGAAAAACACAGATTTTCTGGACTCAAAATATCCCCCCTCAAGCAACCAAAGTAAAGATTTGAGAACACTTTTTTTTTTTTATTTATTAGTAAGAAATTCGCATGTTCTTCATATTTATCTTCTGATTTTTAAACCATTAGGGAATATTTAGACTACATATCCAAACTTGTTTTAGCAGAGCAGCCAGAAAGTTCTTATTTTTAAATGAAAACTGCAATTCTCACATAATCAAATTCATCCAGGAGCAGGGGTCATATTTATAGACAAGAACTGTTAATTATCCAGAGTAAGCGCAGCCAGGAATTGAATTGAAAATAGCTGATTAATCAATTACCACGAGCCTCCTATGAGAACAAACACGATGGGTACGTGGGAAAAGGAGGAGGAAAAGGAATAGGCAGTGATAGGGCAAGGAAGGAACTTCCTAAAGCAAATCAGTTACTGCTTGAATGATTCCCTTCCCCTTTCCTTTTTCCTTAGACATCTCTTCCTACAGTTTCTATCGCATCACCACGGTGGAGGTGTTGTTTTTTTTTTTCATTGGCTGTCCCAAACAGTCAGTCAGTGCACTGAGGGGGAATTTTGGACAGATATCAAAAAAAGCGGGTCAGGGGATCTCAGAATATTGTAAAATGGTCATAAAAATAACTCAGAGGGCCTTTCAGAACTTCAAGGGAGCCTATAAGAAAGATAGGGACAGACTTTGGAGCAGGGCCTGTTGGGACAGGACGAGGGGGGATGGTTTTAAACTAAAAGAGGGAAGATTTAGATGGGAGAGAAGGAAGGAATTGTTGGTGCTGAGGGTGGGGAGAGCCTGGCCCAGGTTTCCCAGAGAGGTGGTCACTGCCCCATCCCTGGAAAAATTCCAGATGAGGTTGGTCGGGGCTCTGAGCAACCTGCCCTAGTTGCAGATGTCCCTGCTCTCTGCAGGGGAGGGTTGGACCTTTAAAAATACCTTCCAACCCAAACTATTCTGTGATTTCCAAAAGCGGCGTATAATTAATAATACACATCCTAGGAGTTGCAAGACATCACCACAGAAGCATAAAAGCACCGCTCTCTTCGCAGCGTGCCAGCTGTGCGTGACATGTACGTATAATATTCAGCGTTGCTCCCATATTTATTTTAAGCACAAGTTTGGAGTCAATAAAGGGGCATAAAACTTCGAGCCAGGCTTGGGTGAAACAAGCTCCTTTCATCTAAATAAAGAGGGGCGAAGAAAAACGTTCAGCATTGAATTAGCAAGTTATTTAAATGCCTTCTAAATTTTGGATGTGAGAGGAGCGTGTCATCCACAGTCCCAGCTCCACCTCTCCAAAGCAGAGTAATGAAAAGCTGGATGACAGACTCACACCACGGAGACAGACTGATGGCATTTCACGGTAACCTACAGTTGCCATCTTCTTTTACTTAAGAATTCCTTTAACGCCGACTTAACTTCGGTGTCAAGAGTTTGCACGCTCCAGAAAGAGCAGGGTAAAATGAATGCTACAAGGAGAAGACACCAGATCACAGAATCATAGAATGGTTTAGGTTGGAAAGGACCTCCAAAGGTCATCTAGTCCAACCCCCCTACAGGGAGCAGGGACATCCTCAACTAGAGCAGGTTGCTCAGAACCCTGTCGAGCCTCACCTGGAATATTTCCAGGCATGGGGCCTCAACTCCACCCCTGAGCAACCTGTTCCAGCGTTTCACTGCCCTCATGGGAAAGAACTTGTTCCTGACATCCAATCTAAATCTGCCCTCCTCTAGCTAAGATTCATTGTGATGGCTGAGGAAGTTTCAGCGCTTTAGGAGAAGAGAGAATCATCAACTGTCTGAAAAGTGACATAACAGCAAATCTAACCTGAAGCACAAGACGAGTAAAGTGCTTTGTGAGAAGTAAAAGACCTTCAAAAAAGCTCCTCATGGTATGATTGGTAACCCACTGTGAGGTACATGGGCTATCAAGACTGATCATCCCCCACTGCTTTTTCACATAACATTTTTTACTGCTGTGCACCATCAGTATATAGTACATAATTGAAGGCTGGTGGGTTTCTTCTCTGTCTTGTAAACAAGAAATTATCTATTTTTTATTTCTAGTGTAAGACTGCAACATTTGAAAAAAAAAGAAATGGCGGAAGTTTGGCAGTGCAGTGTCACCATTTAACGTGCAAGGAGTAAAATGTCCCTAAGTACCACCAAAGAGAAGAAATCCTAAGTGAAAAAAAAAAGAATAAAAAAGACTAAGTAGTAAAAACAAGGAATTCACTGCCCTTGGGTAAAAGCTCAACACATGACACATGAAAACTCAGTTCAAAGGAAGCAAAACTAGGCTGACTTATCAGTATTTTCCAGACAAATATTGTCTTTTTAATTTAAACATTTAACCATTTCATTTAACTAGTGCGTATTGACAGAAAACAAACTATTTTTCAAACGGTCATAGCTCTACTCCCTGACAGGAGACAGGAGTCAGGTGGGGTCGGTCTTTTCTCCCAAGGAACAAGTGATAGGACAAGAGGAAACGGCCTCAAGTTGTGTAAGGAGAGGTTGAGGTTGGATATCAGGAAAACCTTCTTCCCCCAAAGGGTTGTCATTCATTCGTGCACCTAAAGATGAACCTTGAAGCCTGGCTTTTTAAACCTAAGAAGGTTTGGTTTCCATTTGGTTTGGTTTTTTTTATTCACTGTACCTCACCCCTGTTAAATCTTTTAACAATATTGTTCAGTCTTTTTATTCAATCCTACTATTCTTAATCCTAAATCTCCGATCAATCATTTGCCGATTGATTCATCCCATTTGAAGCCAACCTGAGGGAATTTTGGTTTGAAAGTCTGCTTGCCAAAGAGCCAGAGTCCGTCTTTTTTTTATGTCCTATTGCTCTCTATTGGCACGACTGATCGTTTGCTCAAAACAGTTACTGGGATTGCTTTGGCAGGGAGTCCAGGAATAAGCCTGATAGTTCTTCCAGACAAAAGGATAAATGTCCAAACTTTTTGCCATCTCCCTGTTTCATAACCCACATGATATTTCCTTAAAAAATAGGTTTAGTTCTCTAATATGTTACGTGTATGCCAAGAGGAATTCGGCACGTACCAAATTATGTCGTATATGAGGGTTTTCTAAATATTACAAGGAAAGAAATGCTCCAGTCATTATTATTGAACCAGATCCTTACTTCTTCAGTAAGGGGAAATATTTCACCTTACTTAGATCCATCCCCTCTTCCAGTATCTCCTGGATCTCAGAAAACGCTTTTGAGATGATTCCACACTGGTTTGGAAAGGGCAGAGGGGAAGCTTGGCTGTTAAAGAGAAAGCTTGTAGGTAGTGCAGCCGAAGGAATAGGAATTCACAGAATCATAGAATGGTTTATGTTGGAAGGGACCTTAAAGGTCATCCAGTTCCAACCACCCTGCCATGGGCAGGGACACCTCCCACTAGAGCAGGATGCTCAAGGTCATGAACACTTCCAGGGAGGAGGCATCCACAGTTTCCCTGGGCAACCTCTTCCAGTGTCTCACCACCCTCAAAATGAAGAACTTCTTCCTAATATCTCATTTAAATCTATCCTCATCCACCTACTAAATGCCTCCATTTCCAACTGAAGCTGTTTAAACTCACCCACTCATTCTTGCCCCTAAAGGTGGAGCCACTCTACATCATTTGGGGGATTTCAAAAAGCTACTCAATGGAAAAATCCATGAACGTGTAGCTTTAGCAGAGGAAGACTCTCAGAGGACTGGAGAGAGGCACAAGAGGGAGAGGGCTGCTGTGCTTCAGGCCTCTGTGGAGCTGATCGTGGCATTAGAGGTGCGATTTATGGCCGAATTTGGTCCATAAATTCTTCATAACTGGTGATGAAATAGAAGCTCTACTTTATTTTCAGGTCTAGTTCAATGAGCAGAACTGTCAGTTCCGCAAGCTCCTGTGTAATAAGGAAATCTAATGTCATATCAGATGAACCCCGAAGTGTTACGTTTCAAATCATTTTGTCTCCCGAAGGATATTTTCAGCACAGGGACGTCGCTGCCCGAACCCAGCCGTTTATGTTTCCGATTCCGACAAGTCATTTTGGTTCTCAGCATTGGCAGAGAGATGGCGTGCACGATCTACTGGGCTCCTTTCACCTCTCATCTCTCGAGTTCCATCCTCCCTCAGTCAGTAGAGATCAGCTGTCAATTCATTACCAATGAAAAAGAGAGGTCAGCTACGCAATGGTAATTCAGTGCCTACAACTACCGGCAGCGTTGTGTCATTGTTCTCACATGGGTGGTTCCCAACTATTCTCAGAGAAGCACGATAGCAATGGAAAATAGTAAGTGCAAATTTTGTTGAACATTAAATACCTTTGCTTAGTAAAATAGGTCAGGAAAGGAAAGAGCAGTAGCTGAAAATGGTTTTGAAATGTATTCTGGAGATCACAGAATCATAGAACTGTCAGGGTTGGAAGGGACCTTAAAAATCATCCACTTCCAACCCCCCTGCCATGGGCAGGGACACCTCCCACGAGACCAGGTTGCCCAGAGCCCCATCCAACCTGGCCTGAAAAACTTCCAGGGATGGGGCTTCCACCACCTCTCTGGGCAACCTGTGCCAGGGTCTCACCACCCTCATGGGGAAGAACTTCTTCCTAACATCCAATCTAAATCTCCCCTCCTCTAGTTTGGATCCATTCCCCCTTGTCCTGTCACTGCCCAACATCCTCATCAGCTTTCCCGTAGGCCCCCTTCAGATGCTGGAAGGCCACCAGAAGGTCTCCTCGCAGCCTTCTCTTCTCCAGACTGAACAACCCCAACTCTCTCAGCCTGTCTCCACAGCAGAGGTGCTCCAGCCCTCAGATCATCCTCGTGGCCCTTCTCTGGACACGTTCCAGCACGTCCAGATCTTTCTTGGAATAGGGGCTCCAGAACTGGAGGCAGGGCTCCAGGCGGGGTCTCCCCAGAGTGGAACAGAGAGGGAGAATCCCCTTCCTCACCCTGCTGGCCACGCTTCTCTTGCTGCAGCCCAGGATGAGGTTGTCTTTGTGGGCTGCAAGATGATGTCTCACAACGTGACACGCTGTGTTCTGCGGCATCCATCCCATCAAACAGATTACGACGCACAAACTGATTGACGCTACAAAACGCGATGAGGCCTAGCACAGCGTGTCACTTCAGACTCCAAAACGCACGGACTCCTCCCAAAACGGAGGTCCTGTTTAACGAACAAAGGCGAGATGACCGCACGGTGATTTCATTCCGCGGCTCTTCCTGGGAAATGTACCACCAGGAAAATAAGTTTTCGGAAAATGGAAATGAATTCATTCCTCAGATTAGGGCAGCGGAGATGCAGAGGAGGAGAAAGGACAATTTGGAACTTTCCAGTCTACTGGGGTTTGCAGATTAGTGGCTGAACAGCTGCGCCGGTAGCTGTGTGACTGTGCTAATGGGAAGCAGGATGTCACGCAGCTCCGGACCACGAGGGAAGCAGGCTCGGAGCGTGGGCTGCGAGGTCAGAGGAGAGCGCCTGTACCACGGGGAAGATGTAGGAGCTATGGGAGCATGAGTGGGGCAAGGGGAAAAGCCGGCTGTAGGGCTTGGCCTAAGACCAGACAGAGAGCAGATGTTCACATTGGGTGTGGGGTGGTGGGTACGTGGCAGCTGGGACAGAGGATGGGGGGGTGGGGGGAGGAAACAGGAGGCTCAGGGGTATATTCAGAGAAATATGTCCAGAGGAATCACAGAGCATTCGGGGCTGCAAGGGACCTCGAAAGATCAAGTCTAACTCCTCTGCCAGAGCAGGATCACCTAGAGTAGGTCACACAGGAACATGTCCTGGCAGGTTTTGAATGTCTCCAGAGAAGGAGACTCCACAACCTCTCTGGGCAGCCTGTTCCAGTGCTCTGAAGGTATCCTAGAAACTATAATAACCAGCTTATTGTTTTCAAGGAGACAAAGCCACGTACCATTACGGGACTTTCACATGAAGAAAGTACATGAGACCTAAATAAACAAGACCCTTCACAACCTGAGAGTACCCACATGCGCTGCCTGATGTAGTCTCCAGGTTGTGAAGTCTCCTTCTCTGGAGACTTTCAAGACCCATCTGGATGTGTTCCTGGATGACCTGCCCTCGTTCTTTGATCCTGCCCTGGCAGGGGAGTTGGACTTGATGATCTCCAGAGGTCCCTTCCAACCCCTAACATTCTGTGATTCTGTGAGTGAGGTGTTTAACTTCTGAGGTTTAAGGTAGATACGTTCAGGTTACATTAAATACGCTTAAACCGGGATTCATGCCACTTGGCTTGAGTCATCTCCAAGGGATATCTACATCCGAGCATTCAGCCTTGGATCCTTCTGTACTCTGGAAAGAACGAGACACTTTTGTGGTGATTCACCTGACATATTTGGATGTTTTCTTCAGGATAAAATGAATCATATTTAAAAATGTCACTTTCCAAGCACTGATTATTAAGAGAACTATTGACAAACTCAGATGAGTTCCACCTCTATCACCAGCAGTAACATCACTGAGATTTATGAAAATAACAATCCTATCTAGAAGGGTTGCTAGAAGATCGTCTACCTCAGAAGCAGTTCTGTTGCTGTCCAGCAGAGACCTCTAACCTGTGTTCACCCATCTCAGACAGGTAACACAGACAGAAATACACACAGTGGCTAAATCTTGTGGTGGTTTGGGGATCGTTGCGTTGTTTCAGTTCCCAAAAAACGAACTCGTGGAGTTATGACCTCAGATGAAAATCTCGGGTTTCATTTTTAAAATGTTTTTTCACCTGCCTGTTGGGAGATTACAAAGTGGAGAACACCTAAATTCCAAAGTTTGAACTAAAGAAGAAATACAAATACACTTTCTCCTTCTAAGAGACAATGTTCAAACGGTCAAGATTTTATCTTCCTAATACCTGGCTCCACTATCTACATGACCAAATAAATATTTTGCTTAGGTTCTCATTATTTCCCACCTTGACTGCTAAAATATGCTTTTCTTGAGATTCGAGAAAAGCTCCCTGGAGCACTAAAATTCCCCAAGAATCTTGCTGTGAAGATCACTAGTCTAGTCCATCAGTTTGCAAATGTCACTCTACTCTTCAAATCGCTTCTCTGTCGCACCCAGCAGAATTTCCTTGTGTACTTTCAAGGTCCTCCTGACCAAGACCACACTGCCATCCATCTTCCACGCATAAGCTGAATGTCAGGTGGAACATGAGCTATTCAAAGAAGTGCAACGGAGCTGGGGAAGGGTCTGGAGCACAAGACTTGTAAGGGGCAGCTGAGGGAGCTGGGCTTGTGCAGCCTGGAGCAAAGGAGGCTCAGGGGAGACCTTCTGGCTCCCCACAACTCCCTGACAGGAGTGGTGTAAACCAGGTGGAAATTGGGTTCTTCTTCCAAGGAACAAGTGATAGGATAAGAGAAAATTGCCTCAACCTGCCCCAGGGGAGGGCGAGGTTGGAGCTGAGGAACAGTTTCTTGCCCTGCAGGGTTGTCCAGGCGTGTGCCAGGCTGCCCAGGGCAGGGCTGGAGTCCCCCTGATCCCTGGAGCGGTTTCCAAGGCGTGGAGATGTGGTGCTGAGGGACAGGGATTAGCGGTGCCCTGGCAGGAATGGGGCAACGGTTGGACTCAATGAACTTAAAGGTGTCTTCTAACCAAAGCAATTCTATGATTCTAGTCAGCCACCACTCTTTATACTTCCTAACAAGTTTCCTCACCACTCCTGTGGTACTCCACCTTATAGCAGGGAGGAGATCCCCATAAACAAAACCTGTGCGACTTCCTTACCACCTTCCTAAACCTTCCTATGGTTATGGAAAAGTACAGGAAACACCTGACACTAGTTATTCTGCTTGTACGTAATGTACAGTCAGGTTGGCATCAGACTGGCCTGTGGGGATTGAAGCTGTCATGGAATCATAGGAACACGGAATCACAGGAACACGGAATCACAGGAACACGGAATCGATCATAGAATGGCCTGAGTTAGAAGAGACGTTAAAGATCACCTAGTGTCTGTCAGTTCTATCTCGTGTGGTAACTCAAATATAAATATCAAAAATAACGTTGCACTTCTGCGTGGGACCCGGTGCGTAGCTAATTTGGACCGATAATTATCTCCTTCTGCGAAGGAACAGGTCAGCTTGAGAGAATATTGCAGCACACCGAGCGTTTTTTCACTCCCTGAACGCACAGAAAAAGCACCAAACCTGGAGCAGAGCATGGTACTGAGTTATCCGCGTAACACGGACGATCCATCCCATCTCTCCCAGTATTATTTTGCAGGCAGTCCCAGTAGCATCTGGTTGTTAGCGAAGGCATTGAATGAAGCTGATAAAATACAACTGGACTTTATTTCAGAGACAGAGACGACGCTTTTCAAATCCCCACTTGAAACCTTTATCTAAACCAGCTTGGATAAGAATACTATCAGCCAGGCTGGAAAACCAAGAGATCCAAACAAAGGACGTTGATAAACACGGTGTAGCTGAGTTGGGAGGGGATGTCCAGTGGGGCGTGGCAAGGAGGACTGTTAAACCTGGGCTTATTTAGCAGCTTTATTAATGATCTCAAAGAAGGGGCGAAAAGCACATGAATAAAACATGCCCTGGATACTCAACTGGGACATCATACGTACACCATGAAAAATGAAAACCAGCACAAAGCTCTAGGCAGAAATTCTGCGATGAAGCACAGAGAGATGCAAGGTAGCTCCAAGAGTACTACTGGTTTCTTATTAAAGAAGAACCCTCATCTTTCTTGAGGAAAAAAAAGAAAAAAAAAATTTCTAAAAGGGCAGAGATCACAGCCTGAGGGAAGACTCGCAAGAGAAATAATCTCTTATAATGGCCAGATTCTGGAAATCTGTGGGCCCTCAGCTTCTCTTAGAGAGACTGAGGCTGGGGATAGAATTCTGTTGGTCATGTGTCCTGGCACTGCTCGGTTCAACATCTCCTTGCTTATGAACCGGCAATGGAGACGCCAAATTCCATGCAAAGAAAAGCCAGGTACGGAAAGTAGCACAGACCTAACGGTAGAATCCCCCTAAATTGCTTCTAAGTAGATTGCTTTTTTATATTTTCCCTTTACACACTAATATTTACATCAATCAGCTTCTAAACGGGATTTTTGATTTTGGATGCCCGCTTTAAGAGAGCTCAGCCCAAGAGCAGTTAGGTCTTGTGCCAGCTGATACTGGGTATCTTAACATCGACGAAATATTATTCATTTTTTCACGTTCGTAGCTTCTCGGAATTAAATTCCAGATCATTTTTGCTGGGCAGACACGTTCAAAGTGGGAAAATCCCTTTGAAATTCACGGCTGGCCAGGAATTTGTAGATAAATAGTAGAGCAGTGGTTTTCCAAGTCTTTACGTACATAGGGCCTAACTCAAGCGCGTATTTTCCTGCGGAGGGACTCGTAATGGAACACGACTTCTCCAGCGTAGATATTTTTGATGAGTATTCCCATATTTTAATATTGTACTAAAAAATGCCATTCGAGCTGATGAGATTGTTCTAAGTGTAACTTCTTTGCTTTCTTCTGAAATACAACGTGGAAGAGTTTGACTGGGAAAGGTTCCTCTCCCTCAAAGCACCTGGACTAATGAGGAGAAACAGGCAGTGCTGAGCAATCCCTCTGCTTTTTGGTATCCACATAGAGATGAGATGAATCTTATCCTATAGGTGACTATTTTTCCCCAATTAATATGAAGGATTCTGTAGTGGCTAGCTCAAAGATACTTCCATTGGGTCAAATTAATTCCAACCAATGGAAGCAAGCCCAAAGAAAAGCCACTCTCCTATTTTTTTCTGTCTACTCGTTGATATTTTGTAGCTTTAGGGAACTTAATTCTTCCTTGCACAAACGTCCTGATAACCAGCTTTGTGTTTGTTCTCCTTGTAAATGGATAAAAATTAATTCTGAAAGTCCAACCCAATGAACAACCAGGCCTACTGTGATTTTTGTCTCTAAAACAATCTAACCAGGACGTGACATTAAAACTTCGCAACATCCCAGAAAGTTATTAGGAAGTATATTAAACCAATAACAGAACGGCAGGTTAAAATAAAAAAAAAAAACAAATCACAATCTCACTGGTAAAACATGTCTTGATTCCCAGTCCCTTATAACAAAGAGTTTCTCCAGCTCCCTCTCCAGCTCCTTGGAACAGGGTGTTTATTGGGCTAATAAAACCCAATGGAGGGAATTCAACAGTCACTCTCTATTAATGAGTTAACATCCCTCAGTCACCTACAATTTAATTTTTCTAAGGCCCTGAGATTTTAATTTGAGTAATACTTCTATTAATTACAATGTCTAATAACAATGTCTAATTCAGACATCTGTTAAAAGTATATAATGTTAATTTCTTGGAAAATCTCCAGCAGTGCTCAATTAAAATGTTCCCCACTTAAGTTAATGCATATGATTTGTAATGAACAGCAAAATTAGCTACTGCTAATAAAAATAATAGCAAATTTAAAACAATAAAAAAAAAATTAAGACTGCCAAAAATTAAAGAGGCAGAATTTTTCAAGAGGCAGCAGAGGAAGAATTTTTGAAACCAAGATATTCTGACACTGGTTTGGGAGCCTCTCTCAACAAGCGTTGCCCTAAATCAGCGCCCTCGGGAAGTATTTCTTGCACAAAACACTGCGGGAAGCAGCATTAATCCTTACTTACTATATTTTTCTTGCTTTAATTTCAGTTCTCCCTCACAAGACATTTTTCCCTCTCCTTAAATACGGAGTCTTACTCAGAGGCCTCTATTGGGCAGAGTGGGCCTGGCTATTTTTAAATAATTCCGCTGCTCCTGCAGCGTCTCCGCCGTCCCGCGAAATTAAACTGAGAGCTGAAACAAACGGGGCGCTTTCTTTTTTCCCCCCCCTCACCCCAACATCGTCACCGTGTTATCATTTCCGCGCTGTTAATCTGGTTTTAAAACCGGGTCTCCACGAAACCATGGAAATGAGGTAGAGCGCAGTTTTAGCCAAGCGTTACAATACACGGCGGGCCCTTAAAGCACAACTGACATTTCTCTTTCTCTTTTTTTTTTTTTTTTTTTTTCCTTGTGAAGATGTCAGTGGCTTTGAGCAAGGAGCCGCGTGCGGCCTGTGATAGAGTATCTCCCTCGTACACATTCCCCCCTTGACGGCAGATTATCTGCCTGGAGGTTGCGTTAGGCTTTAGTCAGCTGTCAGTCAGCAGATGAGCAGGAACGGTCCAGTGCTTCTTCCAGCTCCCCCCCCTCGCCCATCTGACAGTGATAAATGACCAGACCTAATGCTCAGCTAAGCTTGACGGGGCCAGGCCTCCCCTCACAATCTGTTTTCCGACGAACATCAGCCTTTTCCCTGGTAATATCCCCCGTCGGCGGGATCGGGGAGCGCCAAGGTTAGGCCAACCGGCTTTTCTTTCTCAACAAAACAAAAAAAAAAAAGGGAATTGTGATTTAACTACTTGAAGAAGCTCATCATCCGACGGCAAAAATAAAAGTGGGTTATAAACCAGCAGAATGAGCATCAATTAACTGTCTCTTTAAAGGGATGGATACGTCTTCAAGCTTCACAAATCCACCTCAGCCTTAAATAGAGTTTATCCAAAGTGCTTGTCCTCTTTGGGAGGCAACGTCCCGACATTTTCTCTTTCTTCGTATCTGAAGCAGATGAGGAAGATTCTTAGGAAGACAATTTTTAAAGTGAAATGGGAAGCAGTGATCTCAATTGTAAAAATCTGCTACAATTTCGTCTTGAACAGCTACTGCAGTTTAAGGCTGAGACTGTAATTCTTAGAAATACACCATAAAATATTTCAGACTGAACAATTTATATTTTAATCACTTTTATCTTCAGTCAAATAAATCCCTCCAGGATTCTAGGCTCAAATCATTTCTCTTTACTGAAACTAGTGATCATCCAACACCAGACTAGCTACAGACCACTACCAAATCATATCCATGGTTAAAGAATCCATCATGAATAGGTACTTCATAGCAAACTTCCAGTTCACATTTTATACCTTCCGAAGCGTGTAAGCGATTTATGGTGAGGTGCAAGAGGATTTAAACTGAGTGAAGATGCATTTGGCTGTTCAGAAAAGCTAAGGACACAGTTCTCACAGGGTGACAAATTCCACAACACTTCTCAAAATATTCAGGAGGTTGTTATTAGAAGGGCAACGGAGCTGGGGAAGGGTCTGGAGCAGGAGTGTGGGGAGGAGCGGCTGAGGGAGCTGGGCTTGTGCAGCCTGGAGCAAAGGAGGCTCAGGGGAGACCTTCTGGCTCTCCACAACTCCCTGACAGGACCTTGGAGCCAGGGCGAATTGGTCTCTTCTCCCAAGGAACAGGCAATAGGACAAGAGGAAGCAGCCTCCAGTTGCCCCACGGGAGGTTGAGGTTGGAGTTGAGAAACAATTTCAACCCTGAGAGGGTTGTCCAGGCCTGGCCCAGGCTGCTCAGGGCAGGGCTGGAGTCCCCCTGATCCCTGGAGGGGCTTCCAAGGCGTGGAGATGTGGTGCTGAGGGACAGGGGTTAGTGGTCCTGGCAGTGCTAGGGGAATGGTTGGACTGGCTGATTTTGAAGGTCTTTTCCAACCAGAACAATTCTATGATTCTAACTGTAAGAGCAGCACGGCTAGGGGATCTCTTTCTAAACTCCACCGAAGACATTTCTTTACTGGCATTGCCATATCATGCTTCAGGCCTCGGAAAACTTACGCTTACAGGGCAACTGGGAGAGTAACGAGCGTGGATGACTGTTTAGTACAAGAGGCATCTGCCATGGACAAGAGTTCTCCATGTTTCACAGCACCAGAAGGATCATGCTGCTCCTGGATGCACTCAGAGAACAAGATGAACCAGAGAGGGATTGTGTTTGGGGGGATGTGGGGAGCACGGATCTGAGACAGGCACGGCAAGTTCAACCTCGTGTTTGAGGTACACCAGAGAGGACTTCTCCCTTTGAAAGGAAGAAAGTGGATCTGGTGGTTATTTTGTCGGGCGTAAGCAATAAACTCCCTAAGGTTAAACACCCAAAATTCTTCTGTATGACCAACAGGGAGGTAGGGCATTGCAGAGAGTCTCAGACACCCTTAAATTAATTTTCAGCTTTGAATTGCCTTCTGAATGATGTTCTCTCCCACTCTCTGTCTGTCCATTGACTGTGGAAGAAGAAACACGGGAGATTTTAGCTCCTCTGTGCTAAAGTTGGTTTCTTTATGCTGAAGTTCACTTCGTTACTCTGCAGTTCGTTTCTGTGAATAGCCCTGCGAGCCACCAGAAATTTCTGCTGAAAGCTCGAATTTATTTTGACAAACATCAAAATGAACATTTTAACCCATGA
Source organism: Baryphthengus martii (assembly GCA_013396935.1). Lineage (NCBI taxonomy): Eukaryota > Metazoa > Chordata > Aves > Coraciiformes > Momotidae > Baryphthengus > Baryphthengus martii. Next base: position 23,984 of record VWZK01001065.1, read on the forward strand.
TGGCAAGAGATGTAAACAAATAAAGCATGGAGGGATGTAGGCTGCTAAATCTACCATGATTCATCTCCCTCCTAAACCAGTCATCTCCAATATTCAAATCACACCTTGAGGTATGATTCATTTATTTCCCACCGTGCCCGTTAACGGAGCCAGCGGGGACTTGCTCAGAGGGTAACACCTACACTGCAAGCATGTGAATTTTGGCCAAATGAATCTTGCTAACAGCAAAGTGTTTTGTCATCTCCACCAGAGAAAGTAATTTCAATATAGTTTTCCAGGGAATCCTGTCTTTCTAAAGAACGTCACTCCCGTGAGGGGAAAAACCAAACACACCAAGCCCAGTGGAAGGGCAAATTGTGTTATTATGGAAGCAAGAGTTGCATTCTAATATTTATTCTGTTAGCAGAGAGTGAAATTCTCTTTTCTTACATAACAGCAATTCAACCTTGCTTCCAATCAAGAAAAAGAAAGTGTATGTTATCCAAATATGCAACACATTCCATTGAATACAGAATCAATTCTCTAAAACTTTCCTCCTTTTTTCTACTAATAAAGCTCTAACGAATAAACTACAACTTTTCAGAAATATACTTTTCATTCTAGTTTTCTTTTGCTTCTAATAAAAAGGGTTGGACTCTTCAGATCTACTAAATACTGAAATTAACTGACACATCCAGCTTACACTATAATTAAATAAATTGGAGTATAATGAATTTATACATTATTGTTTTAACTGTTACGTATACACCACCTCCAGCTCTCATCCATAGCTCAGGGTAGGCTTGCACTACGAGGCTATGGTATAGAGTCGTTCTGGTTGGAAGAGACCTCCAAGATCATCAAATCCAATCATTAACCCAGTACTGCCAGGGCACCACTAAATCATGTCCCTCAGCACCACATCTCCACAGTTTTTCAATCCCTCCAGGCATGAGGATTCCATCACTGCCCTGGGCAGCCTGGCACAGGCCTTCAAAAGCCTTCTGGGGAAGAAATTTTTCCTCATGTCCAACCTAAAAATTCCCTGGCACAACTTGAGGCTGCTTCCTCTTGTCCTGGCATTTGTTCCTTAGGAGAAGAGCCTGAGCCCCCTGGCTCCATGCTCCTGAATTTCAGGGAGTTGTGGAGAGCCAGAAGGTCTCCCCTGAGCCTCCTTTGCTCCAGGCTGAACAAGCCCAGCTCCCTCAGCCGCTCCTCCCCACACTCCTGCTCCAGACCCTTCCCCAGCTCCAGTGCCCTTCTTTGGCCACGTGCCAGCTCCTTCTGGGAGGGAGGGAGGTGGCTCAAACCTGAGCCCAGGATTCCAGGGGCAGCCTTCCCAGTGCCCAGTGCAGGGGGACGATCCCTGCCCTGGCCCTGCTGCCCCACCCAGTGCCGCCCCAGTCAGGATGCTGGGGGCTTCTCGGCCCCCTGGGCACCCTCAGGCTCATCTCCAGCCACCTGGTGAACAACCCCCCCCGCCAAGGCCTTTCCATTGGGCACTTTCCGTTTGCTCTGCCTCAGCCTGGAGTGTTTCCGGGCAGGACCTGGCCCGTGGCCTTGTTGAATGTTACAGCATTGTCCACGGCCCATTGATCCAGCCCATCGCACGTATGGCATATAACTCACTGAACCACTAGCATTCCTTACAAGTCACTTACACAGAACAATTTTACAAGCTGCAGCGAACGAGGGATACGGGACTGTTGCCTGCATTGCATCCCTTCCTTCTTGGATGAGTTTGCTTTGCTCTCATAGCTTCTGAAATCAGAATCACACAATATTAGGGGCTGGAAGGGACCTCAGAAGATCGAGTCCAACCCCCCTGCCAGAGCAGGATCACCCAGAACAGATCACGCAGGAACAGATCCAGGGGGAGTTTGAATGTCTCCAGAGA
>VWZK01001067.1:0-143542 GCA_013396935.1 Baryphthengus martii
GGGGGGAAAAAGTGGCAGAGCCCAACCTTAGGCTGGAACTTGATTCTATAACCAAACAGCGGTGGCATTTGTTATGCAGAACTGAAGTGCTGTTCTGTTTCAGGTTCCATTTCATCCAAAACCTGAAGGCAGGAATCACCATCGTTCATTCTCCTTCAAGCCAATGAAAAGTAGTTCTTCCTCTGAAATAAAAATGTCACCTTTGGAGTCCATCCCTTGCTGGTACCTATTGGGTGCAGTGCCCCAGTCCTGTAAAAAAAAAAAAAAAAAACAAAACCAAAAAAAAAAAACCCAACCAGTGTAACATACTCTAGGTTCTGCCACTCTGTGGCTTGACTCCTGTGTCCTCCTGTTCCTTTGTCTGCCCAAATTCTCTGCAAAAATACGAATTGTGAGATAGAAAAGTGACTCCCAGGCCTGTATCTCATGTGACTGAGAATTTTCCTGGTGCCATAAGGCTACAGCTTTCCCTGGGAACAAGGTTCAGCAACGAACAGCTTAGAACAGGAGTTACACCATAAATAATTGTTCAGGCTTTAGTCTTTTGTTGAATCAGGATGTGAAAAGTCAGCTGATGGAGAATAAAAACCGGCTTTGAAACAAAGATTTGTTGAGTCAGGTTCGTTCATGAAGAGCAAACAATTCTTTTTGAGAATGGATGACGGTTATTATGATTTTTTTTTCTCTGAGATGTCAAAACGATGAGGAACAATATAACAAATAATACCTAATCCATGAGGGTGGGTTTTTCTAGGCTTCAGATTTGGAATTGCCATTACAGATTTCAGTTTATTCAGAATCTTAATGTTAACCTGTCATGTGCCAACTGTAAAATCTCCTATTTTGAACAGTTGTTTCTTGAAGAATCTTCACATTTGCTCCTTAGCAGCAAAAAGGTCAAATAATCCCAGAAAACTGTGTGACTACTACTGGTATTTATACCAGTGTACTTCTAGTATGGGAGCACAGGCAGAACGTAGTCGTAAAGGAAAAAAATTCCATTCAGAGCCTGTTGTGGCTGCAGCAAGTTATCCTCAGCTGATGTGAACAAACTTCGTGAGGGGTATATCGTAGTAGCCAGGTTTTGTTCTTCAGTTGTTTTCAGTAACACCTCAAATATGGAATAGTTAATATTTTAGTCTCTTAAAGGCTTAATTTTCTAGCACTACACATCTCCTAAATTAAACTGCTCAGTGAGAGGAAGAGCATCCTCTTCTGACAGGAGTGTCCCTGTGGTCACAACCCTTACAGTCCTTATCAGAGCTTTATTTCTAACACCTACTTTAGGATGAATTAGATAAGAATCTCAGTCCTGGGACATAGACTTGTCATTTCTGAGACCCCTCAATCTCTAATTCTTTTGATGAGTTTGGACACTTTATCCCACTGGATATTGTTTGCTCTATTTTTACCTTTGGCCAGAGGCCGCCTGGGGTAGCCTGGAGTAAAATGCTTCTCTTCCTTTGCTTCAGGGGAAGCCTTTGTCTCCCAAGTGGGGATATCTTTACAGATCACCTCAGTTAAGTGCTTTGAAAGCTGCTTATGATGCTGTATCTGCAGAGTAGTGACTGCAGGTAGGGTTGTCACTGAAGGAAATTTAAAAATAGCAAGCTGTAAAACAGCGTTGCAGCAGCATTATCTAGTGCCATCGCCAGAAATTTCTGGTACGACCTTCTGCTCTGCTACTGGAAAGTCTCAATGCAACACTGAGATGAATGGGAGTTTTAACCCTTTTCCTCCGACTTGGAAAGCGTAAAGTCTTCCTGCCTCTCTTCCTTCAGCTACCACCAGCTAAAGTCCAAGCTGAGAGAAAAAAAAAAATCATCCCTCTGCTCTTTCACTTAGGAGCCAAAGAATGTTCTCACCAGGGGCAGAAAAATGCCAATTAGCACTTTTTATAACCTAAGCATTTTATAAGCAGGCCTCCCTGCAGCACTCTGAAGTCCTGGTCTGCACTGGCACGGGTCACAGTTTTCCCCAGCCCTCCCACAGCCACCCAGGTTTCCTGCGGCAGCGATGCTGTAGCACTGCAGACAGCTCTGGGGCAAACATCTTCTGCCAGGCACGGCTGCTTGTACGCAGGGAACTGGTCATGCTACAGGAGACCAATGCTGCTGATTTTCCAGTGCTGAGGGAGCTGGCTGGGGACTGCCCTGGGGTGTGTTCGTTCCCCAGACCCATAAAAGGGACTCAGACCAAGAAATCATCTTGGCTTAGAGGTTGGGTGGCAGCAGAGCCTGCCAAGAGGCACCGTGTGGTTGGTCTTCATCCCAGGACTTTCTCTTATCTTTCCAGCATCTTATTTAGGCCAATTTGCCAGCTCTGGGTTGGCATCTGATGCCCTTTAGCTCAAGCCCATCGGAGCAACGCTGTGTCAACTGCTGCAGAATCTTCAGACTCAAATTTCAGCCAATTAACTACTCTGCCATAATGACTATTTTCATTTTTCCTTGATGTCTTTTTTTGTCTTTTCTTTGCAGAAGGTGCATGTGGTTATGGGCACACTTCTAGGCAGCAGCCCTTCTTGTGCCGTTATCTGGAGCTTTATTTTTACTGTTCTCAATTCAGAACATGCTCTTTGCTCACAACCTCCTCCTCCTTTTGTTAGCTGGAGCATAAATACAGGATAAATAGAAACAAGAGGAGAAATGAGCGTCTCTAGTGATAAATCATCCACAAAGAGCACCACTGAACATGTGTCTTTGCTTCCACTTCCAATCTGATTGTCTAGCTCGGGAGAGGAGTTATCTGCCTGTCTGATCGGTATATAATGCTGCAAGGTAGCAACTGGGGCTCTCTTACTCGCTCTCCTGTTCAGACCTGCTGCTTTCTGCTCTGTGACATATAATGAATGTCAAGAGAACATATCTTTCAGGGAAGAGAGTACTTAACCCCAACAATTGATGTTGGTGCCGTGAAGGGCTCGGAAAGGGATCCGCCTTCAAACATGTTGCCGCTCCGTAGGTGGCCAAGGAAAAGTGCAGTTTGCTGTCGGGCAGAGGACCAAAGCTGAGCCCTTGAGAAGGAGAATCAAATGCTGATCCTTCTTTGGAAGCCCTAGAGTGTCACTTTTCCATGATGCCCATGGCATAATAAAGACAACTCGTGCAACGACTGGAGGACTTGTTCTAAAAGGTCAGGATGCTGCCAGATGGCCTCCACCGAAACCACTGTCACCCCAGAGGCCCTTCTTGTAGCATGTAATGTTTTATATAATGTTTTAATCTTTAAATGCAATCCCAGATGAGGGCCAGTCTCCAGAAAAGTCCCTGTAGTTTACCCTCAGTGATGTCAACTGGCTGGAGTGTTTGGCGATTACCCGAGTCCCTGTTGAGTAGTTGGGGATCACATCAGGCAGAATGTGTTGGGATTACAGTGCCAGGTGACAAGATGAAAAATCAGGATTGTCATTAGGACAAATCACTGAAAAAAAAAAAAAAATCAGATTTCCCTCAATCTGACCAAGATTTGAAGGACAGCATGGAAATGTCATCTCTGAGCCAGCAAAAGTACTAAAATGAAACTGGGAGGAAACTAGTAATTCATGACAGTGTAATATCAAAAGTCAATCATGATGAAGAAGTCTTCTTTCTCTGGCAAGGGTTGTATTCCTTACCAAGGACTGTGTGAGATGCTGTCCTTGGGCCTAGGAACTCGGAAGTCAGCCAGCAGGAGAGGTACCCAACTTTTGTGAGGGCACTAGAAGCTACTAAACAATAAGGCATAAATAAATAATACTTCCCTGGCTCTCTACCTAATCGGGACTCCTACCTGACAGCACAGCCTGTTTATACCGTGGAAATCCCAGAGGAGCTGGGTTTGTTTACCCCTGGAAGGATTCAGCAACGCTGCTTTCAGTTGAGACTTCCATTTTTCCAATCCTCTGTGTTGTTTGTGGTCAAAATGTACAGGAGCAGCAAGGGAAAGTCCACTCTCCAAAGAAAGGCCAAGAAGAGCCAAAAGAAATACGTGTCAAGTCCGTAGCTGGTTTGTTTGTTTAGAATCCTCACCTTGGGTTTTGCCTCTGGAAAAGCAGAGGAGGGGGGGCTGTGGGTCACGTTGGAAACCTCAGGAATTCCGAGTGCCTCGCAAGAGTTAGAACGTTGGGCCCGTTTTTGATCTGTAGGATGGCGATACGGAGTGTCACAGATCTGTGGAGCAGATCTGAGCGCTCTGATGCGAAACGCGGTGGCTGTCTCCAAGCCTCGCTTGTCAGGACACGCTGCCTGCCTTGCAGCAAGTCCTTCCCACCTACTTGCAGTCGTTTAGCTCCTCTGTGGCAGGAGAGAAGGGGATAGAGAAGGCAACTGCAGAGAGCGAAGGAAATTACGCAGACGCTGTCCACCCCCAGCTCTAAGTTTTCCCTTCCATGTGGTTTTTTGGGATACATGTGGGAATTTGAGTTGTACTTGGAAAGCATAATGCATGTACCAACATCTGGAAGTTTCATAATGGTCGCTGTAAGAATTATTACGGTAGCTGTGGAGGAAATTCAGCGCTTTGCAGCGCATGCAGCCTCGCAGCAGCTTGCTTTAGTTATTGAAAATATTTTCATGTCCTGAACTGCATTTAACCAAAAAGGAGAAAGAAAATATAATCAAGAGAATAGACAAGCAGGATGGGCACTGAGCTCTTCCATCCAGACAGCAGAGGTTTTGAGGACTGGAGCTGGCTCGTGAAAAATGTTGGAGCTAGAAATCTTAGCTCATGAATCAGTTTTATAATTCAGTTCCCTCTTAAGGCTGAGTCAAGCCACAGAGGCTAAACCCTTCATCTATTTCCACTAATTGGGAATGCTTTATATCTTGGGTGCCACCATGGGAAGCCACTGGTTCTCCTATTCCAATGGAAATTAGGAATGGAGTGGGGGGAGGAATGGGAAAGCTTAAAACTGATGGGTGCTTTGAAATACTTTGCAATTTTTTTTGCGGTTGAATTGGCTCATCTGGGAAATGGAATGTGACAGTGCAACTCTGGCCGGGATGTCAGGCATGTTGGCTGTTTGTACATTGATTTTTTTTTATTTTTTTTTTTTTAAAGGCTTGGTCCTGCACTATGACAGTTGCGAAGCTGTTTGGTTTATCTCTTGGTTTCAGAGGGGATTGAAGAATTTCTAATTCGCTATATTCTGATCTGTGTCTTCTCAGAGTGGCCTCGCTGCTGATTTTTGGGCTGGTTTCGTTATAGAATGGAGCTTAATTGCTCACACACTGAGCCTGGTGGAGTGCTTGGCATGGCTGTTGGACTGGTCCTTAGATCAAAGACTCACCTTGCTGACATCCAGTAACACTCTTTCTCATAAGGTGCTAGGAAGCCTTGTGGACTAAGCATGGATTTCTTGATCTGCCCTGAAAGCACCACCAGCTGCGTGTCAGGCTGGGGTTTGTAAGGCTGTGCTTTGTAAATGAGGAATAATACTGTACTTTGATGTGACATTTTGGGATCCAGTTGGATGACAACCCGCTTCAGGTTTTCTTTTCACATCTAGACGTTGTCCTGTGGTGCTCTGAACCTTGTGGACATCTTATCCGTGCTGAAAAATTGAGGGAGTCTGTTGGATTCCTAGTGGGGGAATTGCAGCTTGTCTCTGAAGCAAACCAAGACCTGAATTAAAAAAATACCCAAATTAAACCTGTTGACAAAGCTGATTTCTGGCCCCATGCCACTTCAAACAGGCTGCAGGCTGGGGAAGGTGGGTGTTGTTTATCAGAGACACATCTCTCCAAGTTTCATAAGAACTGCCTTTCAGGAAGAGGTCTAGTTAAAATAATTCCTTGCTGTATCCCATCGTGCCTTCTTGCACCCTGGGATCTTAAAACCTGATTCTGGGAATCAAAAAATAACACAAAAAACCAACCCCAAAACCCAACCTATTCGCTCAGGTCAGGCTGAGCCAAGAATGGAAAATTGTCCTAGAGGTGCTTTTGGTTCCAGCAATAATAAGACCTGTCATTTGTTACATGTTAATTGCACCTTATTATCTTTTGTAGGTTAAGTCAACCAAAGGTTTCTTGTATAGTTGGAACCAAATTGTGATCTGTAATACACTTTGCAATGTCAGGTTAGTTTGGTGGTGGGTTGTTTGTGGTTTTTCTGGTTGTTTTTTGGAATCTTGCACTTAGACTGTTTCTTTGGAGATATATTAGGTACCTGGTTCCCCCTGGAAATGTCCTGCTGTTTAAGTTCTCTTCCATATGATAATTTTAAAGCAGAGTATTGCAGGCTTTGGAGTAAGTGAGCCTTGCAGTTCCCCATGGGCAAGGTATAGATCATAATCCTTGGGTTTGAAAGACTACCAGAGGAAGCCAGTGATGAATCTAAGAAAGGAAACAAGATTTCCAAGTATTGAAGTTGTTCTACCACCGCAGATAAAACCATCTGCTCTTACCAAGTGCTCCCTGGTAGAATTATGATTGTTTTATAAAGCTTGGCTTTATTAAAGAAACTTTAGTGTTCCTGTTCTCTGCCCCCAGCGCGCTCTCCCTGTCATCTTCCTCTTTCTGTGTCTCAGGCAGTTCTCTCCTCCCAGTCTGAGGATGGTATGGAACAGTTGCTTGCTGCACGTGGTGATTAATCCATACTGGGAATCCCCAGTGCCGATTGACTGGTCCTTGACAGTGGATGGAGCAAATTCTGAAAAAAAGTGAAGGCAGATCCACAGACAGAGGCTTTGGCCAGACTATAAGCTCAGCCATTCTTGATGGGCTTTGAAATGTTTATGCCTGAATATTGGCTCAAGATCTGTGTTGTTCGATGGAAGAGGATACCCAGGATTTCTTGCATTCAAAGCTAAGGAAAATTGAGCCCAGGGAAAGACATAAAACATTGTCCTTTTTTTTTTTCCTGCCACTTAGAAAGATCTTGGCAAACTACATGAGACTGTCTAAACAGCACCAGTGTTTCTGCAGGTTACTAGATCATCTTACATAGAAGCAACACCACAGCAATCATCCTCCAGCCACTGCACTCTCATCCCATCCTTTGTTCGTTTCCATCTTTTCCTGACTTTCACCACACAAATAATGGAGAGCCTGAGATTGCTGGCTGTGGGTGGAGAGCACGGGTTTAGAGGCTGAGAGTATATTTTTTCCCCCATGAGTGTAATATAAACCTGAAATTGCAGGATTTGCCTTGTTATCGCTGTATATTTTTTTTCTAAAGACCGGTCTGGACGTGCTTTTCCAGTCAGAGCTTCCACATTCATCTGCTAATTTACTTTCTCCCAGGAAAAACAAACAAAAAATAGAAATCCCAGTCCTCTTAGTCTCCTGCAGCAGTATCCTGCTACCAGCCAGAAAAACAAGACCCTGAATTGCAGTGTTCCAGGGAGAGTTTCTCTAAAGAAGGGAAATGTATAAAGAGCGACTGAAGCCATCTTCAGAATTTTCTGATTTATTTGCGTCTCTTTCTAGAGGAATGAAGGACAGGACTTGTTGCTGACTTTAACCATGTAGGTGTCTGACCTGAGCTTGTCTCCTGGACTCCTTCAAAGGGGTGAGAGGTGCCCAGAGGAGTGATTCCTCTTGGCTTCCCTAGTTATCAGGTTCAGCAGGTGAACTCTTTGCAAATACTACTTTTTTTTCTTCACATTGACTTGAGAAGGAGTTGGATGCAAAATGTAGGTTAGATGAAGTTTCAGAGAGCTGATGCTGGGAGAGATGAATTCCAGCTCTGGTTTCTGCTCTGCATGAGTCAATTCTAGGTATTCCCTGCCCTTTTCTGGAAGCATCTTTCCAAAGGTTGTGCAAGTGACAGTGACAATGGTTTTGTGATCATGTGGAGTTAAAATAAACCAGTTGCTGTGTTACCAACCACCCCTTCTTACTTCACACATGTATTTTAAGCAGCGGTTTAATGAACCCACCTGTCCCCTTATCTCCTCTCCTGTCAGTACTCCCCTGTTTCCCTATCTGTAGTCAATCTGGATTCATGTGTTGTTTACTTATATCATTAAATATCATCATTAATCCAATTCCTTTAATTTCAACTCAAAAAAAAGAACAGTTTAACATGTTTCTCATCGTGTGTTCTGTTTTGCACCTGGAGCGGTTTGGGGGTTTCGTTTGGGGACGGAGTTGCTTTGTCTACATCACAGTTTTGCCTCCAGGCACTTCCAGTGTCTGATTAAAGCCCTTCCCTCCTGCAGGACAGCAAAAACCTTTGCAAGAAGCAACAAGTGCAATGCTTGCTTTTTTTTTTTTTCCTCTGGTTGTGGCAGACTGAGAACAGACCACCGCACTAGAACAAAAGCGAGCGAGCAAAACCAGAACCAGCAGCTGTAATTACCCGGTACACTGACGGGGTGGGACCCAGCACATCCATCTTTGTGCAGTACAGATACAGATTATTTTTTTAAACTCTTTCAGACTCTTGAAAAATGGAGCAATGGGTTAAACTTAGCACAGTCATTGGGAAGCTCACTTCATGTGAGCACCTCTCCTACAAGGACAGGCTGAGGGAGTTGGGTCTGTTCGGCCTGGAGAAGAGAAGGCTCCGGGGAGACCTTAGAGTGGTCTCCAGGATCTGAAGGGACTACAGGAAAGCTGGGGAGGGACTTTTTATAAGGACCTGTGGGGATAGGAGAAGGGGCAATGGTTTTAAATGAGAGCAGGGCAGATTCAGATGAGATTTTAGGAAGAAGCTCTTTCCTCTGAGGGTGGTGAGACACTGGAAGGGGTTGCCCAGAGCAGCTGTGGAGCCTCCTCCCTGGAAGTGTTGAAGCCCAGGCTGGATGAGACTGGGCAACCTTGTCTGGTGGGAGGTGTCCCTGCTCCTGGCAGGGGGGTGGAACTTTATGGTCTGTGGGGTCCTTTCCAGCTCAAGCCACTGTAGGATTCTAATTGAGGAGATGCATTTGGGAGGGTGACTGTCACTACCCTCCTTACCTCAACAATGAGCAGTAGTGGGCAGTACTAACACAACTCTGTCTTGTCTTTCAACCCTAATCAATGTAAATAATATTTTACTTGGGGACATCTAGTGGGAGAATAATATAGTGCATAAGCTACAGAGCCCTGAGCTGTACTGGGGCAGGTGGGGAGACTGGAGGTTCTCCTGCAGCTACCTTCAGTTTGCAATGGAAAAATCCCCACTGTCAAAATAATCCCATGAGGAGGAACAAAAAGGAATCCAGTGGAAATCTCCTTAATTTAATTTTAAAGGTACTTTTACAAAATCTTTTTCAGTTTTCAAATGGGTAAAGATTGTGAAAACAAAGTAAAAGTTTTGAAGTCTGTCACCTGGGGGAAATAAAATTCTTTTTGAAAATATAAAGAATTAAGTGGAGAATGGTCGTTCTGTCTTTTCCCCGGTCTCAACTTCAGTGGGACCTCATCTGCAGATTGAAGTGATAATAAAGTAAATAAGGGAAATGATGAAATTGTTTTGGAAACAAGGACCTCCTTTCTGGCTCACATTTGTGCAGTATTACTAATCGGGGAAGCCTGGCATGACTTGGGTCTCCTTGGAATTGCCGGTAACAATGGGAAAGTCTAAATTTTTAAGTTGTATCTTGTGTGCTGTGCCCGAGTGGCCGCAAGTCCCAGAGAAACCTGAAGTTCACGCTGTTCTTTTGCAGCAAATTTGTTTGATTTCCAAAAGAGCAAATACATTTCTCGCTCTTTGCCCTAAACACAAAGTAAGGAGGAATATTTAGATCTGCTTAGGGACACCAAGGCAAGAGAAATGATGGTGGAAGGCAAAGGAAGGGTAGAAGCAGAAAGCCTGTCACATGCTGTCTTCTCCAGCCCACTCAGCCCTGGCCCAGTCAAGGCCGTATAACAAAATTCTTTGCTTGTTTTTCAAAAAAAAATCTGCAAACTTCAAGTTTTGCTGTTACCATCTCTGGGGATGGCTTTTTTGGGATAACTCTCTTGGGCAGCTTGGCTGTCTTTAACCTTAAAGAAGCCTTCAAGGCAAAGAAGCAATAATGGCTGAGAAACCTTTTGTTCTTTTTGCGCCAGGTTATCTAACATCACCTCAGTGGTTATCTGAAGCCTGCTGGAGAAGCTGTTTCCTCTCTTTAGAACTACAAACCAGCTGAAACGGGACCAATTCCTGCCCACATTCCTGAATGGGACATTAGCCAGTGCACTTAACTGGGGCAGATGAGTTACAAAAGCCCTCCCAGCTCCTTGTGGGTGCTCTTGGGGACAAAATGAGGCTGGAGCTGGAACTGCTTGGGGGAGTTTCAGGAAGACTTCAGTAGCCATGGGACTGGTTCACCAAAGACAGGGTTTAGCAAAGGTTGGAGATCTCAGCTTGTGGATCGTGGATCCAACAATTCTTTTATTGGCTCCGAAGTAGGAGTAGTTGATCTAATAATCATTCTTTTCCATCTTGTGGAAAGCCTCTTGGAGGGAGTCAGCCTCCTCCAGCTTTTCAGGGTTTTTTTTCTCTCCTGTTGGGGTAATGAGGTGGATAAAACCCATGAATGTTCTGTATCAGAATCCTTTGACACTCTCACATGCTCCGAAGTGTGTCATCGGTTGCATGCCGAGGATTGAGCCCCCGCTGCCAATACACCCAGCAAAGGTTTCGGAAAGAGTGGAATTGGAAAAGAGGTGGGATCGGGCTCGCCCACATCATTTTCTTTTGTGCCAGTGCTAACAGACGGTTTGAGTTAAAGTGAGAAACAGCCAGGAAAAATGTGCAGATGCTTAATTCTCTGCAGGATTTATAATATTACACGGTAAGCGTTTGCACCCTATACAATAAACCCAAGTTGGCTTTACTACATGTAAAAGAAAACAAAACAAAACAAAAAAAATCACAAGTTTGACAGCAATTAGGGTGAATAGACATTTATTTTATCCTTTTACTAGCAGTACCAATTGTGATTTTATGCTCTGAAAAAGCTCATTTTAAAGTTTTATGTCTGAAGTGGCCTTGCCAAATCCAAGCTTAATATTGTTACATTAAATGGATGGTAAAATGTGTTCTTAAAACCCTCCATCCTGTAAAGGACTTGGAAGCAGGGGACTACTGCTAATGAGAGTCAGGTCCTGAAACGCAGCCCTTCTGCATGTTTGCTTGCTAGCAACCCAGCTGAAGGTGTTTGCCAGTCCCTCCCAGTACGCATCGTCCTCGCTTTTCAGACTCCAGATACCATCCAAGCTCCCGTAGACTTCCAGCCACCCAGACCACTGGCCAATCAAGCCCCAGCAGGAAACAAAAGCTGCCTGGAACTGGGCTGGCACGGTGAAAAATTTTAGAGATCTCTCACATCTTCAGAAGTGGGTCTTTCCCTTCCTATACCCCCAACCCTTCTCTTCTTTTTTTTTTTCAACTCCTTTGGCTCTAAGAAGAAGCCCTAAAACCATTGGTTAGAACCAGCTTCAGCAGTTAGAGGAATTTTGGTAACATTTTATTATTTTCTTCACGCATCCAATGTCTTTATTATGTAAGATGTCCCCAGGTATGAAGGAGCTTCAGGTACATGGTGCTTGGATCACTCCCATCACTACTGATTAATCACCCACAGAAGCCTATGTGACCAGGTGATTCAGCCCCCACAGCACCCCTGGTTTCTTCATGCCTTCAAATATTTTCTTTCTCTTCTTTTTTTAAATGGTCGGTTGGACCAAACCTGTGACTATTGTGCACCGGCAGCTGTTGGGGTTCCCATGTGCTGTTCACTGTGCCACCAGTACACAGACAGTACAAGAAGCTGTGGAAAGAGCTGTACTGGAAAGTAAGTGTCGTAATTAGCTCTGTTCTAAGCACAAGGAGCTGAGACAGGACTTAAGTGATGTGGCTTATTCCAGATAAGATGCCCCTCCTTGTGCACAGGGCCCCTCAAACTGGTTGAGCAGTTCTCCAGGTTTGTCTGGAGGATGCCAATTAACCAGTGCTGCCCTAATACCCTGCAGAGTTCAGCAGGCTCATCAAGGGTGTGGAGAGCTTCCCATGCACGCCCAGAGCCTTCGCTTCCCTCCCCAGACGAGACCAGGAAATAACACAAGAAGCTAAGAGGAGATAATTACAGGGTAAGAACTGTCCAAGCTGAAGGGTAGCGATTGCCTGAAGGTAACACGTGAGGGCTGCAGGTACTGAAAGCTGCTGCAGGAGAACTTGCAGCTGCCACCGCGCTGTTTCCAGTAGAGCAGGTCTCCATCTTGTTCCTGTGTGTAGAATTGTTTTGGTTGGAAGAGACTTCAGCTCATGGAGTCCAAGCATTCCCCCAGCACTGCCAGGGCACCACTAAACCATGTCCCTTGGCACCACATCTGCGTATCTTATAAATACCTCCAGGGATGGGGACTCCACCACTGCCCTGGGCACCCTGGGCCAGGCCTGGACAGCCCTGGAGGGGAAGTAGTTCTTCCTCATGTCCGACCTAAACCTCCCCTTGTGCAGCTTGAGGCCATTTCCACTTGTCCTGTCGGTTCCTTGCAGTTCATAGAATGGCTTGAGTTGGAAGGGACCTTAAAGATCATCCAGCTCCAAACCCCTGTCGTTGGCAGGGACACCTCTCGCTAGACCAGGTTGCTCAGAGCCTCATCCAGCTTGGTCTTATTACTTATTTTTTCAGTCCATGGTCACGTTTAGCTGTCCCTTTTTTCACTGCCACGTGTCTTTTTTAAAAAAAACCTCATTGTTTTCTATTTAAAAACATCTCCATCAGCTTTCCCAGGGGGATGCAGGGTGCTTGAGCAAGAGGAGCAGCTCTGGGACGGCGATGCCTTTCTGTCAGAGTAGGTGGCAATGTGGGACAGGGTGCCTTGGGAGAGTTGTGCAACGGTTGTGTTCCAGGCACTGGGCTGCTGGATTGCGGGCACTGGAGCGAGGCCGGTTTTCCAGCCTGCCAACTTCAGGAATAAAATTTCTGATGTGTGGGAAGGAGAGAGCAGCTGGGATGAGGGATGAATCGATGGGGTTTCTGAGGCTGATGAGGGAATCCAGTTTCTGCAGGTACAACTAACAGGAAAGAAAATAAGTATAAGCCGGTCGGTGCTGGAATGGTTTTCTGTTCCTCACACCTCGGTGGCAAATCCTTGAACTAAACACCTGTGGGGTGCTTCGGAGCCAATTTCTAAAGGTCTCCACCCAGAACAGTTTTCCTGGAGGGAAGGAAGGGCCCGTTTGGGGATTACAGATTAAACTGGGCATGGAATTTAGATCTGATGGCAATTTGCAGGTGTTATCAGATTGTAATTTAGAAATTGATCTTCTCTCTTAATATACATGTGAAATCGAGGGTGCATCTAGAAGAAATCAACAGTGAGAGTGAAACTCATCTGCAGCCCATCTTTTAAAATCAAATGTGAAATCTACAGTTTGATTGGAGTGGGAGTGATGATTTCAGTGGAGTGATCTTTGTTGCCCAATCCTTTTAAAAAACACTTTCAGGGAGCTAAGAAGTCATTTTAGCAGTGCGTGGGGATACCTTCCCATGGGAACCTAGGAAAACAGACAAACTGGAGTGTTTCTAAGTGCAGAGGTACCACCATAGGAAGATCAAGTCCCGAATAAATCTCAAAGCCTAGAATTTGGGTGTTCATCCTCTCAGCACTGAAGGGAGAGCTAAGGATGAATGTGCTTCTACTTGAGGCCATCTCCAGTAGGTGCCTGAAGTTGATTGGAATGAGCGTGTGCCAGGTATTATTCTGGACAGACTTGGTGTCACTGGGAGGAGAAGGTATTTCAAGGAGAGCATTTATTTGGGAGGGACCTAAAATAATGAAATAACTTAATGTCACAGCACTTTAGTTTCTACAGGAGGAGAAAACTCTGGCAACGTGAGTCAGGCCGTCCTCTAAGAATGACTAATATTCTAAACAAATGGTGAGATAGTGGCATTAAGCTCCCTTTTCTAACTGCAGTTCTTAAAGGTCATGAAACTGAGTTTTCCAGTTTCAGCTTTTCCCATCTCCTTTGCTGAACAGTAATCAGGTCATTGGGCCACTTCCCTTGGAGACTGACCAATACAGCCTCAGCTTTATTCTAAATATAGCAGCCCTTTTTTTAACATTCTTAGTTTTCCCACTTTTTTTTTTTTTTGCTTCACTTTACTCTTTTAAAGTGAATTTAGTGTGGCAGAAAAGTGCCAGATCGACATCACTGGAAAATGACGTTCCAGGGCTGCTGTTTATCCGTGGAGAGCAGCCTGTGTTTATCCCCAGCGTCCTGGTGGTGCTGTGGAAAGGCAACTTTGCACCGCTCCACTGGCATGCCTTAACCTTGACCTGTGGAAACTGGGCTGGGCTTAACCTCTGTGTCTTGCCATCCCAAACCACCCTGTGCAGGCAGCCAACAGAATTACCAAATCCTCTTGTCCTGGTTGCTTTGGAACTCAGAGGGCGGTCGGCACAGGGCTGGATTTGCTGTTTTACCGGCCTCAGTAACACCCTTCTGCACAGCTTGCTTCCTGGGATTTAGCTTGTCCGCCTGAAGATGAGGCATCCAGTCCAAGCTGGTATCTCTGGACACCCTCTATAATCACCTGAAGAGGGGAGAGGACCTGAGTGAAGAAGCCCTCTATGAGGGAGGCTGTAGAGCTCTGTTTCTAGCCCAGTTTTTTCTCCCTTGTGATGGCTTTGAAGCCATCAGACAGGTGACTTATAGTTGGGTCGAGTTTAATGAGTTGAATCCCACCCAAAGTGATGGGAGAAAACCCAAACATATTGAATGGCCCCCTTCCTCTGCTATGGCAATTGCTCTCTATTTTCTTAGGCCCCAGTCCTACAACTGGATTCCTGGAGACTCGAGCCTCTGCTGTGGCTGATACTGGTCCCAGAGCAGAGCTTTCTTTTGCAGACCCTCCAGGGTGCTGTCTGCAGCCAACTTCAGAGGAGAGAAGCTCTTTTGAAACCTTGACGTCCACAGGTTTGCACAACACCCCAAACAACGGGGGAAGTGTGGTCCTGGTGGGAGCCTCTGGTTGTGATTGAAACATCAGCTTCTAAGTAAATAGTACTAGAATTTAATTTTAATAACTCTGCCCTGCTGTTTATTGTGTCACTGAGAAGTATTCTAGAGGGTATGATCGCTACAATTTGCTCCTGTAATTGCAGCTTCATCTTTTGCAAAATGCGCGATGCTTTTCACTTTCAATCCACAGAAAGAATTGCAGATCGACCCTGACAGCTCCCAGCTTTTCCCTTTTCCCCTGTGTGCTTTCATTTCTCTTGATGATTCTTGGCTTTCTGCTTTGGAAGCTGCGGGACTGTTTTGCAGGCCCTGGGATGTACAGATTAAAAACCCGTTTAGCAAGATATCCCCAAATCTATTTCTCCTCGTGATGTTCCCAAATGATCTTCTGCTGTAGCAGCCGTCCAGCCCAAGGGAATAAAACTGTCTTCGTGCTCTGATTCTCTTTATGTTCCAAATTCTAGAATTGATAGAGCTTGGTTTAAATGACACAGATGCTTCACAGCACAGGGAGCTGAGTGTGCAACTTTATACATTACATTTTCTTACAGTTTCGTCTTTGTTGCTGAAGCTAATGAGGTATATTCTGGCAGAGGGGAGGCTTAAAGAGCTGCAGTGAGTTACCTGTTTGGCACAGTTTGGTCTGTGGCTTACTGGGGGAAATTCAGTGCTTCAGGAAACACTTTCTCCTCGTTTACTTGAAGCTGACAGAAGATGAAGGTGCTCAGCAGTAAGGAAACCTGCAAGTCTACCACCATCAGTGGTACAGCTGCAAGAAGAGTCCCTGGGCAAATACGCTCCAAAAATGTTACACTTATGACTGGAGGCCCTTAATACAAGTTTGGCTTGAAATGGAGACAATAGCCCAGCAGAAATCTGGTCGGTGGGAGGGCATTCACGGGCAATGATTAGCTCAGTCTGACAAATAATTGCAATGATCAAAAAGAATTTGGATCCAAAGTATGATTTGGCTGCACTTCTTTTTATTTTATCCCCTGGCTACAGCTGGGCTCTCCTGAGCACAACCAGTTTGGCCAAGACAGCAGAAACTGAAGCTTCCTACAAAGCCCGTCTGGAAAGGCCTTGAAGTGTCATCAGTCCCATGCTATGTCCTTGCAACAGAGGGTCTGCACAGAGATGTGTGTCTCAGGAAGATCTGGATTGTGTCTGCTCTCCACGTGCAAACACTAGAAAATAAACCCACGTTTGTCTCAAACGTACTGGCCTTGAGGACCTTCCTGTTACGTGGATGGATATGGTTGTGAGTCCACTCGCCACCCCTCAGCTTCTTGACACTCAGACTGTGCTTATCAGTGACTTCCCCTTCCCTTCTTGTGGGAGCAGGTTTGGGTTTTGCCAGCAAAGAACAAATTGTGTTTGATTTGATTTTGGCTTGGTTATTTTTATCAGAGACTGTTCTAGAAAGTGGCTGACCCTGGGTTAGGGCAGTAGCTCTAGGAGGCCTTTGGACCCCCAGCTGCTGTGATGTATCACAATCTCTGTTTTGGTTTTTTTTTTTCCCCTCTCCTAAAGGTTTTCTGTAAAATCTGCGTGAATCTAGTAGATGAGTCTTGTCGTCGCAAACTTTTGTCATCCAAGTGAGTTCCCATGGACTCCTGACGAGCCACTGGGCAGAACTACGTATCTACAGAAAGGGATTGAGTCCACCACCTAATTCTGCCTCACCCCTGAGGCGTTGGGTGTTGTCCTGTAGTTCTTATGGAGAAACGACAGTGATTTCTTCCTTGGGCCCTTGCCCAGTCAGAAACCACATAAGGCTCCACATCTCTAAATTCCTTGAGTATTGTGTCCAGTTTTGGGCACCTCAATATAAGAGAGATATCCAGGTGCTGGAGCGAGGGCAGAGGAGGCAATGAAGCTGGGGAAGGACCTGGAGAATAAATCTTATGAAGAGCAATTGAAGGAGCTGGGGCTGTTTAGTTTGAGGAAGAGGAGGCTGAGGGGAGACCTCCTCCCTCTCTGCAACTACCTGAAAGGACGTTGTAGAGAGGTTGGTGCTGATCTCCTCTCACAGGCCATTAGTGATAGAACAAGAGGGAACGGCTTCAAACTGCAACAGGGTGGGTTTAGACTGGACATTAGGAAAAAATTTTTCCCAGAAAGAGTAGTCAGCCATTGGAACAGGCTGCCCAGGGAGGTGATTGAGTCCCCATCCCTGGAGGTGTTTCAAGGTCGTTCAGATGTGGTGTTGGGGGATGTGGTGTAGGGTTGAGCTTTGTAGAGTAGGGTTAGTGGTTGGATTCGAGGATCCCAAAGGTCTTTTCCAACTTGACTGATTCTGTGATTCTATTCTATGATCTCTGCAGAGTGCTCAGTGTGAAGCAGGTATTAGTAACGTTCAGCCATCCTGAGATCCCAACAAACACTAACAACAAAACAACCCCCAGAAAATGTTGTGGCTCAGTTCTGTAACCTGTGAGGAAAGGGAAAAAAAGACTTTTTCAAAGTATATTTTACAATTTCTTGTCTCAAACCAAAGGCAGCTAGTGGGTCTGCCTTCAGATAGACAGATATTTGTCACTCTATTATTGTTTTACAGTGTCAGTTCCAGACACTTAAGTATTGTTGGAATGCAGTAGGGGGGAGGAAAAAAAAATCATGTTTTAAATCTCCGATGGGGTAATAAACTGCAGCCAGGAGCTAATTGTCCTGAAACTTGATCCTTTACAATATGTTATTGCTGTAATGGGACTACCCAACTCTACTGCACTGGGGTTTGTATCCCCATTAGTTAGGTAGTACATACACATTCAAAAAAACACCCCAGATCACAGGTTTGCTCCCAGCTGTAGGCTTAAGCACAATTCTCAAAGCGATCGATGCATTTTGTACATTAAGCTAGCAAGGGAGGGCATTAATCCTCATCAAGTTTAATGGTTCACCGTGGAGTTGCTCCCTACCAACTTTCTTCCACCCAAGAAGTCCTGAGAATGTTGTACCCCTCCTGTCAGGAGAAAATGAATCATCACCCAGAGTCTGGAAGGCCAGAGGTGAATTGGAAGCCGCGCTATGGAACACTCACACTACAGTATTATTATTTTCTTTTTACACCGGCATTAAATAATATTTGAGCTCAGGGTGGTCAGCCCAATGGGTGGTTTAATGTGCTGAATGCAACCAAAGAAAGAGTACCATCCATCACGGGCTCAGGATTTGTTCAACAATCTGGTTTGGTTTGGTTTGGTTTCTCCCGGACTAGGTAGTAGCCAAGCGGATCTTAAAATGCCACGTCCAACTTCTAAATGTTAACCCTCAGTTTGGATGGAATTTTGGCTGGAAAATCTTTTGAAGATCCAAAAAAATTCTTACTCAGTGTTTTTCTCATCTATGTTCTGGGTAAGGTGATTAATAGATGTGCTTAATTACCATTGGAAAAGCTATTCTAAGGATGTTTTAGCCACACAGAATGAGATTCATTGAAGCTGGTGCAATTTTGGGCCACGTTTGAATGGAAATTTGCTGAATTTTTATTCTGAGAATTTTCCAGCTGTGAAATTTCATGTGAGAATCTGTTCTCAGAAGATTTCCATCCAATCCTTGGCTCCTAGAGTCATAGAATATCCTGAGTTGGGACACATACTTTTGAACCTCCCTTGTGTGCTTCTCAAATTTACCAGTGATTCTACTCATTGTGCTATTTTGTTTGTTTCTTGTGCTATTTTGTCGTATCTGTGCCGCTTCTCGTCCGATAAGCTCATTCTGAAAGGGGATACTTGATATAATACCTTAGGCTTGGGATAGTGTCTTTCTATCTATAGAAGATGGTGCATCTGCAGTGAAGCTGAGAGTAGGTGGTTGATGTTGGTACTAACAGGGGAAACAAACTGGTTTTCTTCCTAAAGCTGAAAATCCTAGAATGGCTTGAGTGGGAAGGGTCCTTCAAGATACCTCGTTCCAACCCCCTGCCAGGAGCAGGGGCACCCCCCACTAGAGCAGGTTGCTCAGGGCATCATCCACCGTGGGCTTAAACACTTCCAGGGATGAGACTCCACAGCTTCTCTGGACAACCCCTTCCAGTGTCTCACCACCCTCAGAGGAAAGAGCTTCTTCCTGATGTCCAATCTAAATCTCCCCTGCTCTAGTTTAAAACCGTTGCCCCTTGTCCTATCCCCACAGGCCCTTATGCCTCAGGTAACTGGGCAGCCCATTAACACCAAGCTGCCAAACAGGTAGATGACAAAGCCAGTTGCTACTTCATACCAGTGAGGATCTGACAAGTAGACAAAATAATTGGAGCAGGTATGATACTTAATATGAAAGTTAAGAGCTGGGCGCTGTCAGGACCGGGGTGTGCAGGGAGCCTGTGTGAAGTGAGGAAGTGTTTTACACAATCATTTGTCAGCCCAGAACTGCTCATTAAACAATGGCCAGTCTCTCTTTCTAAGTAAATTCGCTCCCTCCTGCCTCAGGAGAGCTGGGATGTACGTGTATATATATATATATATATATATATACGCACACCTAACCTCCTATGGTTTAGACACAGCAATTAGAAACTAATTACACTAAAACACTTAATCCCAATACGGGGTTGGGGGGGGAACCTGTTGAAATTTGGAGCTGTTCATCCATCATTGGAAGTGAACAAATGCCAAAGGGAAGGAACGGAGCTGAAGCCAAAGTAGCTCGAGGAGGTTTTTCTGTTTAGTCTTTTTCTAACCATAGAAGAGCGTGTTTTGTCACAGGGGGTCTTACTGGGATTAGGTTTATATTGAGCTTTCCAGGGATGTTTTGGAATGTAATAGTTAAATTTTATTCTCAACTCTCTCTCAGCATCTTAATTTAATTCAGCCGGGGCAAGAATTGAAATTAAACGCAGCTTTGGTGTAACGAACAAGAAAAACCTCGTACTAATAAAAAAAGGGAGCCTTCAGCTTGTGGATCTAACAACTTCTGAACCAAGTGCTCCCGGTGATTTAATATTCAGTTTTACATGTGTATGGTTGAGGGGGGTGGAAAATTGCTTCTTCATGGGGTGATATGACAGGAACTTTCTAACCAAATCAGGATTATTTTTTTTTTGGTTTCAATTTTCCGTAGAGCTGATCAAACTCAGGAATTTCCATTCTATGAGCAATTGCCCTTGATAAAATCTAAGTTGATTTTTGCCTTGTGAGGTGTGTCCTTGCGCTATACAATGAAAGCCAGTGAGGAGAAAGCAAAATGTCCTTGCTGCCAGAAACCAGCGAAGGTCACCGTTTTTGGCAAAAGTCAGAAAAATTGATGCGCAGCTTCAAAACACTTGGATTTCACGATAAAAAGCTGTCGCGCTGGAAAAATATCGATCAGCTCCGCGTGAAAGATCACGTTGCATTTGTGGAGGAAAAGTTTAGGAGAGGCCTTTGGGTGATTCACGTTCCTCTTGTTTCTCCCCTGGCTTTGTGATGGGCCAAAATAAGCTGCAAGGTCCCAATCACATCTCGGGCCGAGTCGCTTGGCAGGTAACGCGTATTCCACAGACATCAGGGGTACACGCGGCCGAGTCCAAGTGGAGCCCGCGTTCAGCTCCACACAAGAGAGGTTGATTGTTTTGGCCTCTTTCCTTTGCTCTAGGGTAAAATAGAGGCACCCTTCTTGGGATATTATTGGTGCGAAATCGTAAGTTACAGTTTTATTACCAGTTGCTGCGTGCGTGTGTGAGGGAGAGAGAGGAGGTGGCGGCTACAGGAGAGTATAACCACTCTTTTGTGACTAGGAATCCATTCTTTTATTTTTTTTTTTTTTTTTTCAAAACACAGGTTTAACTTTAGGCAGAGAAAAACAGAATTTGCTTTCCCGAATAGCATCAAACAGATATTATTTTTTTTTCAAGTCTGCTTTTCTTCCAACTTGGTGAATTCTTCAGTTTGCCTTGCTGAAAAATTAGGGAAAAAAAAAAAAAAGTGAGCATATGGATTTATCCTCTCTTCTTGTAATGCCCATGTTGCATCCTACAAAAAGTTTCAATCATGTGTTGCAGTGTTTTCAAGCACTGTGGAAAACCCCACTGCCCGTGGATCACCTCAGCACCCTGAAGGTCTTGGTAACACAGATAAAATCTGACTTCTTAGCACTTGTCAAGCAGCCCAGTGTTGCATGAGACTTTTCTCCTGCTAAGTGAAGAAGGCCACAGCAGAAGTGCTACCCAGGGGGAGCGGGAGTAAAATTTTTGGAGAGGAGAACGACCAAATTTATCATATCCTCCTCTGGGCATCGTATTCGGTGTAGTTTAGTGGTGCACTGTTCGGTCACAATAGTTTTGATGACCTGCTGACCTATCTGCACAGTTGTAGATGACAAAGATGTTCAGAAATCAGTAAGAACACTTCCACTTTTCAGGCAGCGTTGGATCCAGAGGAGGACAGAAGGAGGAGCTTTCCCATATGGTCACTGGAAAACTGGTCACGTATTGATCTACAGCAACCATGTTTTTCACATAAAACATCTCCCTGCATTTCATTACAGATTTCAAGGACCTACAATCTTGTGTTGAGTTGTAAAGTTCTGGCCAATGACTTGGTTTGCTTCCAAAGCAACAGACTGAGAAACTTGGATCTGAAATCAGGGCTGTTGAGGGAAGTATTTTTCCCCTTATGAACTCCAGGATGTTTTCAGTGATAGTTTTGTGTAAGGTACAGATTTATTTACTTTTCCCAAGGTCAGAAGCCTCAGCTGAGATACTTCGTAGAGTCCAAAACTGATGGGTTTCGGCAACTGGAAGATGTTTGCGTTCGGCTCTGCAGCACTGGGACAACACATTCTTCGGGGCAATACCGTGACTAGTTTGTCATCGTGCCCCTCTCCTTGGCCATGACTGCAGGAACATTCAGCCATATCCTGATACGTGCTGCTTCTGCAATTCCTACCTCAGCCATCTCCATTCTCCTAACAAACTAGGGCTGATCTTCTGCGTTTACAGCCAGCGGGAGTCACGTCCTCCAAGACATGTCCTTTCCCAGTGTGTTTCGAGGAGTGATGATCCATGAGGACTTTAGTTCACTTCCTGAAGGGATTTAACTACCATTGGAACAATCTGTACATATTGTTCAGGCAATGATACGAGCTCACCTTAAGCGCCACGGCGGGTAGGGGGGAGCGGGATCGGTCTTTTCTCGCTCTTCTGTGTTCATGGACCTCCAGTTGTCTCTATACCTTGGATGGTGTTTGGAAGCAAGAGGCAGGGATGACAAAAGACCTTGGGCAGAGCGATTCTTGTGACGGGCAGAGCTTGGAGTGACTGCCCTGCTCTTCCAAGAGATGCTCCGTAAAACTGCTAAATTTAGAGAACATTAAAGGTACTTTGGTATTTTTTTCTTCAATGATTGTTCCAGTATTTTGTAACTTCTGTTCCCCTCTGGCTGGGATTTGAGAAACCTCTCCCTCCCACCCCCTCCCCAACTCCTTGACAGCAATCGCTAGTTGTAAAATAATAGACCATCAGCCAGCAATAATTTGCAATCCAAACAGACTTGACGCTCTCTGACATTTATTGAAACCTCAGACCCTGTTCGCTGGTTTCAGTTTTCCTCCCTTTGCTCTGTTTTTACAGACAGACAAGTGCTTAGATTTGGGTTTAATAATGAGGAGAAATTTCGTCTTGGCCCAGCTTTGCTTGTGTTGGCTGCGGCGGGGGCTTGCAGCAGACGGGCGGTTGGAGTTAATTACGCTAAATGGTGAGAACATTATTTGACCCCACTGGTTCGGCACCAGATGTTGTAGGTTGCCTCAGAAAGCAGCGCAGACGTAACGCTTTCAGGGCTGGAGAACATACTTGGAGCTTAGTCGCTTTTTTTTTTTTTTTTTTTTTCTGCAGCATTAACTATCCCAGGATAAGCCCGGGACAAACAAAGCGTTGCGTTTTACTGGGGACAGATGACAACGCTCGGCTTTAGCCACTTGGGGCAAATGAGGGTATCGTTGTATTTTGGGAATCGAAGGCATCAAAAACCTCCCCCCTCAAAAAAAAAAAAATCATTTTGCTCACCGTATAGTTAACGTTCTGCCAGCACGAGGTATCGACTTTGGTAAATCCTTCCTGGAAAGTGAACTTTACATTTATGGGCCAGACATGATGGAATTTAATGTTTGAAAATGATTAAAGGATTTTGTTCTTTCCTAGTAACAACTGCATTTATCAAGGTGGCAGCCGCGGTGGCCTTAGAAAGAGCTGAAATGTAACCGAACTGCTGAGCTTACGCTGGCGCGGGTCTGGGAATCCCTCCGGTCTTTAAGCATTAGGATCGGGGAATTACAGTCGGAGATATGGGAGGCAGGGAGTACAAAGTGTTTATTGACCCCAGTCTGTGTTAATAAAGCATTAGAAGTATTACCTGCTTGGGGATTGTCAGGGCACGGCAAAGTTGTACTGACCTGCGTGGAAAACCGAAACTCCTTTTAGTCTTTGAGTAAACTGTTTGGAGTGGGGGAACGACAACCCTTCGGCAGACTTATGTATCACAGGAGAGCGAGAGAAAGAGCCTTCTCACCGCAAAACAGAATGTACTCCCCTTGCTTTTCTTTGCTTGCCTGGTAGTAATAAGGTTTTTAACGTGGCACAGTTTCTAGACAAATTTGAGTTATGTCTCCTCTCCAACTGATGATGTCGATCGATCGCGGTTTCCTAACCAGTAGCCCTTCTTCAGTCCCATCCCCTCTGTGTGTGAGGCTGCTTTGGGTGCAGGGACAGTCGGTTCACACACCTTCCAGCAGTTCTGAACGGTATCTCGTCATCTGTTTGGGGGTGACATTCTCTACTGGAGCAAAAGCCTTGACTAAAGTCAGCAGAATTCAGAATCACTTGATAATTTTAGTTGTTCAAAGTCTCTAGTATTTATTTTTTTTAAACATCAGCGTTATTTCAGGAGCTTAACCGTAATGAATTCTTGGTTCAGCTTTGCTGTTCCTTCATCATTCTTCCACAGAGGGACTGCAGAGGCTGCGCTGCTGAAGACCAGGCTATACGATAAAGTGATTCAAGTTCCGTGTTACTACATCTAAACGAAACTCTGTAAAGTCCCTCAGAAGATTCTCTTCCACTCAGAACTCTTCCATTTTCCCTTTTCACTTGGAGCTTGGCTGCCATCCAGCACTGTTCTCCCATCACATAAAAACCCAACACAGAACCCTGTGATTGGACTATTGCCACCATTTCCTGAATCAGTGAAATTTTTTTCAGTCATCTTGATCTATCAGAGTCCTATAGATATGTCTTTTCATGAAAAAAAGTCCTGTAGAATCAGCGGAGCGATTCCGTAACGACTGCAGCACGAGTCTGAACAAAATGTCCTATCTGGTTTTTGGTGTGTAAAAGCAACACCCCAGCTGCTGAACTTTGTGTGGAGAGTGTCACTTTGGGACCCTGCTCCCTGCGCTGCGCTTCAGGGCACATCCCCTGTGACCGACGGCTATAAATTATGCCGATATACTAAGGCTCACGATACAGTAAAGAGCAAGGAAGTGGCAGTGATACAAGGCTCAGTTCTGAGAAAAACCTTCTGGTTTCACTTGACCCTCTAAAGTGGATGCAGATGCAGATGCACACAAGCGTGATACCATGGCCAGAACTCTTCCAAGAATCCAGTATCTGAAGAGGGCTACAGGAAAGATGGGGAGGGACATTTTATAAAGGCCTGTGGTGATAGGACAAGGGGCAGTAGTTTGAAACTAGAGCAGGGCAGATTTAGATGGGACATTAGGAAGAAGCTCTTTCCTCTGAGGATGGTGAGACACTGGAAGGGGTTGCCCAGAGCAGCTGTGGAGCCTCATCCCTGGAAGTGTTGAAGCCCACGGTGGATGAGGCTCTAAGCAACCTGCTCTGGTGGGAGGTGTCCCTGCCCGTGGCAGGGGGGCTGGAACGAGATGATCTTTAAGCTTCCTTCCAACTCAAGCCATTCTATCAAGAATGACATGAAATATCAGAAATAGTATTTTGTACCTATCTACTTGGGCCATCATTGTTAGGACAGGAGAGAAGTCACTTGGAGCTCTCTCAGTTGTTTCTGAAGAGCAGAGGAGGGGACACGTTGGATCACAGCAGCATCCAAGTGCTATCAGGTTGGCATAGATCATTCCAGCTTTTTTCCTCTCTTTGAGCACTAAGTAGGTACCTTTGGCTGAACTGTGCAATTTTCTGTATATATTTTATGCAAAATCATTTGCCAAACGTCCATCTTAAGAGTTCTTCATTAAGCTTAGAGATGGCAGCAATCTTGGATGGAGAAAGACTGGTTTAGGTGTACTGGGGTTTTCCAAGAGAGATTTCGATTCGCGTGGGGACGGCAACACTGTCTATAATTTACTGTGAACCATGAGAGGCATTAGCTGAAATTTTCAGGAGCAGGTTAGGTTGAAAAAATTTATGACAGCATTTAGAAACATTAGACTTCAGACTGCATGCCAGAGCATGACAAAATAGCAGGTAATAACAGATCTCATTAGAACTGTTTATTTAAATTGAACATTATCCTGTCAGGGATGTTTTCACTGCTGTACAGGTCTTATTTTCATCCAGATTAACTTCTACCAAGTACCAGCACCCAGAGAGGTCTTCCTAGGGACTGCTTGGTGTGCGTATTCGTTCCAGCGTGCTCACCAAATGTCATGTTTTCTATGTTGTTTTTGAATTCTAAGGATGCTGCTACTTTCTGTTCTTCTTTATTCACCCTCTCCCTATTTAATTACCTTTATGGATCAAAAAGCAATTACATTTCCAGTAGGATCGAAGTGATTCAGACTCCAGTGCTCTATTTCAAAACCATAGATAAATCCAGAAACACTCCTATCTTTTTAATTTATTCCAACAAATCAAACTGTTTCCTTGTATGTTAGTTATAAGACTTTGGAAAAATTCGGTCTTAACGCTCTTTAAAGGGATGTTCCAGGGCACGGAAAATGGCTGTTTGGGAACAGTGGAGGAACCAACAGGTTTTCCTGGAGGCCGCTTTACCCTAAGTATCTCCAGGTAAAAATAAAGAAAGGATCTTATCTAAACCCTGTTGATAAAGGAGGAGCTATTGCGCCAACTCAAGAGGGGCTCCCCCATGTCCCACTACCTTTGATTTCCATTTGCTCACCCCTGTGACTTTGATGAAAAGCAATAAAATGCTGTTACCTGCAGTGGAACCAGTTTAATAGGGGCTTTATTATTCACTTCACAAGTTTCACATCCACCTTTTCCTTACCCTCAAAGCTCCAGTAAAACATGTTTTAGCCTATCAGGGTTAAAAAGTGTCCTTCTGCCAGAAACCCATCGAATCCATTTACTAATGACGTAAATTCAAGACAATATAATGTTTTTGATTCATGTTTTTTGGAAAGCATTTTGAGTTGACTTCCCTGTAAAATCTTGCCACTTGATTAATCCCCGTTGAGTAGCTGGCAGACAGCTCCCTGCTTTATTTGGCCGATGGCACTGGTTTTGAGATAGTGCCCAGCCCTGCCATTCTCGGTAGGGCAATAAGCAATTTGAAAAATGCCTTTCAACAGCAGGTGAAATGTCTGAAGAGACTCACCTGCCAGGCTCTCCAGGATCAATCAACAGCCATGATGGCCATGGTGGCATTAATTATGGATGGTGTGGGGACAAAGCATACCTTTGGCTTCTCACTGAAACTACCAGACCTTTCCCAGGGAAGGTCTTTTAGAACAGAATTTCGAATGTGCTTCTGCAAGGTTTCTCTTGCTGACAGACCTTTGTTTTCCCCGGAGGCAACTTCATGGTCATCAACACAACAAGCGTAGAAGAACTTCTCCTGAATTAAGAGAAATGGACACAGCTACGCAGAAATCCTTCTCACCAAAAATACTACTCATAGAATCATAGAATGCTTTGGGTTGGAAGGGACCTTAAAGATCATCTAGTTCCTACTCCGCCCATCTATCCCTGAGCTGCCGACTTCTAGACTCTCCTATTACCAGCCAAGTTCTTTTGGACTGTGTTGGGTGAATAATGTATATGCTGGTCACTTCTCCTTACTTTTCTAGTTTGTCTCGGTTTATGACCTTTTCATGTGTGTTAATATTTGGTTCTCAGTGTTTTAAAAACTTTAAGATTCACATGCCCAAAGAATCTGGATTACTAGATAGAAGTGAGCATAAAGATAACGAGAAGGACTTGAAACTAAAGAAATTCAGAGGCATATTTAAACTTTTTAACAGTAGGCAATCAGCCACCAACAGTTTATTAGCAGAAGCACTGCACTTCACTGCAAAAATCTTTAAATCATTCCTGCTTCTGTTTCTAAATGATATTAACTTCAAGCCGCCGAGTTCACTTGTGTCGTTTTTAGGTAATGGAGAAGAAAATTTTCCTTGCTTCAGGAAACACAGGGTATAATTCTGTGGCTGACATTGTGGTAGTGTGCAGGCTGAATTTTCCTTTCTGGCAAAGCTCGGTGAAATTATAGTGTATTTTCAGCTTGAATTCTCAAGCACCTGAAAGATCCAAGCCCCTCCGGTAGGTGTGTGGATGCAGTAAGGGTAGCTCTTCAGCTTCCTGGACAGGAGCAGGACAGGCTTCTCCGTCCTTTCCTGACAGACGCCCTTCACCCTGCTGCACGGAATTGGGTTTTGCTGGAGCCCTTCGTTCTCGGTGTCCGTGCTGAGCCAGCTAACCAGATGCTGGTTGTTGTGGTGGCTGATCTACATTTTCAACTAAACAGAAGTCATTCTGTGGTCTTGGTGGGAAGCTCACCCACCCCCAGCATTTTTGCTAAGTTCTCGGATTGCAAACAGCAAAAAAATGCCGTGGATTTCATCCCAGAGTGGTAGCGGGCATCGGACTGCTCTGCCTGGGATATTGTTTTCCTTGAGGCCAGCGTGGTACCTCCTGACATAAAGCAAATACTCAGAGATACCATCACCTCATAAATTTGCAGTCTTCAGAGCGTATGTGCTGATTTAAAAGACGTGGCTTTTCCTCCCCGGTTCTCCCACTTGAATCCAAAGCGTTGCTAACTCCTCAAATGATGATGAGTTGTCTTCTCTGATGTGGCAGCCTCCGAGCGCTGGCGGAACAGACCATGGCAATCCCCAGCTCTGGTGGGATCAGCACCGTGCCACGGCGGGTGCTTGCCAAGGTCTGACACAGGCTGTGAGAAGAGCACATGAAAAGGAAATGTTGGCTTTATGGTGCTGCTTTAATCCAGAGCTGTGCCGTGGAAAATACCACACCAGCAAAGTCGGATTGTGGGTTTGCTTTCTGGCTAAAACAAATCTTTCTTGTTTTGGTTTTTTTTTTTTTTGGTTTCTGCCATATCTTTCCGAGGGAAAAGGGGGAAGCATCTGTGTTATTGCTTGCTAAACAACTCCAGTGTGCCCAGCCAAGCCACAGGAGAAAATTTTCAACAGGGAAGAAAATTCACAAAGGTATTCGGGCTCCAAGCCTGGGCTCACATGGCCGCGTGTCTTCCCACCTCCTTTCCCCCAGCCCAGCTGTTCTTCACCTAAAAAAAC
Organism: Baryphthengus martii; assembly: GCA_013396935.1. Taxonomy (NCBI): domain Eukaryota; kingdom Metazoa; phylum Chordata; class Aves; order Coraciiformes; family Momotidae; genus Baryphthengus; species Baryphthengus martii. Next base: position 28,324 of record VWZK01001067.1, read on the forward strand.
CCACTGACTGTTTTTCTGATTCTATTGCAAAGTTCAAGGTGCCGTTGACCATCCTGATATTTATTCACAAAATTGCTTCATACCAGTCTGTGCCGAGGTGTTGCCTTCCCAGTCTGGATAAAAAGAGAATTCCTGTGGCAGTGCTGTCAGGTGGATGCTGGGACGGACTGACTGACTGACCGACAGACTGACTGGCCTTCACGGGATTTCAAGGGGTTGTTGGAAAAGCAGGGGCATTTATCTATTTATTGAGGTTTTATTTATTAAGTTATCCAGCCTCGAGGCCAGAGGATGGAAAAACTGACAATGGGAATGAATCATGTAAAGCAGGGTGGAAAAATGCTATTCCCTTTAAAAAGCAAAAGTCAGCTGTAAGTGTTTTGATAACTGGTCTCACGGAAACAGAATAAATTTACAAAATAAAAAAAGAAACCCTAAAAAGTACTAAAAAGCAGCTTTTGCCTCCAACCTTTCATTTTGTGCTGTGCACTCTTCAGGAATCGTAAGACCTCAAGCAGTGATTTCCAGCTGCCCATTAGGAATTGAAGTGACACTTTTTCAGAAAAAAACTTCAATACAAACCAGCAAATAATCTTCCTCTCACAGCCTTAACTAAGGCAATAAAAGCAGCTCGGTGTAGAATACGGGGGGTTCAAATCAGCTGGTGACTCTTGTTACAGCGGCTGGCAAAAGATGTTCTCCAAAGTGACCGTCTGTGGAATTCCTGTAGTACCTGGAATAAAATTGCCCGCTTTTCATCTAGTCTGTTTCCTTCTCTTTGCCCAAAAAGTCGTTCTCTAGCCAAAACACCGCTTGTTCTTATTAATTAGTTAGAACTTCTGTGCGTTTATCCAAGTTTCTCAATACTAAACGTCTCTTTCTACCTGTTTTTTTATGCTGCTGGAAGTCAGGCAGAAGAAAGGGGGTAGGATTAATTATAGTCTTTGGCTGGGAGGATTAGCCACAGATGTTGAATTATTATTACTGTGCTGGATTTGGGAATGACAGAAGGAATGTGTGGAGACTGATGGGATCTGTGATGAGAAAAAGGGATGTTTAAATCCTAAAAGAACTTTAATTTACTCTTCATTAATAACAAAAATAACGATAATAAATAGGCTTGTTTAGAAAATGAGGAATTAAGGTGACAACCTCCTACTACTTGTGTTTGGTACAAGTCATTTTGGATTATTTTAGCAGTTAGTTAGTAGTGTGGGCCTTTGCTTGAGTGACTCACAGATTCACATGCCACCAGCACTTCATTTTCTTCTACCAGCCAACTATCTGAGCTGGCTCTTGGACCTCTCCGATGAATCCCAGAGCCCCTCGTTCCTCCCATGCCCGGCACAGGTTGTTAACTCTTGCACTAACAATCCTCTGTGTCGGGCCACGATCTGGAAATTGCCAGAGTGAACTGATCATGCTGAGTGTTTCTTTTCACTGTATCACCTGTTGAACGTACCTTTTGGGAAAAGACTTGGCATGCAACGAAGGTGAAGGAGCTATGTAAAAGCTACTGCGGGAGACCTTCACTCCGCAGATTTTCCGAAGGCAGAAGAGTTCCCTTAAGCCCTCAGACTGAATCCACACGAAAATGCCCTGCCATGTCCTAGAGTGACTACTTAGAAGTCATTGATTTATTTAGAGGCACCAGGTTTTTTTTCTTTTTTTGTTTCTCCCCTTAAAGGGTCAGTTGGTTGGACACGGACAAATCCGAACTGAGCTTTGAGGATCCTAATTCCAAACCATTTTGCCTTGCGTCTGCAAATGATCTTTTCTAAACGCGAACTCTTTGGTAGCATAAATTGGCATAATAAGCAGGGAGACTTGTCACAATTAATATATTTTATAATATAATATGACCTGTGCGTTATTAAATTGCTCTTCTGCCCGTTGTAGTTACAACCGGATTCGACCACGTAACCTCGTTCAGCACCTGGGCATAATCCGTAGCGCCGTGAACTCAGAGGTTGTTTTTCTGTTGAATCAGTTCAATTAGTTCTGCATTTAGCCCTGGGAGTGGTTCACCATTGTTGCAACTAGTAGAGATTAAAAGGAAGGGGAAAAAAAAAAAATCCGATGTAGACAAGGCCAAAGTGAATAACATCAGAAGCCTGATCATTTGTCACCTATGGTCACTCGAAACCATTATTTCTTTTACACACTGTAATTTCAGATAGACTTGTGTAAACAGTGTAAAGATTTATTTTCTCAAAATATCAGAACCACTTAGCATGAGTCACAAGCTAGATTTCAGGCAGATAATTTTCTTCTAATAGATTTTTGGGTTAACAAGATAAAAAATTAACATGAAAATGATTATGTGCTGACTGAAGGAAACCTGGTTTTATTTTGTTCCCTATTTGTTTTACAAGGGAAGTCTTCAAATATCTTGCAGGGGCAAAAATATTTAAAGTGTTTGCACATGTTTCCCATTTCCATTTTATAAGATTCATTCACAGTCAGCCAAATGTATCTCTCTCTCTCTCTCTCTTTTTTTTTTTTCGTTTGATACACTTCTTAATTAGTCTTAAAGGCTCCAAAGGTGCTTTTTTTCTGTCTTTTTATTCCAGCCGTAGAAAGTGGCAAGCAATGCTTAGCAGTTAAGTCATAGGGCTCTAAAACCAGTGCTGGATGTGCCTCAAAGGATTATGGGGTGTCCTGTGATTTGCTCTTTCGACTTGGTCTAAAGGAGCAAAGTGGAGATCTAAGGCCCCTGCGTCGTTGTGAAGTGGCTGCGCTTGGATAATGTCGATTTGGCTTCTGCTGCCAAGTTCTAGCCCCTGCAAAGGCTTTGCCATCTCGGCGCTCCGAGCTGAACGCTCCCATCGCCACTGACTCCCGGGGAGCCAAGGAGGTTTCGGTTCCTCTCCTTCTCCGTGGTCAGCCCCCGTGAGGTTTCTGTTACATGATGGGCAAGAGATTGTGCTCTTTCACAGACCTTTCCTGTCCCCAGAGGAGCTGTGTCCAGTTCCAGTACCTGAAGGGGCTACAGGAAAGCTGGGGAGGGACTTTTTATAAAGGCCTGTGGGGATAGGACAAGGGATGATGGCTTTCAACTGGAGCAGGGGAGATTTAGATGGGACATTAGGAAGAAGTTCTTTCCTCAGAGGGTGGTGAGACACTGGAATGATTTGTCCGGAGCAGCTGTGGAGCTTCATCCCTGGAATTGTTGAAGCCCAGGCTGGATGAGGCTCTGAGCAACCTGGTCTGGTGGGAGGTGTCCCTGCCCATGGCAGGGGGGCTGGAACGGGATGATCTTGAAGGACCCTTCCAGCTCAAGCCATCCTAGGATTCTATGGTTCTCTGTGGCACCAGAGGCAGAGGCACCGTGATGGGAGAGATGCTGTGCAAAGCCACAGAGAGGACATGTCTCAGGAGGGCTCTTTGCATTTAAGGGCAGGTCTTTAAAAACATTTAGGGATGTGATTTTTTAGGAGATAGGTTTGGGTTTTTTTTCTCAAGATCTGATCCAAAATAGGTACAGCCAAGGGTAATGGAGCAGACCTGAGTGATGGGGAGGGAGTGCTCGGGGGCAGGACTGACTCCTCTCAACCAGCCAGAGATTCGGGTTCCGCTGTCGTGCCCTAAAACGCCAGCTCATCCTTGGGCTGTCCGCATTGACTGTCCGATGAGAACTTTGTAACCACAAGCGCTCGAGATAGCAAAGACAGTTCAAGGTGGCTCAAGGTCTCCTTGCTGATGAATGTGTCTGTGGCAGGGCTATCAAGGCAGAACTGAACTTTTTTTAAGGAGAATCTTATCACGGTGATTAAAGTTGCTTTGTGTTTTGCAAAGCGATGGCTTTTTCCCATCAGCCGAACTTCAGCACCACAGTGAATTCTCTCCTCCCATTTTAGCAGTGGAGAAAAAAGGATTTAAAGAAGGTGGGGGCCGATTAGGTATTTACAGCTTCTCCCCTTTGCTCAGCATTATGTTAGCCTCAGAAATCCCTCAGACTGTGATGAGTCATTTTTTAGTCTATTTAATCCCAAATTAAGTCAGCGTCGTTTAAGGCTGATGAATAAGTTTTGACTGATGTTGATGTAAATGAAATAAGAGTAACTGGTACTTCACAGAGCAAATATATATTCTCACCACAAAGAAAAAAAAAAAAAGGAGGAGACTGAGAAAAGAAATAAAATACAGCTGTTTGCAGGAGATCTCTGATGCATTAAAACTGGGACCAGAAAGTGGCTCTTCTGCTGGTTTAAATCAGCAGATCTCTTTTCAGAGTGCGCAGGGTTTCAGCAATTTCTGTCCAGAACAAGGGCAGAAGCCCTTTTCTGCCCAAAATCTTACCTGCCTTGAGTCTATCTCATGACTCACAAAGTTCGGTTCTACTGCAGTCCTATTTGGGTCAATTCCGAAGGGAAATCAGATTCCGTGCCCCTCAACAGTGGGATGGATTTGAGTTTAGACCTATGGCTGGTTGTGTTAAAGAGCATGAAGGAGCACATGGGCATCCTTGTGGGTTCCACGTAGCAGAAGGCCGGCAAACCCAACAGTAATCCCCGAGGTTTCAACCAACGTCTCCTTGTCGAGTTTGGAGCCTTCCCTACCAACCTTGAGAGGCAACACCTGAATCCTGCCTATCTTCCTTTCTTCTCTTGGAACATTCTCAGCAGGCACAGCAGAGGTTTTTACTAAACATGTCAGATTAAAGGTATAACCAGACGAATAAATGCAGTCCATCGGAGGGCATGTTTCCTCTCACACGTCCAGTGGCTGTCAGCATCTTGAATGGGATTCAGAAACATGTCCTTGAAGCTGGCTGGAATGTAGCTTAATGTATCAGGGGCAGCATTAGAGAAAGGAGAAAAAAGGATGGGGGAAGCTTTCATGGAAATGTGTCCCCCACCCCCTCGTCTTTCCTCTCTAATGTTGCGTTTACTGCAAAGCAGAAATAAACAGGCTGTGTTGGGGAGGAACTGGTACCTCCAGCCGTCTCACTCTGCCTGGGAGCTCAGCCCAGCACTTTGGGCTGGAGTCCTCGATCCTGGGGCTTTTCCTGCTCTCTTCAAAGCTTGTTTTCTTTTGTTTTTTATCAACAATTTATTTATAGGGAGAGGGGGTTCCTTTCAAGCACTTCGAACTGCCAGATTTCTGCCCCGTACAAAGCTAGTCTGTCGTTAACATTCCTGGTTTAAAGGGAAACTGAGGCAGGGGGAGTTACAAACTGACTTCTCTAGCTCAGCTCACCTCATGAGGAATAACTTGTCTTCTCCTGGTCAAGGTTTTGTCTCGATCTCAGCTCAGGGAGCAGTTCCAGACCAGCCAGTCTCAACTGGCCCTTGTTGTATTTGCTTTAAGCTTGCAAAAGGTTTTCTGTAAACGAGTGATGAGGGCTAGGCCCTTCCTGAGCAAATGGGTGCTCTTGGCACACAGGAGAGTCCCAGAAGGAAGGTGAACGACCCACCAGCAGCAAAGCAGCAGCAGATGCAGGTGTCTGGATGCTCTACCAGGAAATATGTCAGAATGAGCTGCATTTAACCACTTCCCAAACTGCACGTTATCATCACTGGGGAAAATTCAGTAGTTTCACAGGAGAAGGATCTTTCAAACTGTGGTTTAAGCATGAAAATATTTAATTATTTGTACTTTTGGTTGCTGCATTTTGTTTTTTATTTAAAATGCCTACTTGTTTCCTTACCCTCAGTTTAAGAAAAATAGTTAATTAATCTCTCCTCTTTTTTGGGTGTTTTTGAATTCTAGAGCTGAGCTCTTCATAGTTCCACTGCACCATCTTTCTCTGAAACCCAGCTGGGGTGCAGGTGGGTAATCCTAGAAGTCCACTCTGAGAAGCTTAAGTAAATGAGCTCTACGGGCTACCTAATGACTTCTGCATTTATCTCTTTTCATCCACGGGCATTCGCAGGAAGACAAAGTGCTGTGTTACGGTGAAAGAAATACCATACGGGCTCCTGTGCATTGTAGGGTACTTAAAATATCTCCTTAAAATGTAGATTTTGACTTTCTGCCCAGCACTGCCTTGAAAGCTTTGCCATTAAAACCTAATTGCTAAGTAAATGTTCGCTCAGTATTCCTCAGCGGAGGACAGAGGGAAAGTGGTTCAGGGCTTAGTTTTAGTATCATTTTGCTCTGTTCCTTTTATTTTATTTTTTTTTTGTGTGACATTCTGTCAGTTGCAAGCTACTAATCTTCCATCTTGGAATGGGCTGCCCCTCTTTGAAACCAAGGGGGGAGGGTAAAATGTGTTAGGTTTCCAAGAATTATTTACCGCTTCCCAAGCAAAAGATGGATTTCCCTTCTCTAGGGTCGCCGGCACCATCATTTTTCCCTAAATATTCCTGACATGTTCACAAATCACTGGTTGGTTACCGACTTGGAAGTGGCCTCCTTTGTGCCCCTCCAGAACAGATTGGGAAGCTGGTGGCTCAGATCCAGAAACAAACCCAACCCTGCGGTATGAGAAACACTCGGGGCTCATGGTTTTTTATTTATTTAATAAGATGCATGAAATTCATTAAGTTCAACTTTAATATGCTAGTCCTGTTCTTTCACCTTGCGAGCTCCATACCCAGGGAGAAACTTAGTGCCCCCAAGCAGGGTGCCCCAAAAAATGACACTGGGCACTAGCTGAAGGCAAGCACAGACTCACCTGGCGGATCCAGAGCTTCCCTCTGCTGCTGAGGTACCGAAGCAAAAGTTTTCTCTCTTCTCTGAGCTCCCTGTTGAGGGGAATCTTGTGTCTTTCTGCCCTGCTAACAGGTATTTTTGCACAGACACTCCGTGAGGAGCTTCAAAATGGGGCCCTGTTTGTGCAGAGCTGGCTGAGGTGGATAAATTGGGCTTCTTTAGGCCTTCCTCAGGTGGATAAATTCAGCTTCTTTAGGCCTTCCTGAGGTGAATAAATTCAGCTTCTTTAGGCCTTCCTCAGGTGGATAAATTCAGCTTCTTTAGGCCTTCCCGAGGTGAAGAAATTCAGCTTCTTCAGGCCTTCCTGAGGTGGATAAATTCAGCTTCTTCAGGCCTTCCTGCAATTCCCAGTTAGACCGGGAGGGCTATGAGGTGCAACCAGCCTTTTTCCCTCTTTTGTCCCCCCTCCCTTGTTCCCTAACCAGTGTTGAATCCTTTGCTGATGACTCCTTGTGAGACATGGGAGCGAATAGAGGTTAGCCTGAGGATTCCAGCTACCAAAGGTCCCCAACACCACAAAAACCCATCAAGGGAAAAAATAATGAGTTCAAGAATGTTGTCTTTCCTGCTGGTAGAGCAGAGCCAGGGCGAGTCGCTAACATCTCCCTCTCGGGGGCTTGTGGGACAGATCTTCCCCCACTTCTCCAAGAGAGATGAAAAGCCAAAGCAAGGGTTAGGCTTCTGTGTTATTTCTTGTTTTACCTGGGATTTGTAAGCACCGAGTCATCAGTGAAAAGGAATAACAACGACGAAGCTTCATTGTATTTCCCAGTCGATGCTTATCTAATTGAAATGCATTGTACTCCAAAGCAGCAAGATTTATTATTTGCTATTTATTTGATCTTCTGGATAATTGCTTAATTAAAGCAATTAGTAGCTACTTTCAAAACCTCAAATTGTTACTGAGCTGGCACCCAGTGAGCCGTTACTCCAACCATAACACCTTCCTTTGCTCTTCGCCGGTGCCAGGCCCATACCCATAAGGTATATTTTCACTGCAAGACAACCCAGACTAGTGCAGGGCTGGATTCTGGGAGTGGATAAAGCTCGTGCTGTGTAATTTGTGGCGTCCACATAACTGTTGTCACCACAATTACAGTCAGATCTCAGTTTCGCTAGTCAATTCTAGCTCCGAGTGATAATTTGGTTGGTTTTGTTGTTTTTTTTTTCATGAGAGGAATTCTTCATGGTTATAGTAAATTCATCCGAGTCATTTCATGCTTCTCTTGAGAAAGTACTAATATATATATATATATATATACACACTCGTGTATTTATATAGTTAGGCGAGAACCAAGACAAAATGCTTTGAAAGGACATTCTGTGATGGAAACCTCTCTCGAGGACCCAGTGGGGATTGCAGAAAAATGGCTTAGTCAGTTGAAAAACTTGTCAGCCAGAATGTAAATAAGCAAAGGGTCCATATCCACCGTCCTAAAGGGAAAAAAGGAAATTGAATTCATTTATGACTTCGCTCTCGAACCCTCCCACAGCACAGGAAGCAGTAGGCCATGTAAAACTTATAAATAGCCATCCGACTTCAGGTTCCTGCTCGGACAGGGAGTAAAAAAAAACTAAAATAAAAAATGTTCCCCGGGGAAAATCATGATCTTTTCTCCATGTTTGAGTTGTCAGTTTTGACAGCAAATGATACAAGCTAATTAAATTTTTTTGTTAATTTATTTTGTCTGATCCAACGGCTGCCTGTCACACAAACCGCTCAGTAAGGCAGACTTTGCTTTGCTGTAGCTTTCCCAGTTCCCTTCCCCTCTGAAGCACCATTAAGTCGGTGCAGGCCAAGTGGGCCTGTTTAAATCAAATAAACACAAAGAGCATTTAAGTTCACTTCTCCCTCGGTGCTTCAGCTTTGTATGTATGCAAACGTAGTCCAACGTCTAAATCTCTGGTATAGGAGAGTGGCTGCTCTCTTTTGGTCAGCTGGTTTTGTTAGAGATAAAATACGAAGATGCAATTAGTAAAGGACAAAATTAAATTCCATTCTGGATCTGTCCTGGCATTTGTGTTAAGCCTGGAATAACTGAGCTGGATTTTTCCCAACCTGTGAACTCTTTTGAGATCCAGGAATTGTCTTATCTCACATCAGGAAAACCCCCAAAGATTTGTGAAGTGTGTTATCACAAAATAAAATCTCTCAAGAAGAGAGCAACTCCTAACGCCTTGGGGGTGCTCAAGACAGCAACCCCTCGATTGCACAGCTCCTGCTGCTGAGTCTGCCGTGCAGAAGGCGGCTGTAGTCACTGAACTGTGCTACCAGTTTATTCCTTAGTTAAATATTTATTATTTGGCTAAAGCAGAGTCCCATTTCACTTTTTTATTTAGATTTTAAGCTTCCCAGTTGCCTTTTACAGTGCCATGCTCACTGCCGACCATATGCCTCTGAAATATTCCCAGTAAAGCTCAATTGTCATTCAAAATAACACTTTGTAGTGTTTTGATAAAATTTTTAAGCGTTGTCGTATTTTTTACATCTGAGATGACATCCTTGGACCCAACGTGTTTAGCACGACTGACCCAGAACATGCAGCCCCCACCTCCCCCATCAGCACTAATTAAGGAGATGAAGGTGACAAGCAAAGGGCATTGCCCTGATCAGGCAGCTCAGCTCTCACTTTCCTGCTCTCCTGTAAAGACACCTTCTGCAGGGAGATCCACCTGGTCACGTGGCTGGCCGTGCATTTATTAACATTATTAATATTATTATTAAATTCTGTATTTCTAAATCCCTTTCCCGGGAAGGTGGGGATATCAGGAGCGCAGCTCCTCTGCCATCCGGAGCAGCCTCTGCCTGCTCCAACTTGCTGCCATTTTCCTTCTGCATTCTCCTGTGGCTCTGTAAGTGCAAAGGCAGCTCCAAAGCAAGCACTGTAAAGTCTGATTGTTCTGAGATAATCAGTTAAGGAAACAGGTAAAGGACAAACCCTGGAGGTATTTATTCTTTTTTTTTTTTTTTTTTTTTTAACCTGTCTTCTGTAAGGGGTATGCACTTTGCAGGCTTTTCACAGTTCAAAACACTTTTAATAAACATACACAAGGAGGCAAAGTGTGGATGGGTTTGAAGCCGGAGGTAATCAGATTAGAAAATGAGATAAGCAATTAGCAGAACTGTTCAAAGTACCAGCTGAAAAGAAAAAAAAAAAAGAAAAATTGTCTCCATCACACACCCCCAGCCATCAGCCGTAACCTACAGATGTTCCCTTGCTCAGCTCCAGTCTGTTTACATAAACACCCAGCACTCATTCCAGCAGGGCTTTGTGTTGAGTTATCTTGTTTAATGGGCAATTTCTGCATTAAGGGATCTGCAGTTTTAATTTAAAGCTCTAATTCTTTCTGGCATGGAAATCCCGACGTACGTGACTTTACCCTCATAAAGCACTGGCAGTTCCAAGCCCCTTTTCGTCCAACAGGAACGTACCCGTCGCACATTCTGCACTTTGCTTCAACTCCCAGCACCGCAGCTGAGGGCATGAAAACCAGCCAGAGATGGCAGGAGTGTTGAGTCACACCGCGGAAGAAAGGTTTTCATACTAACTCAGCAAGCTGAATCAGGAGCGGTGCTGGTAAAAAACTTTCAAGTGTGTACACAGCAATTACTTCTCTCGCACGTTTCAGGACCTTTATATTACAGCAGCAGAAATGAAGGCACAAATTCGCTGGAGATCCTCAGGCAGCGAGAGGTGAAGGGTTATTTTTAGTGGCCTTTGCAAAACTTTCCATCAGGTGAGCTCATAGGAGTTGGGAACCTGATTTGCTAAATGCAAGTCTGTGTTTACCTGTATTTTTAACGTAGAATCATAGAATCATTAAGATAGGAAATGACTTCAAGATCATCAAGTCCAACCATCTACTAAACTTTATCATGACCCCTAGACCATGTTCTGAAGCGCCACATCTACATGTTTTTTTAACACCTCCAGGGATGGTGACTCCACCCCCTCGCTGGGCAGCCTGTTCCAAGGCCTCACCGCTCTCTCAGTAAAAAAATTTTTCCTATTATCCAACCGAAACCTCCCCTGGCACAACTTAAGCCCGTTTCCTCTCGTCCTATCACTAGTTACCTGGGAGAAGAGACCAACACCCACCTCACTGCAACCTCCCTTCAAGTAGTTGTAGAGAATAATAAGGTGGTCTCCCAGGCTGCTCTTCTCCAGACTAAACAATCCTAGATCCCTCAGCCACTCCTCATTATGACGTGTTCTCCAGGTGTCTCACCAGCTTGGTTGCCCTTCTCTGAACCTGCAGTGGCCAAAACTGAACACTCAAGCTGCGGCCTGAGCCGTTAACCAGCATCTAACCATCTATCAAAACATAGTCTATATTTTCTTCCAAACCTCTCCAATTTATCTTTTCATTTATTATATTTACAGAAAGCGCTTAAGGGAGAGCCCAAACCAGAATTTCATTCTGCTGGGTGCTGTGGAAACAGAGAGGGAGCTCTGTTCCCATTCTGAAGAGTTTAGAACATAAGCAGATGATGAAGAACACGGGTGGATCTTTGAAGCACTGCAGTAATGCTTGGTCTTCTCTTTCAAACATGCTGCAGTGGAAAATTACACGTTACTACGATGTCTTCAAGAAACATTTAATCATATAATCTAATATATTAATATTATATATGCCCTGGAGAGCCAGGTATGCATTACAAACATACGTAATAAACTTTTATATTCCAGCAGGCTTCTCGAGTATTAAGAAATTACCAAAAATAGTAAGAAGGAGGTTTTTCTGTAAAAGGATTTACTTCCAACTTGAAGCAGATGCCTTGAAATTACTGGTTCCCTGTATTTTGAGATGACTGCCTTGATGCCGTGAGCAGTAGGGCTTTGATTCTGGCAGCAGCAATGCACAGGCTCAAATTGGTAGAAGACCCTTCGAAGTCTGTTTTTTTCTCCTCATCTTTCTGGACTCAGGTTACTGCTTCAGCCCCCTGTGCTTTCCAGCACTAAACTTCTGTCTTTTCTGTCATGCTACAGAGACTCCCAGTGGTGGTCGCACTCCTGACATAATTGGTTCAGGTAGAGACCGGGTGATAAGAACGCTGAGGAACTCACGGGACTGGGAGGCTATTTCCAGGAAAGGGTCTCTCAAACCTTCAGTGTTTGCCACATGAAAATCATAGGACGGTGGATGTTCCTCCAGGAAAAAGTATCTCACAAAACTCTTTGCCTGTCTTACGTCTCATATTTGCCCAGATAGAATTCTCTCTGTAGTTGTGCTACGAGATCTGCGCAAAGAGCCCCAAAATGGCGTGTTTGAAAATTCGTTTAGAATGTCAGCCTTTCAAATCCTCAACCAGCGAGTTGAGCTTCAACTTGTGCTCCCTCAGACACAGTCCTGGCGCGGGACACGTGGGACTTCTGCTGCTTGCAAAGAGTCAGCGGAGCTGGACGAGCAGTGAAGCAACAGGGAGCTGAAAATATTCTTGAACCGTTGCTTTGCATCTTTCTGCCAGCATTTGAGATGTCGACAGAAGATAATGCTGAAGTTTCAAAGCTGGGGTGGGGGGGGAAGAAAATCACACAGAGTTTTTGTGATGTCAGAGGACGAAGGAAGCCAGCTTGAAATGAAGGTCTGCGCTCAGGCTCTAATCTTGTAGACACCTACTTAACTTTAAGCCAATTAAATCAATGGACTACTTAACCTTTGCCTACAGGAGAAAGGATTTGCCAGCACAGTTTATATTAGTGCCCCAAACAAAATAAGCAATCCTCCAAAAAGCACTCTTCTCTCAGCAAAACTGTATCTGCCCTTAGTGTCACAAGTATAAAAATATGGCCGTAGACTGTTAAAAAAAATCCTCCCTTGAAGTGACACCAGTAAAACAATTGTTTCTGTCAAAGTCAGTCCTGTGTACTTAAAAATGAGCAGCAAACAAAGCATTGCAGGGTGAAGGTTTGCTGTTACAGAGCAAGCCAGCTTGCCCAGAACCAGCATTCGAGCCCAGTTTGCTCATGGCTCGTATTAATCCACCGACACGTTTAATGAGCCGAGTTCCTGGAAGCACAAAGCAACGGGCGAGTCCAGAGCTCTAAGTCTGACCTGGATGGGTTCCCCCAAGCTGCTCAGGGTTTCCAGCTCGGCCTCTACCCTGTGGCTGGTGCTGGTTTGTGAAATATCTCCCAGGGGTGCCTGTTCCCCTGCTGACAGAAAGGCTCCGGTCCCCAGAGAGGGTCTGTGAGGAGAAGGTGGTACGAAGGACACTTCTGGGTGTTTGCTTTTGCCGGTTTGTTAATACCCACGAGTGAGTTCGCGTCACTTTGTGTGGCTGGAGGTGTTGTTGTCCCGCAGAGCTAGTTAGAAAGAAATGTTGCGTGCTAACTTTAATGAAACCCAGGGCTCCACTGAAACAGCACCAATGGTCTAATAACACGTTACATCATTTGTCACTGGACACATTGAGAGTATGTCACTGGAAAACCTTTAAAAGCCGAGATGTAAGTGGTGTGGAGACGACCATGGCCTCAGCAGGGTAAAAAAAAAAAGACAGTATCATTTATAAATGTTTTTATGTATAATATTTACATTTGGAACATTCAAATGTAAAAAGGAAAAAGAAAGGCTACACTTAACATCTTCCCAGATGTTAACAACATCTGTCTAGATGTCAGCCCAAGGATCTGACATTTTATGTGTAAAGGGGAGCATTTCGGTATTCCTGCTTTTCTTTTTCCCCTTTCTTTTTTTTTTTCCCCTTCCCAGATTAATTGTCCTGCACGTTGGTCCCATCACTCTTTGCTCTGGGCCATATGGTCATATGTCATTAACCCTGGAGACCAACAGCCTAAGAAAGTGGAACCATATGTTCTTAGCAAAGATAAATAGTAAATAGCGCTTTATGTAACGGGATCGTCCGTTTGTGAGGACGGGGCTTGTGCGTTGGGGTTTTTTTGTTGTTGTTGACGTGACCACAAATCCATTTTGGTGGCAGAGCACATGGACAAACATGCCCTGACCCAGAAGCTCCATTGCCCTCTGGCAAAGCAGCTCCTGCATCTACAGGAGGGTCTGTGTCCCAGCTCTGCCTCCTGCTCTGGGGAAGGGGAGGGGAGGTGCTCTTTCATTGCCATGTTGAAACCACGCTGAGTCCTGCAGGCAAAGTTCTCCGTCTTTCATCACAGGGGTCACTCTGAGCCACCGCCAACTGCAGTGGGCTCTCTGTCCATCTCTCCTTGTGCAGCTTGATCTCTAGAAGTTAATTCTGTTAAATATCTTATTTCCTGTCTATTTAACGTGACCAAAAAAAAAAGGTGTGTTTTTCCTCTGTGTCAATTCTTCTTTGGCTGTCATCGTTTTGAGCCAAATGAGAGATTTCCTTTTAGTTCAAGGATACTTGTGGCAGCTCCTTCGGAGGAAAGTAATTCCATGGGACGCAAAGGGACAGGGAGTCAGGACTTTGTTCATCTGTTTCTCACTCAACAAAGTCGCCCTGACATCTCAGTCTATCTAAGAGAAAATGGGAAAATATGCAGAGTCTCGTGGCTGGCTGTCGAGACAGGCTGAATTATTTCTTTCTTGCCAGGTGTTGTTCCGATCCTCAGCGTGGCTGGCGGTAAAGCCCGAGCTCTCCTTTCCCGGCGAGGGCGGCCACGAAAGCCTTTGTTTTTAAACGGTAGCACCAAAAGCCAGTGAATATTAAGTGGGAGTATGTACCAATGAGATATTTTTATAACAAAACGTCCACTTGTTTGGATTATTTATCAGGAAACAGTAACAACACCACCACCTGTAGAGAAATATATGGTGATGCAGCACTGGAAAGAATCTGGGTGCTTCTCGGGCCTTGCAGATCTGCTCTCCTCCCTTTGAACCTCGTTGCAGACATGTTACTAAATTTATCTACTAAAGGATGAAACTTTGTAGTTCCAAATATGCTCCTCCTTCCCATGCACAAGCCCAAGAAAGACCCAGAGACCTATATTTAGAGCAGGTCAGGAGGGAGAAGGGCGTTGGTGAGCTGGTGGTTGAATAAAGGGGGTTTCATCCATTCTATGGCAGCCAGGCTCCCAGAGCTGATTTTCTGTTTGTTTGTTGTCTTTACAAAAGCCCGATTAGCTCAGCCTAGAACAACACACATTCGTGGTGAGCATCTACAACTTGTTTGTTTGGATGAAGAACCCAGTGAGGGGGAAAAAAGCACCCGCAGCCACGTATGGTGCTACAGACCGACAAGAAGGCACTGCCCGTAGATGTCCCAGTCTGGAAAGCTGCTAAGACCCGACTAGTTTCGTGCAGGATCTCAGTTTACAGCACACCCCATCACCTTTTCTAATCCTGTCTGACCCCTAAAGGTCAGCCCTGAGGCTGCTGGGTTTGGCTGACCCATCCCGTCCTCGGCTGCCTCGCAGGCAGCCCTGGCTTCTTTTATTGCCGTGAGATGTGAGCGCTCTACGATGCTTCTGATTCAATACAGATAAGACAGATCCGCCAACAGGTTTGCACTGGAAAAAAAAATGAGAGACATGAGACTAATTCTGATCCAGATGTAACCTCAGGCAAGGTGAAGAGTGCCTTGGTCCTGCCCTTGAAGGGTATATGAGGTCCCTGTGTCCCGTCTCGTCCTGTTACCCTGGGTCATCTCTGGGATACAGCCTGAAATGTCAATCTGTCCTCCAGCTGCTTCACCTTCTACGGGAATCCAATCCAATGTTGTGTCTTGTCTTGGATGTTCTATGTTGCAGGCAGGCCAGGGAGGTCCACTCTCGTTGTGAACGTGCCTCTTGATAGCCTCAAAATTTTCCCCACCGTCACTGTTGTCCCCAGCATAGCCAAGGACGTGTGTTCTCATGCTTTGATAGGAATGCCACATCTGGGAAGCAGTGGCCATCTGGGCTTATCGAGTTTCTCCGGGCATTCTGGGATCTCCTCTGTCAACTTCTCTGGGCTGCTACTTGCTTCTCATAACACAGCTAATTTGATCATATTTAGCGCGCGTTCTTCACACGTGATCTTATTACAATTCCAGGGCTCTTGTTTTTGCTTATTCAGGCTGACCTTAGGCATCTCCTGCCATCCTCTGCCATGGTCAAGACCTCCCAGCTTGTTGCCTGGTGGCCCCCAAAGGAAGGTGTGAAGATTAACAGCCTAGAGGATGTATTTAATGAATGGCAACAAGGGATTAGTGACACAGTGTCACCTTTCACGGCCTCTTGAAGCGGGCGAGCTGACACCCGTTTATTTTTGTTTGCACTGTTGAGTAAACTCTGGAAACGGACTGGATTTACAGTCTCTGCTCCCCCAGAGAGGAGCCTCCTTCTGTCCTCCAGCTTTTGCTTGGGGTGATGATAAAACTAGTAAGTTCTCTCCCACCTTTCTCCCAGGGGAGTCCTGAGCCTTAAAGTTTCATGACCTTCTCCTTACTGCTGAAGCTGCAGGGGGTAGGGTTGTGCTGGAGGAGAGATGATTCAGAACTGTGGAAGGTTTGATTGACAGCTCAGGTTTCCAGCTCTCCACGTCCATCAAAAGCCAGCCCCTTGTTCTCCGCTCCTGCCACCTGCAAAGCAGCTCCTCTGGCTGGTCAAGGCTGGGAGAACCAGGGCAGCTTAACTGCTGCCCTCCAACCAGAGCCTGCTGCTTCAAAATCAGTCTGCAAAGGAAAATTTTAGCAATAAACTCTAAGTCTACAGGCTGTAAATGCAGCAGGTTTTTTCAGGGATTTTTTTGTTGCTTATCCTCGTTCCACGGTTTGACATCTAGAGCCAAACTCCCCCAGACAGCAGTGGGCTTTGATGAAACCTTCAGAGACTGATCTGATGTCCTTGCTGCAGCAAAATGTTCACGCACCTGCTTAATTTCAAACATTTCCACAAGATGTATCAGCTTTGCTGGGATTCTGCATGTGCTCCGAGCTCAGGGCGTGTGCTGTGCTCAGTGGTGAGCTGGCCTGGGACATGTGGGCCAGTTAGTGTTGGATGAGGTTATCCCACAGTTGGCCTTGCAGTAAATTCTGAGTGATTTTTACTGTTTCTGTTCTCAAATTATTCTTTATGCTAAGAAAATCGTCACATTTTTTCTTGATAGTTGCCTTAAGTTCTACTTTTCTTCATTTCATCCTTACCGATCCTCTCGCTCTTTGCAGGCCTCTTGAAGAGCGAATTTGGCTGTCACATCCTCAGACTCCATCTGACCTCACCTCTGCTAGACATCCAGAAGAAAATGCCGAAAGCCAAGGAAAAGGGTGAGTGGAGCAGAAATCCCAGCTACGCGGCTGCTGGGGTAAAGGCAAAGCCCTGGTTGGGGATGAGAGGTTAAAGCCAGAGAGAACATTTTGGACTCTGTGTGCAGGGCTAATCTTTGCAGCTGACGAGAAGTAAATACATTTTATAGCGGTGGGGAAACTGTAAAGTTTATCTTTTCCGAGCGGCTTTCCATGGCAAATGTTGCAATTGTATCTGAACCGCGATGCAGAAATTAGTGCCTCCAAATAAGAGGCCAGTCCAGTGGCTTTGATTTCTCTCCAGTTCAGGGAGTCTCCTGAGATCCTGTCTCCCCTTGTGTCAAGGACAGAGGCCGATATGTTTCCTTTTCGTAGAGGAGAAAACAAAGAGCCCAAAATCCTGGCTGAGCAGTATTTCAGAGCAACGTCGGTCTGATTTCGCAGCGCCGGCTTTGATGCATTTTGTGATGTCTTTAAATTGTGCTCCTGAGCTGAGCTGATTATTTGTGCAGCAATTCACTCTCAGGAATAGACCTGAAGGAAAAAAAAGCAACAAACCAACCAAACAGGAAGAATGCTCTTAAAGATGTGTAGTTTGTTTTTATGTATTTGATGCAAAATGCATCCTGGATGGAGAGATTAAAATCCCGAGTGACGGCTCCTGTTCGCGGCAGAGGAAGCCGCGCGCGGTTCGGGCACCAACCGCGTCGGCAGCGCCACGTCGGTCTGAAACAACAGGTCCAGGCTGAAGGTGCAGCAGCCTGTCGTCGAGTGGTCTGTACCCAGAGCCAGGGTGGGAGCTGCAGGTTAGGGCCGAGGGTTTGTCAGCAGAGGTGTGTGGGTTCAGTTGGGAGATACACATCAGGCCAAGTGCAAAGGTGGGGAGGTGGGGACTCACTTTGCCTGGCTCAGGGCAATGCAAACTGCTCCATTGTTTTACAAATTCATTTCCCCTTCACTTCACAATTTTTTATCTCTTTTTTTTTTTTTTTTTCCCCTTTAATCACGCTTGCTATTATTTTTAAAGCAATTAAGACACAGAAACAAGACCCAAGGAAACACCCACTGCATTCCTGGGATGATCTGTCTGTGCTCCCTGCATTCCACCCCAGGCACAGAGGTGGGAGGCAGCTGTGTGCCAACACCACCACACTCCATTCCCACAAGGGAAAAAACACGTGGATAAAGTAGGATGATACAACCCAATTGCTTCCAATGAATACAAGGTCTGGAAAGAAGCCCCCCCGCCGCCCGGGACCTTTTTCCAAGTGCCGCTTCGAGGAGAGGGCACAAAATGCCTTCCACTAACCAGGACAAACCTATCTTTTTTTTTTTAAAAAAAAAGCCAATTAACATTGCACAGCCTCCGCACCCAGATTCCTGCCGGCTGGCATTTCTGTACCTTGGATGCTGTGCGTCTTTGCAGCTGGATTCCTGAGGCTTAACACCTTAATTCCTGAAATGAGCCCCAGTCCTAATTCCCGATTTTAGGAAAACAACATTCCTCCCATTGAATGAAAACATTTGTACACAGTTCATAAACCATCTTCCCAAGGGGTGGGAGGGGAGGGGGGGCTGGAAGAGGAAAGCCGTCGAAAGCCCGGCAGGGTAGCATAGAAGTGCATTGTCCGTAGGTCTCCGAGGCTGCTGCCTATAGGAGCCAGCTGCTGTTTGGGGAAGTGCTCTGTTCAAATACTCAAATCCCTGGCTGGATGGGGCTAGCACCAAAACACTACGCAAATACTAATAAACACGTTGCGTAGAAAGTCTCTGGATCGGGTCTTTCGTTTCTCTCCCTCCGTACCAGACCCAGATTCAAATTGAGCGGCCAAAATCCCCTCAGCATCGCCGTCCTTGGAGTGGGAGGGAGAGCCCGGCCCAGTTTTCTGACCGACCCTGTCCTAGCACTGCTGAGATGCCTCCAGGGAGATAGTTGAGGCCCCGTCCCTGGAGATATTCAACATGAGGCTCGACAAGGCGCTGGGCAACCTGATCTAGTTGAGGATGTCCCTGCTTCCTGCAGGAGGGTTGGGCTAGATGACCTTCAGAGGTCCCTTCCAACTTAAACCATCCTGTGATTCTGTGATCTAGGGCCAAACGACTTTTGTGAGGAGTAGAACAAACAAAACCTTGCTCCCATCTGATGTGCCAGACGCATATCCAAGAGATGTAGTCGCTCTGTAGTTGCCGTGTTGCTCATATTCTTGCTTCTGTCCCTGACGAGTTGTGACTTAGAGGAGCCCGTGGTGGGATCCAGCAAAGTCGTTCTTCTCTCTTGCAACCGGTCCTCTTCCTGAGCCTATAGGAGCCAAACAAAACCCAGTTTTCCCTCAGTGAGAACAGGATGTCTCTCAATTGCTGTCTTTGTAAGATCCATAAGGAGCCACCATCACCTTGATGAGAGTCCAGCTTCAAAGTGGCCAATGAATCCAAACAGATTTTATCAAGAGTGATGTGGACACGTTCACAAGCACTTCTACCACTTGACTTGGAGCTGCATTTTGTATGGATGTCAAAAACATTGAGGTAAATTATGATGTTGGCAGCCTTTGGGCACCATAGCAAAGCTCATGGTCTCTGTTATCTCCTGGATCAGTCACAGACTAGTATCTTATAAGGTGATCTTTTCAGGGAGCTTCTGGGTATGGTGGCTCTGGAAACCAATTCAGCGTACGTGGTGGCTCATGAAATGGTTGTGCAAGATGCAATGCAGTTGGAGGAAGAATAGAAAAGGGAAGAAATAACCCAAATAAAAGGTCCAGGCAGCCAATTTTGTATCAGTCCTCATCTCAAATGTGAGAGAAAGCTTCTCTTGCACCTTAGAAAGCTCAATGACACAGTAGCTGAGATGGTTGATAAAATACATTGACTGATGGCTCAACTTCGCCTCGAACTATCTCTGCAGTGCACAAAGGGATCTTTATTCCTTTTTATTGTTTGTTTTATTCACTGGAGAAGAGGAGAATCATAGAATTATAGAATGGCTTAGATTAGAAGGGACTTTACAGATCATCTAATCCAACCTCCCTGCCGTGGGCAGGGACACCTCTCAACTAGACCGGGTTGCTCGAGGCCTCATCCAACCTGGCCTTGAACAACGAGAAGATCTTACTCAGAATTGTAATGTGAAAGTGCATCGTGCCGGAGGACTTAGCTTCCTTTCTCCCTGGCCTTCATGAGCGCTGCTCAGATGCATGCAAAGCTAGAAGCTGATTGCAGAAGGAGGGGACAAAGCCCTTTCTTGTGATTCGTGCTCTTAGAAACACACAGGCAGGGATTCCCTGCCTAGGATCAACTCCAGGAGATTTAGTGGGAGCAGCCTATCGTGACACGTTGATTTTGAAAGGTGAAGAGGAGTAATGTTGGCACAGATGACCTAGGAAGATGGTGGAAGCTCCAGCATTTGGTGTCCTTACTGCAGGATTTGGTCTGATTTTAAAATATTTGCTCGAACAGAAATTCCTGGGCAAAACCCTTTGGCCTGTGTTCTGCAGGAGGTTTACCTGGAAGGTTTGGATGGTTCCTCCTACCCCTTATATCTCTATTCTAGGAAAATGTAGGTGGGAAGCAAGAGTGATAATGCCCCTACCTGCTTATAGCTCAGAGTTGTGCTCTGCTTCCCTGCAAGAGCTCAGCATGTTAAAGCACCTTGTCTCTCAGGCTTGGAAGCTCATAATCCACTCAACATCTTGCCGAGAACCTCATCCCAGTCGTTCTGCCGTAAGGAGCGGAGCTCTTCCCCCATGGGCTGTGTAAGAGCAGCGAGAGCTGACCCAGAGGCTGACAAAGAGCAGCCCGAGGAGACAAAGTGAGCGCTGGTGGGTTCTAAGATACATTTGTGGTTTTTTTCTAGCCTGTCAAATTGCAGGATCCAGTCAATACAGTGAAATTACAGTTCTAGGGGAAAAGAAAAAAAAAAAGAAAAAAAAAAGAGGAGAGAGAGAGGGAAAAATTTGATTCCGAATTGAAGGGATTAATGGTCAAAAGAATGTTCTTCTGGGAGTAATCTAAGTGTTATATTTACATTTGGCTTGGAATTATTTGCAGTGAGGAATTTCAAATGCAAATATTTTAAAAGCGTAACATGTAGAGAGACACTGTGGGCACTTCTGTTTTCTCTAAAAAAAAAGAAGAGAAAAATGGTTTTCTTGACTATTTTTTATTGGAATCTTAATGAGACCATAATTACAGCAGGAAAAAAAAGGAAAAAATGTAGCTCTTAAAGATTTGCTGTTACTGTACATACGGGCCTTGGATTTAAAAAAGAAAAAGAAAAAAAAAAAAAACTAAATTTTTTCAAACTATTTATTTTCCGAAGTGGTGCATGGGAGGGAAAAAAAATGACTTAGCTAAGTAAGTCCTGTCCATTTATGTGCTTAGTCTGTATTTTCCTTTTCTAAAAAAAATATATATGAATAAATGCTGAAAGTAGGCATGTTCTGTTTGGCTTGGCCCTCGCCTTTATCTTGTTTTATTGTGTTACCCTTCCAAGGGGTGCTTCAGGAACAGCAGCAGGGTTTTCTGCATTTCTACTGGGTAGACAGTGAAGTGAACACTTGGTGTCTTCAGCTTCTCCTCTGCGTTCGTAGCTCCTCATCCATGAAACGTGCAGTGGTTGAACGATGACAAGAGGACTTCAACTTCTCACTCTTTGGTCATCGTCCCTCTCTGGGAGCAGCCCCACGCGATTATATTACACAGACCTTGTTCTTCTGGCACTTGCCTGAGTGTCCTCTCAGAAGTGCCCTCTCCAAGACCAGACCAGAGCCTGGCAGCTGAAATCACCCAGGCACAAAGGTTTCCTCTCACGTAGATCCTTTGGAGGTCACCTCCGTGCTCTGTCTTCTTCTGTATTCCCTAAACTCATCTGCAGCTGACTGAGCTGAGGGGTTTCCTTTCCTTTGTGGGATGGTCACAATTTTAAACAGCTTCTCATCAGCAGGCTTTGATGTCTGTAGTTCTTCCACGGGGTATTTCAAGATCTCCAGCTGTTTTCCCTCTTTTTATTCACCTTCATTCATCCTTTATTCATTTTCTTTGCCTTTAATTTTGCCCAAATTTCCCGCCTTTTTCTTTCGCTCTTTTCCACCTCTTGCTCTCCTCTCACGGATGCCACTTGAAGCGAGGAGCAAACACATTAAAATAAAGTCTCTTTTTTTTCCCCAAAGAAGAAAGTGTCCATTTAATATCCCATATGCCCATCAAAGCCGATGGAGAGGCAAAGCCCGACAGGCGTGTTCTGTGATTCAAACCTCCTGGGTATTGGCAGGAGAATAACTCTTGTGTCTGACATAACGGGACATCAGGAACCAGGGAAACTAACCTGAAGCTTTTGGAAAGGGTCCACTTAGCTGTCCATCAGAAGGAGATAAACTTTACATGAAATAGGACCTTCTAAAGTCATTAGTTATCCACTTCTGCCAGAACCGCTGACGCGCAGCTCGGGAGGAAAGCAACGAGAGGCAGCCAAAGAGAACAGAAAACAAACGTGAATGGCAGTATGTCTCTGAAGAAAGTGCCTCGTACAAATGTGGGAACGCTTCCTGGGCTAAGGAAAGTAGGGCTTGGAGAGACTCACGTACAAATCGTATCGATCCCCAGGAAAACTCTCTTGCCTGGAAGTCCTGCAAACAAGGAGATTAGATCATCTCCAGGCAGATGGATGGAGCTCTAAGCAGAGGGAAAACACAGCGAGTACCAGTTGTACAAGAAAATCTGTTTAACTGGCTCCAGGGAGATCTGTTGCTTAAGGGAAAAAGGAAAAAGAAGTGGGGAGCGGGGAGGAACTGTGAAGAAAGGACGTTGGAGTGGTGATACTTCTATGACAGGCGTACATTTGGTATATATTAAATAAGCTACCACCACCTCCCTCCTCCTGCTACTCTGCTCATACAAAATGTTCTTTAAAACCCAGTCCTTAAACCTGGCTGCCCTGGAAGATGCTCAGCTGGCTCCGCGCATTGGACACCAGACAGCACTTTGCGTGTGGAATCCGTCGGCCACAAAGTTGTCGTTCTTTCAGCAGGGAAAGACCCTCCCCGTGGCCCGTGCTCCTCGCTGGGGGTTTGGGGGGCCAGCGCCCCAGCCAGCAGAGGGGAGATGAAATGCACAGCTGACGAGATGCTGGTGCACACAGGAACAGCCTGGGTGCCTGGAGCCACTGGTTTAACACTTGCAGAGAGCTGGGGAAATTGTGCCGATTTACACCGGGTTCTGGCCCCAGAGATTTCCCTGCGTTGCAAATAACAAGCGGTAGTTAAAAAGGTGACACAAAGGGCTCCTTAATCCTCCTGACATTCTTCCCATCCTGACTCGTTTCTCGTGATAACCGCTGCAGGCAAAAGGCTTTATAATGCAGTCTATAAACTTCCACCCAGTGGAGCTCTGCCAGTGCCAACCAATGACCCAGCAGGCAGCGAGCATGTGTGTCTGTGCTGACTCAGTGATCCAAGTCTGCTTTTAATTTCCTTTCTCTAGTTTTCCTTCATCCTGCAAGAAATAACTGTGAAGTAAATCAAATGGCCTATCTCCGCGGGCTGCCCCTTGGCTTGGCACGGGACAAAACCAGGGGGAAGAGGCTGCCAACCCTGTGGCCGCCTGACAAAGTGGGTTCTGTTAGCACAGCGTAACTTACTGCAATAACAATCCGCTCGGGTAGCCGGCGGGATCGCGCCTGCTGTCACGGCCACAACGGCAGCGATCGCGGCCTCGCGTTCCTGCTCCTCCCTGGAGCCAAAATCAGGAATCCCTGAGACTCGTGGAAATTTCTAGAGAGGAAAAAAAAAAAACAAACCAAAAAAAACCCCAAGTTTGGGTGTTAGGGGAGGGCTACTTTCGTGTTTAGAGAAGCTTTTTATTTTGTCTTCAGCCTCAGGCTGAGAGCTCAGCCAAGGGAGGGGAAGGAGAAGGGAGCAATGCCATGGAGAAGCACTCGGCCAGGAGAGAAGAAGGAGAAGGGAGCAGCGCCACGGAGGAGCACTCTCAGCAGATTGTGTGTGGGCACAAGACGAGGGTGATTTGCCAGGTAGTTCTCAGAGTTAACACCCAGGCTGGGGATTAGGACATCGTGTAGCTGGAGGGGCATGTGAAACAGGAGACCCCCAGGTCTGTGCTGACAGGCCTGCTGAAGAGCAGGGTAGTCTGGCTAAACTCCAGCTTGGGCTAAATTACCTACAACTGCCGTCAATATTATGAGCTAAAGCTGGTAGTGGTATTACCGACGTCTCCTTCCAAAACGTTATTTCATGTTCTTGCGCGCTGCTGAACAACCATCATGCTCCAGCTCAGAGGTGCTTCACCTGCAGCGACAAAGAGCTCCCCAGATAGGCCTCAGAGGGAGTCTCCAAACCCGGTGATCCACAGGCAGCCAAAGGCCCAACTACTGTTAATGTAACTAACACAACACAAGGGGCAATGGTTTGAAACTAGAGCAGGGGAGATTCAGGTTAGACTTTAGGAAGAAGTTCTTTTCTTTACTCCGAGGGTGGTGAGACACTGGAAGGGGTTGCCCAGAGAATCTGTGGACACCCCAATCCCTGGAAGCGTTGAAGGCCAGGCTGGATGAGGCTCTGAGCAACCTGCTCTAGTGGGAGGTGTCCCTGCCCATGGCAGGGGGGTGGAACTAGATGATCTTTAAGGTCCCTTCCAACTCAAGCCATTCTATGATCCTATGATGGCTGCCATCAGAGCGGCCTCAAAGAGCTGTGATTTCTTTTCCCTTTTACTCCCTTTGGCTGGAGTCTGTGTCCAATTGGAATCCCTGTCCAATTGCTACCCTAATTGTTGAAGAGACTTCAGGAAATGGCAAAGCCAGATCCCAAACCTGCCCTTGTGTCTCGTGTCATCAAGGGAAGGTCGATTATTCCCGCTAATAGAACACATGTGTTTAATAAGCGCTTCAGCCGTCTGGTCGTGACACGTGTCCTGGCAGAACAATACCTGCCAACCGCCTGGTAATCCTATCCACAACTGCAGGGCTGGAAAATCCTCTCCAGAATGACAACTGCCATTACCTCAGGTTTACCAGTTCCCGGGAGGACCTGGAGGACTCTTGGGTTGTTGCTCGTTTCGGTTTCTGTTACTGGGGTGAATTACGTAGTGAAATGAGGGTGAGCTCTGGTGTCAAAGCCAATGTGGAGCCAACGGGAAGGATGGGAGTGTGTGAAAAGTTTAGCTGAGCCTTTCTAACCCGCCGACTTCCCCTTGGGTTACCTTTTCCCTGTGCCTCTTATCACAGCATTTGCAAGTGAAAATACATGAGCGGAGAGCTGTGTGTAGGATACCTGTGGGCACACCTGTGGCCTGTGCACTTTTATCTCCACTGCTACACTTCAGCAGATGTTCTCTGCTTTGTTTTCAACAGCTCTTGTCCTGAATTTGTTATTGCCCCCAGTCAGTTCATTTTTAACAGCTGTCTGACAGGACAGGCTTTTCTTCTTGACTGGCTTTATTGCTTCTAATAGAAATACTCAGGAAAAAAGTCATCCTGAAGGGAGAATAAATGAGAAAGAGCCAGGTAGAAATGTGTGTATCAGGCTTTGAGATATATTTACAGAAGGTTGAATTCACACTGATAGCAGAGGCTGAGTTCTCATCCTAGGAGCACTCCAGCATCTCCAATACCTGTGCATATAGGCAAATGACTTATAGATAAGGTGCTATTAGAGGTGATGCTCAACATCAGCCCTTGGTTTGCCAGAGCTATGTTCTGTGGGTACTCTCTGACTGTCTCTGTAAGTCCAGCTGTTCACCCAGAAGCCACCACCACCAGCACAGAACAGTAAAGGCAGAAATAGAGATGCTGAAAATTTACATCACCTTTAATGATGGATCATGTTTTAAAATAAGGTAAAGTTTCTAGGAAAATTCTGGGCCCGGTGCCACTCCCAACCCAAAGTCCCTCTTTAAGAAATAAGTAAAGATATAAAAATACATCTTCCATTTTTTTTATATCTGTGCCTTGCCATGTAATTTCGTTTGCTGCAGCTCTTCACACTGAAAACTACTGCCTGTCTTTTGCGGTGTTCTCCTGTAGAGAGGATGCGCTGACGGTCTCAAGTGGAAAGCAGATGATGACGAATTGTTTGAGTGATCCCCAGGGCTGTGAGAAAGATGATTGGAGAGGGGGGCTGCTCAGCCTCTGCTCCCGTTGGGTTTGCTCTGTGCACAGTGTGATCCTCGCCGTAAGCCCTCGCGGTGTAATATCTCCCCAAGCCGTAATATCATCCTAATAATTTAATTTATAGCCCTGTTTGTTTTCATTTATGGTTTAACAGACCAGCTGGCAATTAGGCCCTAATTATGCTGTTATGCAAAGTAGCTCCATTTATTTTTATAGCATCGGCTGCAGCGTAAGCTGTATTTGTTTTTAATTGTGAACTCAACCATGGCAACATACCATAATGATCCATGTGTCACAGCTGGGAAAGCTGCTCAGCTTGGCCGAGAAAGGTGCAAGAGAGCTGGAGAAGTTACAGCCCTCGGCTTCCCCGCTCCCATCCAGGCAGGAGAGTCCAACGTCAATGCTTCATGTCTGCCCTGGACCCAGCACCAGTCTCTTGGTGTTGCTCCTTGTCCTCCTCGATGGTTTCTCGCCAGGAGGAACCAACCTGTGACGTCCCACGATAGCACGGGGCTCTACCAATCCCTTCTCCTTCCTGGCAAGCCGGGCAGTTGGGGGACTCGCAGGGGTGTGCCGTTAACAGCTTGTTGAAGTAAACGTTTGGGCATGTGCATAAGGGAACCTTCAAAAGGGTTGGAGAGCGGCAGATGCATCCTGTAAGTCATCTCTGGCTTTTCAGATCACCAGATACTCAGTCCTAAACAAATGTGCTGCTGGAGGAAAGGAGTGCAGCCATCTAAGACACCTTTGGTAACTGGTTGCTGGTCCTTGTACAAGAGGCTTTGCAGAGCACAGGGAAAGCTCCTTATTCCGGCAGTAGGAGGATGCACAAGACATCTCAGAAGATGTCTCTCCTTCCTTCATCCTCCAACTGTCACATCTCCACTTTTCCTTCACCTTCAGTCCTAATCCTCTATTCACTTTCCTTTTGCTTTGTTGTTTATTGGGATTTTTTTTGCCACATTCATATGATTCAAAGGGGTTTTTTGCCCTTGTTTCCGGAAACCAAAGTTGAGAATTCCCTCAGGTCTCCAGCCGTAGGTGGTTGTTGTCCTCCCAGCTCTCCTCTTGCCAAAAGCGCACGCTCACACACAAGGAAGAAGACAACTTGAGGCTTTGTGATCACAAATGTTTCAGAGCTTGGGTGTGACTTGCATCTGGCTCCAAATGTTTAAATCTGTATTGGCCAGAAGACATTGGGTCTGCAAAACAAGGATCATCATAAATCATGAGGCTAAGAGGGTTGCAAAGAACAGGAGAGAATACAAACGCCTTGCTTTTGCATAGCTGTCTTCACCCATTGGACTTTTTCACGGAACGACTTGTCTTATCTTCCTAGACAGGGACCAAACGGACATGAGTTCAGCTTTTGGCATAGCCACAGACTTCTCGAATGAGCTCAGACTAGTTCCTGAGCGGGCTGCTCTCAAAATCTGCTCCTGCAAAGTTCGGGATACGATCTCTCCTTCCCCTTTCCCATCCTATCTGCTTATTTTAGCTTTTCTCCGTGGAAAGGCGGTGTCTTGCGAGCGCTGGGATCTGGTTTAGAGGGAAGCTGGTGCTTGAGGTGACCCGGGATTTCAGGCAGTGGGGAATCGTCCCCTGCTCCAAAGTAGATAGTAATTAAATCAGGTCATCGCCTGTACTGGCTCAAAACGCAGCTACTGCTGAGGCCTCTGTTGTCTCTTCCTGAGGCTCATATTCCAAACAACAATACCACGAAAAATGACTCCAGGATTGTTGGTTTTTATCTAATGCGTTGGGAAACTGATACGCAAGGGTTGACTTGTACCCTCCAACGGAGCACATCGGTCGCGCGGTTCAGGGTGGAAACTTGGTGTCCTGCCTCCTCCCCGGCACTCTATCTGCTGCACAAAAAACGATAGAGGAGAGGAAAAAAGGAGCTGCCAACCCCAGGGTGTAGAAGCAATTGAAAAGAAACATTTTATAGAAAAATGAGTACACATTTTTTTGTCAAAAAAGAAATCAAACCCCTCGCTCGAGTTGAATTTGTTGCCGGTTGCGTGTCCGAGTCCTTTATTTTTGTTTGTTTGCTCAGGACCAGCCTGTCGATCCCTCATGGAAATAACTGGAGACGTGTGTGAATTAACACACATGCACACAAAAATGCAGACAGCAAGAAGAAGTCATTCCACAGTCTAGCCTTGTTAAAGAATACAGTTAGTTTCCAGCGGCAAACCTTCCCCCCCAGTCTCTCTAGCCAGAGGAATTTCTTTCACCTCCTCAGAAGCCGCTTATTAAAGCTAAGCTGGTCCTGGTTCCCAGGTAATAGAACAGCAGCAAAGTTTTAACTAATCTCTGTTTTTTACTGCGGTAATTAAACGGTGCACTTGCTAATAAAAAGGTAACACTTTAAATTAAGGCCCCGTTTCTAAATGCTGTATTAATATTTATGAAATGATTACTGCATACAGCCACATTCTTTAAGGACTTATTAGAATGTGTGTTATAAAAACTCAATTGTAATAAACCCTTAATGGTCACACTCTGGCGAGCTGCAAGGTTTGCAACTCTACAAGTGGCGTCTTCCTAAAATGGGAGGAAAATGCTCTTCCCGCCCCTGAAGTCCCCCAAAAGTCTTGTGTCTGTGACTGTTGGTCCTGGCCCAAGTACATCTGCTCAGCCATCTATGGGATGGGGTGGGATTTCTTTGCTGGGGGATCTCTCGTCATCTCTGGCCGCTTTGGAAAGGTCTGGAGTCTCCTGAAATCATAAAGATCATATGACCTCCTAAATCACACCAACCATCCCACACACACATCTGGGTTACCATAAGGCTCTCAGAGAGCAGTAGACATCTGGATTTTGGCCACTGAATCCTGCCCTCGGCATCTAAACTAAGGCTTATTCCACAGTCAACAGAAAGAGATAGACGGGGCTGCTGGTGATAATTTATCCCTTCTCTCCAAGGCTTTCTGACATCTGTTTGGAAGCCTCATGTGATCTGGAACTTCACGGAGTTTGTAGCTTCAGGGAGCGCTTGCAGAGGGAACAGGGTGAGGTCACTCACAAAAAAAAAACCTCAGACTCTCATCACCACGGTCACTTCATGGGCCAGTAGATAGAGAAGAGAGAGATCTGTGTTCTGTGAGCAACAAAAAAAGTACTTACATGGCTTATTTTCTTTGTAAAAGAATATATCGTAGTGCTGAGCTACTCCTGATGCTCAATTTCAGGCTTCTTCTTTGATAAGCTAGCGATCCTGCTCTTCAACGCTTTCACCCTGAGCTATTATTTTCAACTTGCAGCTTTTGCACTGGAATAAGTACTCTTTGGATATTCCATAGAAGCGCGTTTTGCGAGGGGCTGTACTTCAGGTCATAATCGGTGCCGTAATATTTGTGTTTCGTTGCTATTTTTTGTTGCCTTTTCCACAGTTGTAGCAGTTTGCGACGCAGTTTGGCCGATCACGGTGTTCCTACCTCCTGCCTTTCCTTTCCTTCGGCTTCCCAGAAGGACACACTCGAGGTCCTAAACTTGCAAAGACTGAATTGTCTATAAAATATTTTACATCATGAATAGCTCAGTGTAAGCCGGTGGGACTCCTCATGCATAAAAATATTCCCCTGCAGAAGTGTTTGACAGTTTGAAGCATAAAGTGATTAACCTCTTTTAATTAAAAGCTTGCGAAAATTTCAACACAGCTCGCAGACAGCATAAAAACTGGGATAAACTCCGAGGCAGAAAAGGTATTTCTGTCAAGTAGTCCCTCAAAACAAAGGCAACCTCCACCCCAAACGTACAACATCTTCAAGGGCCAAAGTGCAAAGAGTTTGTGCTCAAACTGACCTAAACTAAAGCTTTGACTTCATGGTCTAGTAACGTAGCAACGTTTGTTATGTATAATAACAGCATCCAAAATGACACAATAAAAAAAGAATTATCTGTGATTAGAACTAAACTATTGAAATGTCTCCAGCTGGAGCCAAAATTTGGAAGCGGGGGGGGGAAGAGGAGTTTATTATTTCAGTAGCTGCAGTGAAAATCCCCTCTGGGTGCTCTGCAAACCACCCTCTGCTCTTTGAAACCATCCCCCTCATTGACATGGTAATGGTCTTTGTTGAATTCAAAGACGATTACATCAGAAATGTGTGGCCTCTTGTGGGTTTTCCAAGGCTTATAAAGCACACAAATTATATGAAAATATTGGGTTGAAAAATTAGTAAGCCATAGGAGTTTGTGTTGTTTTAGCCACGCTTTACTGCAGGGAAGGAAAACTGTGGCTCCTCCAGACCTTTGCCCAGTCTTTCAAAGCTACTTTCTTTATTATTTTTCTTTTCTGGTGGGCTCACTTCGGATATATAGCCTGTATTTTTAAAGGACTTTCATACTGGGGCAGACTTTTCAACATCCAGTGTATAAAGACCAGAGACAGATTCTCCTCTGAATTGCTCCAGTTCAGCCTTAGTTTTTCTACAGTATAACCAAGGGGAAAGTTCTGTCCCATAACATTTTGTATAAAGAATTTCCCAAAGACATTGCTCTCCTTATGGATTCTTGCATCCAGGTGACAACTGTGCATGTGAAACAGGAAGTCTTGGTCTTGGTTGGAAATGATTTTTTAAAATACCTTTAAGAAGTACTTGCTTCATACACTTAGTAGCAGCACCTGGAGAATACAACATACCCAAGGTGGGACAAGCGCAGGTTTCTTCCAGCTCTTATAAATCACAACTAAATCACTACTCACCCCATATGAGCTTTGCTGTTCAGGACACCACCTTCTGAAGGATAAAGCCCAGATTTGCTTCACTCGTGGTTTATACGTGCGAGAGCTTCCAGCTCATACAGCTTGTGGTGCCAAAGACCCTGAGTTCTGGTTCATGTCCGAGGAGCGATCGGAGGATACGAAGAGAAGACTCAGGCATGTGAGCTTTATGCAGCCCAACATTTCAGTTTAAATACTTAGATCTGCCTTGGAATACAAAGCTTGGTGTTGCTGGAGCAGTGATTTCACACCATCGTACGCTGCGGTATCACGAGGGCAGAGCAGCAGCTTCACAGCAGGATGAAGCAGAGAAGAAAACCAGCACTGAAGACAGCCATGTATCTTCTGGAGAGGCATTTTGTCTACTGGCTGGTGTTGAGGATTTGGAGTCGGGTCTCCTGGGTTCTCTCTTTTCTTGCTGTTAAGGTACTTAGGTACTCTCAGTAGTGTTACTAATGAGTGAGATCACCGATCTGAGCTTCTCTTTCATCTTCCTGTAACTCGCAGTGAGGGGAAAAGCTTCATCCTGGCTTGCCCACATTGTTGTCAGACTTGGATCTGCTCAGAATGCAGCTGGCTCTACCATGTCCTGAGTGGCTTTTTAAAGAAATTGTCATCTAATTGCCAAATTTAACCTCCCCCTCCCCAAAAGACTAAACAGAAGATACTAGGAAAGGTTCCCATCACCAACTAGAGACCACAGGAAGATGGTAGAATGAAAGAGCTGTAGTTACTGCTGGGAAACACCTTTTCCACTCACCAGTTCTCCTTCCATTGGGCTTTCTCCAGTACAAGCTTCTCATTATAAGAACTCTGCCTGATTGAACATTCACTGCTAATTATACACTTTTCCCAAATGCCAGAAGTCTGCTCTGAAGGGCGGCTTCCAGGAAGGGCTGATACAACAGCATTGATCCAGGTTATTGACATAGTTTATCAGGAGTTAATGAATGAGTTACAGCGTGAGCCCTCCTGCTTTCAAGGAGGTCACCATATAAACAGGCAAATTGCCCACACCACAGAAGTTATTAAATGAGGCTTGTGAAAAGGAAGGTCTGGAAGTAAAATGTATTTGATCTTGTCTGGTTGGAGTTTCAGGAAGGTTCAAGTTTGTGTATGTGCTGGTTCTGATGTGAAAGACCACAAATATCCACTTGCAGCAGAGGGGTCTCCAGCAAGGCACTGAGATTTTGGAGGGGCAGAAGGGAGGGGAGAAGACACCTTCCCCTTCTGTCTAAGAGTGTAAAGACACGATGCAGAGAAATAATAAAGGCATTCAAGAGGCAGGGAGAGACCAAGCCAGAAAGCTCTTCAAAATGAAAAAAAGGATAGCCTAGAGATCATTTTGTTAAGATCTGAAGGACCCCAAATAGGTCAATTTCTTTCTCTGCTACAACTTCCCACCACCACCCAGCCAGGGCCGGGCTTTCAGCTGGATCAACTCACAAACCTGGCCATGGTCCTGTGAGCTGATAGGAGGCAGTGGGACTTGGCAGCTGGAGGCAGAAGGCAGGTCAGGATCTTCCTTTTCAGCAGCAGTAGACTTAGATCAGCTTAAGCCCATCCATGAAATCATATCCTATGACTGAATAGATGTACTCGTGGCAAGGACCTTTTCCCCAAAGGCACAAGTAACATTTCCAAAGTACACAAGGCGACTTGGGAGCTCAAGTTTCCTCATCTTCCAGAGTAGCTGGAGCCACCAAACGCTAAAATCACCAGGCGAGCTCCAGTGAGTTCAGCTAGAGCTGTTGACACAGGGACTGTCCCCAAGCCACTGCAGCTGAAGAAGGATTTGCCTTCTCCTCACTGCCCAGTGTGTTCAGGAGGACACTGATTTTCTCTTGCAGGCGGTGACCTGCAGGCAAACCAACATGGTTTTGATTTTCATTCTGGTTTTGAGAGAGAGGGGGAGGCTGGATGGCACAAGGTCTCTGCAAACTCCTCTCAGGCTGTACTTTCCCTGCGGAAAGGGTTCAACAGTCAGGTCTGTTGAGCTATCCCTGCCACCTCTCTGCACACCCTACTGACCGATTCCTCCTCCCCTCTTTTGTCAACTCAGAGGTTGAACCACGCGCTGGCTGGGGACGCAGATCCAGGCTTAGGAAGAAAGACTACCGAAACCTGACAAAAAGTTGCTTGGGGTTTGTAGACAGCTCTGAGTTCCCTGTTCCAGGCCGGGGACAGCCCTGTGACAGAAGCAGCACAGGAGGCCAACCTCGCTGCTGAGCATCATGAAACCACGGCCTCCATCTCCTCGGAGCTGCTCCGGTGCCAGGTTGCTGTTAAGGAAAGCAGCAGTGCCAGGAATTAGCTATTCCTCTACCGTCTGAGGATAAACACGACACGTTGAGCAGAGCGCCTGCTACCGCAGATCTAACGGGACCTGTAGCTCTGCCTGGTGTGTAAAGGGGCAGATAAATTTAGAAGTGAGATAGTCTGTTTTGACTACCAATTAGGTGGGTCTGAAGACAGGAGGAGACATAGGGGAGATGATTTTTCCCTCCGAGGCTGCCTGGCACTCTTACGCTGGCCTACGCGCGCATGATTAATTGCCCCATCATTCAAGTAGCTCTTTTTATTCTGGCCACTCACAATATTATTATTATGAGCTACTGTTTTTCCAAAGCCGATTATTGTAGGATTAAAACCCAGCATCTGCCCCTGTATGTGTGTAGATGCATAAATAAGGAACCGGTAATCAAATAAAAGAAATAAATTTAATTTTTTCTTTCCTTTATTTTTTTTTCCCCTCTCTCCTTCCAGCCTTTCACATTCATATATAAAAGCCCTTGAGGGGAAAGGCTTGGATTTGCAAAAGCAATGGGAGTAGAGTTTGTAAGGGGAGAAATCAGTGGGACCCCACAGAACAAACATGTGTAAAGGCTTTGTTTCAAAGTGGACGAATGCAAAAGCCTATTGGGGATAATTTTTAGGCTTTGCCTATTTTTAAAGGGTTGAGGAGCAGGAGTAAAGTGAGAAAACAATTCTCCGTAGGAAGCTGTAGCAGACTAAATGGAGCTTGTTGTTATTGGCAGAGGCGTTGATGCTGAGGGCAGCAGCATCGTTACTGAAGCTGGAGGCAGCGGAGGTTTAAATAAATAAGGAGCGATCCATGAACCAAGATAAAATGTGATCTAGCTGTGCAGGGTCCTCCCGTTCTCTAAAGCAAGGAGGTTTGGCAGGGTGTGAGTAAAGGGAGATGAATGAGGGTTATCAGGTAGGAGACTGGGGAGAAAGTAGGGGATTATTTCTCCTGGTTGGACGTTATGAATTGGTCGCAGTCTTCGTGAGGAATAAGGATTTTATCTGTTCGTGTCTCTTGCGTTGGGGACACGTCCACACGTTGCCACCAACGACGGAATTAGGCAGTGACAAAATCAGGAAGCTCTTGGGCTTTGCTCAGTGCCCCAGTCTGAAGCTCCCTGTGTTGAGGGAGGTCTTTCCATTTGGTTTCAGTGACTTAGGCTGAGGGAGAGAACCCAAAGCTCCCCGCTCCCGTTTTCTCTGGCCTTACTTAGTAGCAAGCTCACATAAAGTTGAGGGGGATTATTGCTGGCTGAGGCCAGAATTAGCACAGGATTTGGCCCAACATCCCCCACGCAGCTAAGTAATAGTGGTAACAATAAAAAGCCCCATTAAATACTTGCGAAACCAGTAGCCTGCAAGACTGTGCACAAGTCAAGTCTTGCCTGGCAATCTGTCCAGGGAGGATTTGAAAGAACACATTCCCTAATTCCAACCCTCACCCCAGCTGAGGTTGGAGGTGTCAAGGGCAGGTGATAAGAGCTCGCGCTGCCTGCAGTTCACAACCAAACCTTGCAAGGAAACAGTTTTGCAGAACGCTGCCGGTGAAGCATCCTCCCACTCCCAGCCAAAACTCACAAGGGGGCTGCGATGGACAAAATTCCCGGTGTAAAGGGACAGCAAAGCAAGAAAACAAGGACAGGAACAACCTGCAAGGAAGGACTTGATGGAGCTTACTGACTTTTTCATTCTGCTTCACTTTCTCTTAGCAGCTTTATCTCATCTTTTCTTCTGGGCTTCGGTAGCACAGCTAAGAGTCAGGAAATCTTGATGTTATTCTGATTTCAGTGTTGAAGCCCAGGCTGACCTTGAGCAATGGTGTTAGAGGTGCCTCTGTGAGAGGAGACCCACCCCAACTGCACCACTCCCTGCTCCTGCCCCGTGAAGAAAACGCTGCAGCAGTTCCAGCGAAATACAGCCAGGCAAACATGTAGAAAATTTCCCTGTGATGACAATTTTCCCTGTTCTTAAGGAAAATCCTGGCTTCTAATTTGCAGAGGTGAAGGTTAAGCAGAAAAAAAAACAAAATTGGTTTTGATGCAGCAGCTGTAAATTTCGTTTTGGTCAGGTATTTGCATCTATCTTGGGATTTAGAAAATTAAAGAAGATGCCTCTGCATTTTCAGATTGGGGAACCTTCCCTAAATTCCTTTTTCCTGGAGTAAAGATTAGGAAAAAAAATAGAGTTAAGAAAATAATTATTCTTATCCTGGTTTCCTCCTCCAGTCTTTGACACTGGAAATACATTTTGAAACAGTAAAAAGCAGAGATAAAGTAGCAACGAATGGCAGCCCCTGCTCCTTTTTCTTTTCCATTTTCTTGGGGTTTCTTTGTTTTAAGTTTTCCAGCAATTCAAGTGGAAATCAAAACGAAAATTTTAAGAGTTCTGTGGAAAAGTGCTCCGCTCTTTCTGAAGGGGACTTTTTCTCATGGTTCTGTTTCCCAGGGCGCCCTTTGCTGCTCTGCTGACAGCTCGTGGCGATCTCAGCAAAGCTGTAGCAGAAACCAAGGGCTCCCTTGAGTGCACAACCTTCTCTAGAGCCCAGTCCCTGCTCCCCACCCCTCATCTGCACGACACGTTTAGCGACAGCGTTTCTGAGCCACCGCTGAGCCGCTGAACGCTGGCGTTTGATGCTCGGCGGCGGCCTCAGACCAGTGCCCAAGTTAAATAAACCAGTTACAGGTGAGATGCATCCCAAAAAACTCCTCTGCCTCCCAGAGCAGCCAAGAACCGGGCACAGTCCTGCGACTGAAGGCCAACAGGAGCGGATCCATTTGGGGATGCCAAAAAAAGCGAACAATGTTCGGTGTCCTGAGAGCGCTGGAACAGGAGAGGGACAGAGAGCTTTTCTCCTTCCCCGAAGTTTTATGCCCAAAGAGGTGCTGCGACTGTTAAAATCCCAGCTCTTTGCACCAGAAGAAAGGCAAAACCCGCCACCGGGCACCTGATTCCCGTAGCTGGAATCAGCAGAAGCCCCGGGGCTGTTGGAATACCTGGGATCAAAGAATCAAGAGCCCGTTTGTAATTTCTCTACGCAAATAAGAGCAGCATTTGTGCACTCGGAGGCTGTATAAAGAAGCCTTGGTTTAGCAGGAAAGGAGAACTATTTTTTACAGAAGCCAGCGAGAGAGGCTGGAGCCACCGATTTGGGATGATTACAATGAACAAAAAAAAAAAAAAAAAAANCCTGGAACTGTTTATTTTAATTTAGGGCTTTTGGGGGCATGGTGAGCTGGTGGGGTGGGAAGATAATATTTTTATGGATTTAATCAGATAGACTGTGGGCTAATTGCATGGAGGAAACCGAGCAAGCTGTCTGCTTTGCCTTGAAGTTCTCCATTCCTTTTCTCTTTGTGTTTGGGAGTCAGAAGAAAAGCAATAATAGCACCTCACACAGGCTAGGGAGGGCTAACAGGCCTTCAGAGATGTATGTGAACAAAAAGAAAAAAGGTGCTTCATTTTTTGGAGGGGAGCCTTCGAGCCTGCCCTGGACTGAGCTGCCCATCGGAATCAGCTTTGCCGTGGCCTGATGGTAGAAGCCAGTGAGAACCTCCAGAAGGATGCTCAGCAGGACCATTTAGTAATTCCCAGCACTTGGCCTTTCCATTTGAAACTCCCTCGGAATGCCAACTAATGAATCCTGTAACGCTAAACCCTCTACCACAGGACGCCTAATTTTTTCCATTGCGCTGACAGACATCTACGGATTACAGACGTGGTCCAAGGCGTAGGAAAACGCCGCAGCAAAGCCCCCAAAACCATACACCCAAGCTGCATGTTCAGCAAGATGTAAACTTTACTTAAATACAGCCCCTTTTTCCCTGGTGACTGCCCCGCGCACCAGAAAACAGACACCAGGGCAAGGTTTTAAAAAAAAAAAAAAAATTTGCGCATGGGTGAGCTGAGGATTTTGAAGGGTGTTGCTTTCCTTGGTGCTGTGTTTTATTTGTGGCAGAGGGAATTCCAAACAAACCAGGCGATGAAGAACAGCCCCGAAGCTGCCACTTCTTGAGCCTGCTCAATGACATCACTGAAAAAGCCATCAGGGTGTAAATATCCCGCCCCGCACGCCCCGTGCGCCCCGTTAGGGCGAATGTGTCGGGCTCACGTAGGAGGCAGGACTGAGCAGCACGTTAGTTACGATCCAAAAACATGATCTACAAATATTTTCTATATCATAATTATACAAAATGAGTGGAAATTTCCCCCCCCCCCTCCTCCCCTTTCCCCAAGTCCCAAAAACATAGCCCATTATGAACGCCGAGCCGTGCTGCCAACTCTACAGGAACATAAATATCGTGTAAGTCTTTTTGTGCTGTGTAGTAGCTGGAAAGTGGAAAAATGATTGAGGGACAAGCGGTTTTTAAAATCCCCCGGAGGCCTGTAACTTACCTGTTTATTTCAAGAAGAGCTGCGAGTGCCAAAAGGGAAGGAGTTACTTGAGTTGCTATCATGTTCTGTTTTCCAGAGATTATTTCAAAATAAACACCGCTTGAATCTCTGCTCTGCTCTTTCATTTGAGGTTAATCTACAGGGTGACTACACAACGAAGGGCACGGGACGCTCCAGCACAGGCTCAGACGTGAGCACAAGGAAGCCCTGGGTCACAGGCACATCGCTACCAGAGCCTGCAACAAGGTGGAGTCTTCAGAGCCGGCAACAACCGGAGTGTTGCCCTTTGGCCTCAGGAGATGCTCAAAAACGACAGGATTTGGTGAGGAGAAAAAGGCTGCTTTCAGAAAACCGGTGGGTAACGACCACAGCGTAAGGCGAGTTGTAGAAGACGGGACCAGATAACCCCACGCATCAGAGTTTGGCTTCCTAGGTGTCAAAAAACGATCCTTTTTGCTACATTAAACTATTGAAAGTGAAATTCTCAGGTCATTCCTAATTGACTTTCAAACCTGGAAGGGAAAACTTATATAATCATCAGGGCAGACAAGGACTTGCCTCACGCCGGTGAAAAAAAAAGCGACATTGGGAAGTGCATTGTAATTCTTTGACAATCTTTGGGCAAGAAGAAGAGAAATAGCTGCTTCTTCATGTTTCTTGTTAATCTCCTTAGGAGTGTGAATTCCGAGGTGCATGGTGAGAAGTTTGCTCCAGGTTACAAGAGGACAGGCCCAACAGTTGTTTAACAGGCGGTTCCTTTTCCTTTCTTGCTGCGTGCGGTCTCGACGGAGTTGTGCAACACCCCACGGGGCCATCTCTCAGCAGTGATGGTTAACGACAGACTGGGGGTGCTGGGAAGTGTGTCTGAGACCTGACACCAAGCCTGGCATCAAGCCAACCGCCAACGCACAACTTCAAAGAAAAGATACGGACTTATCTCTGACCTCTACTACCCGGAGCAGGTCTATAACTCTCAGAGGACTCCCGACGTGCCGACTCCGCCTCCTCTTTCGGTCGATTTGCATTTCGATGCCACTCGCCGCTGGGTTCTTGAGTTGCTTCTCCGTTGTCCAACGTACAAAGGGCAGACATTTCACAGGGTAGTGACCCTCCTGAGTACATTGCCATGGTCTGTGACAGGCATGGAAAGCCTGGACCCACCAAGAAGACCTAGAACCTGACAGTGATAAGGAGTTTGTGCGGAACTTGGAGCAGTGAGGTAGATGTCAAAGAACAAGGAAAAGAAAAAAAAAAAGAAAAAGAGTTGACTGATTGCACAGAACATCGTGAATTTTTGTAATGATGTTTAATCTTAAATCACAGATGGCCAAGGCATTGCCAAATGAAACACCAAGTCCCTTCTGTGAGGAGAAAAGGCTCAGCAATGCTATAAATAGCCTTAGGGAATGGCTCCCTGAAAACACCCTTTGCCCAGAGACCAACTTGTGCATTGCAGATGTTCTGCCTTCCACACGCAAAGACTTTCCTGCCCTTGGCTGCCTGGTTCTGCCACACCAGTTTGGGGACCCAGCTCCAAGTGTGAAGGCAGAGGAGGAATTATCTGTTGGTTTTGTGCACGGCTGTGCTAAAAACATGCCGGAGATGCAGGTTTGGGTGCTTCTCACCATTCTGCCACAGCTTGGTGGGACTGGCAGCTCTCTGTGAGCACCACTGTCCATGCAGACCTTGTTCTCACCAGGTAGCCACGATGCTTCCCATGCAGGAGTTCTCATGGCTGCCCACAGAAGGCTGATGAGAATAGAGAAAGGGAAAAAAAAAAAAGACAGGGGTTTTTAAGCAGCAAGGGAAGAAAAGTGAACTTTTGGTACCCCTCTTTTTCCTGGAAGGGAGGTTACTGGTGCAGGAAGGGCAGCAGCACTGAACGTGGTAGGTCCAAATTCCATCCTCTGCTCAGTTTCCATGTGACTTTCCAAAGTGACTAAACCTCTCTGGTTTTTTAGTTCATCCTCCCTGCAATACAGGCAAAGCAGTTCCCTGCATCAGAGTTAGCAGGTGAGAAATGCTTTAAAAGTTGCAAGGTTTTGTCTCATGGTTTGTTTTGGGTTTTTTGTAAAAACAAATACATATTTTAGACCAGGATTGTTTGCAGCCACTGTAGAGCTGGTATCTGTCACAGAATGCATTTCTGTGAGTATCTGAGCAAATATAAGATGAGATTTTTCAAATACAGCCCAGGTGCCAGGCACAAATTACGACATCGAGGTAATATGGGTAACGATGACTGACACTGTAATTGCAGAAGATCCCTAGTTGTGAAAGAAATACCTGAGTTTAAACAAAGAAAAAATGACACCAGGAAAACCAAACAGAAAACAAACATTACGATTTAGCCACCTTCTTCCTGAAATTACAGAATAAAGTGCTCCAGATAAGCTGCCACAATATCAAGAAAGCAAAGCCCTAACTGGACCTTTGAAGGGTAATCATGTTTTCTTCCAGCCGCATTTAACTCTATTGCCCTTATAAACCATCACCTGCAAAGCTCCCCGGCGTCCAAGGAACTTTCATCTGGCATCAAGGGGAAGCTTGTAAAACAAGTTCGTGCATAATTTGCCCAGCCCAGGTGCCTGCAGTTCCCATCTACTGATCCACTCCAAACCCCCAACCGGCTTCAACCGCCTCGCTTCATACCTGCAGAGATGGTGGTCATGATATTCTGTCTAATCAGCTCAACATCTCTGTGCCAATTGAGTTGAAGACTCACCAGATTCTCATCTAATGAACAAAACTAATGAATGATAAAAGATCCCTAAGAAAACAGAGGCACCAAGGAGGGGAATCCGGAGCCGGCTGAAGGCTTCTCGGCAGCTTGAGGAGATTTAAATTTTGCTCCCCAGAAGCAAGCCTAGGTTGTCCCAGACTTCAAAAGGAAAAGGAGAGGTGGGAAAAAACAAATCAGGACAATAAACTGGTGGAAAATTACAAAAACTCAAGCTTCTTATTGCCAAAAGAATGAGAGAGGTGAGGACAGTGAGTCTTTTTCCCCGCTGTTTTCCCTCAGCTCCTCTGTTCGTCGCAGCTTTCTGGGCTCTCCAGGACTGTTGAAAGGGTGAAAGAGATGGGGAATTTTCTTTCCAAGGCATCTTCTATCCTTGGCATCGGCCTGCCCTGTCTGTGGCTGGTGGTGGGGGATGATGGAACGTGGCACTCCTCGCAGCCCTGGCAAAGGGACCGGAGAACTGACCGTGCAGGAGCAACGCACCACTGCTGAGCCCCTCACGCTCCTGTTTCTGCACCAGCCTCGATATTCTTCAGTTTTGATGGGCAGAATCTGTCAGAAAACCAACTTTTCCATTTGCAGAGGACAGTTCACCTCGTGACTCCGAAAA
The DNA here is from genome assembly GCA_013396935.1 of Baryphthengus martii. NCBI lineage: Eukaryota > Metazoa > Chordata > Aves > Coraciiformes > Momotidae > Baryphthengus > Baryphthengus martii. The sequence goes on from VWZK01001067.1 coordinate 69,054, forward strand.
CAGCCCATAGAATGAGATATTCTTGGGTAAATGAATAAACAAAAGTAGACACCGATAATAGTTTCATCCAGGACAGAGACTTCTTCATCTCTTTATAAACTCTCTTCAGCTCAGCAGGGAGTTGGGCCTTTTTTGGCCCATGGGATCTGTTGCCATGTGGAGGAAACTGGGATGAGCAAGTGACACAGATGTTGCTGCCAGTTGTTTCCCTCCAGTTCTGTTTTAATTATCCCCAGCCCCGTCAGCAGAAGTGGTGGCAGAGTGTTGGTTCTTTCACACAAGCTGTACAACTCTTTTGTGATAACTTGCAGTTTTCTCACACCCCAGCTACTGGAGTCAGCTACATACAGAAGGGTCCAAGCATTCCCTGAAAATAAAATAGGAGGTGTCAAGTTAGCCTTGACCAGCTGAAGAGAAAGCATTATCCCAGACACAAAAAAATCATATAAAAAACCCTGAAAGATTCTCATTATCCAACTCAGACCATCTCATGGCTCTTGTAGCTGGTTTGCAGCTCCTCAGTGCCCAAGGTTATCGATATTGCGGAAAATTCCTCTAAAGATGACTCCCTTAGATTCAATCTGGATTCTTTTGGCATTCACAGAATCATCCTTTGTGTTTTTGAGTGGTTCCCATCGGGCCATAGTGCCAGTCTCAGCACAGGCGAGTTCTAAAGATGGTCCTCAAGTCCACACTATGGGGGAAGCTTTGCGCTGTCAAGCAACTTTGGTCCTAACACTGGCTACAAAAAGCTTGAAAGCTCCACATCTGCCTAACTCATGTGTAGCCAAATTGCAGATGTTCGTGGCAGTCAACCTGGGATAGAGGTTAGAGAGGTGACATGGCCTCGTGAGCTCTGCCTATCTTGCCTGCATCCAAAAGGCGCTGGAAGCCTGGAGCTTCTTCTCCATGGGTAAAATTTCGGCCTCTGGACTCTTCTACGAGCACATCACTCTCTTGGGTTGTCCTGGATGTGCCACTGACCTGGAGCTTGCATTCCTGCTCAGCGTGGCTCTGTGTTTTTCAAAGGCAGTGGAAATTTTGTTTTGGAAACACTGCCGAGAGCGCAAACAGGAAGCAGGAAGGACTTTTTCAGAAATGCAAGAATCTGAAGGGAGCGCAGTTTCCATTTTTTTGGATCCAACCCACGAATTAGTTTTGCAACAACAGCAAGATACGAGTGGTGAGGTCAAGAGAAAAGCAAACATGTAGCGGCCACAGAGAGTGGCTTTCAAAATTTGCCTGGTGGAACTCTGAGTCACTGAATGTGCTACGCGCAGCCAGGATGCCTAGAAAAATAAAGAAAGATGCTGAACAGTCCCTGCAGTGCAGCTGTGTTATTGACAGATGGGATTAAGTGGTAGGGATATATTTTTTTTTTTTTTTTTTTATAAGCATATTGCCTTTGTTTATTGTAGTTTTGATTTTTAGTTATTTCTGTTCAGGCATTTGGGGACCTCTTCCCCTAGAGCATACAAATGACTGTTTGTTATTGTTGCTGTTATTTGATTTGGGCACGGTTCTGTGATTCAGCAGTACCCTTCTGAGAACGCTGTGGGACGTGCTGCAACCCTGCTCGGTCCATCAGCAGGGTGCAGGGGTAAGAAACAGCAAAAGAGGATGATTTTTGTCCCTTGGCAAGGGCAACAGGTTTGCAGAAGGAGCAGTACCATCAAGGCCCTCGTCCTGGCAGCGGTGATGGTTAGGTGTGGACTCCGAGGGTCCATAGCCTGCAGGATGACATCCTCCACCTGATTTCTGAAGCACTTTCTCGGGTGTTTAGCGGCAGTAACGGTGCACTGGAAGGGCTCCCAGGGTTTCTACCCTCTCACCCTAAAGTTCCCCCAGCCCACCCTTCAGTCTGCTCCCTGCCCGTGCTGTTGTAGGCCTCGATATGGTGTGTATGCCCCAAGAAGGGCTGGAGATTTCTCCTCTTTCAGTAGCTCCAGATGAACTATGTCGGCCTAAGAGGGTGCAGAGACAACCCAAGAGAGAATGATGCTGGGCTGTGTTGAAATTGGTGGTGTGTTAGTGCTTCATCTACCTGGACTGTTGATTTCTCACTGAAAGGCCGACTCTGCAGAGCTCTCTGGTGAAAACAAGGGACCTGCTCACGTGCGTGTGCACGAGTGTGTTTGCGCCTGTGATCTTTTACCCCCGCACTTAATTCCAGGCATTCTGCTTTGATATTCAGCGAGGCAAAGGGGAGAGTCTAATGGACAGAGACAGGACTTGGAGTTAAAGAAACCTTGAGGGAAAAAGTGATTAGAAGCTAAACAAGAAACTTGCCTGTCTCTTCCAGTCTTGTTTATCTTCTAACTCCACCACTGCACCAGAACATTCCCTCGACCAGGTTTTAATAGCAGATAGATTAGGATTTTATCGCACAGAATCGAGTGAGGTTGCTTAACTTTCGGAGGTGTAGCTGAGCCTTTGGCCTGACGATTGGCTGCGGGGAATCTTGCCATCGCCAGCCGCCCATCAATCATCGCCAGCCACCAGTATTTGCCTTTCAGGGATGCCGGAAGAATGGCAGGGAGATTAACAGAGGCACTCCTTGGTTTTTCAGAGTCAGTCAAATCCTTTCCCTTTCTGCCAGTCCTTTGTGATCGGAAAATTACAGTATGAGTTTATCAAACATTGATAAACAATAGGGGACTTCCGCACGCGGGGGAAAAAATAAAATAACAGGATTAGACAGGCCAGTGCATTCCAGGGCTGGTTTATTCTGTACGGTGATAGGTCTGAGGACCTGAAGGGATTTCTGCAGGAGAATTGAGCGAGTGAACTCAGGAGCAGGGTGATGGAGCCGATCTTTAAGGGTCTGTACCTAATAGTGTCACCCTGAGCTGATGCCCAGGGGAGCCCACAGCCCTGGTCCCCTCAGGCCGTGCCATGATGTGTACTGCAGGGCAGGCAGGGAGGAAGGGGCTTTTTCATCCTGCTGTTCCATGCACTGATTGATTCCGAGGTGTTTTTTCAGCGTTGGCCCTTTACCAAGCCTCCTGACAAGGTGCAGTAATGTTTTTATATCCTGTTCAGAATCTATCTTGAGATGGGCTCACTTGCTAATCCTGACACAGTTTCTCTGTAGAATTCCCAGGCTCCATTTACTCTGGGGTCAGTCAAACCCTTCCTCTAGAGAAGATGCGGATTTGAGGTTGCTCCAGTGACATTAAGGCAGGGCTGGGCTTTATACCCTGAGAAAACCCATCTCTTTGCGTGGATAGTGTAGATTTTAATTTGCTTTGCTTTCCAGTGAGATGTTAAGTATGAAAGAATGCTGCTTGATATTCCATGACAAGCAATGAGACCTGAATCTGTCGTTGTCCAGACTAGAAGTAGGTACAGTCTGCTTGTCTGAACGTCCCCATCCCTGCACCGCATGCACCTTAATCTGCATTGTCCTTCACTCGCAGAGGTAGCGGTTCCCCTCTCTATCCCCAGCTCTTCCGCTCTCCTCCTGGGCCCGAGGCTCTGCTCTCAGACCGTGGCAGGCACTGGTCTTGTTGCTGCAGCAGCGAGGGAGTTTCTTGAACCTTTCTCAGTGTATTTCAGACTGCGAAGCCTGTTCTTGGCTTCTGCCCCCTCTCCTAGGCCCAAACAAAATGTTTCTCGATGGTGAGCTGTCATTAAAGTTCAGAGAAGCAGAGAAAGCAGATCTGATTTCATATCTAATTTGCTGTAAAATGAGAGGCAGGGAAGAGAGGAGTCCTTTTTAATTAGAAAAAGGGTTGCTGAGATACTTTAGCCAGCACAGAGTTTCTCTCCAGTGCAAGAGCTTTCATGCATATAACCCAGCCCATGCTGTTCCAAAGAATGAAATGTTATAAATATCGCTCTCTGGTCTGTCTTTATTCCTGTTTCTCTTCCGAGTACTTTGGATCGCTGCCGTCCTCCTGATCGCCTGACAAGTGAACGCTGAAGGGAGAGAGGAGCAGAGGGCCAAAGCCTCCCCGTCCATCAGGTGCCAGCCACGGGAGGATGTAAGGAGAGGACAGAGGGGCTGTTACTTCCCACTCCCGTCATCTTTTGCAGCCTTTGTTCCCATGTCATACGACAGAGCTTATTAAAGCACCAGCTCCTTTTGCCCCACTCAGCTTGGGACCACATCTGCCTCTTGCAAAGTTTTGACGGAGCGAAGCGGCAGCCCGTGGATATTGCTACATGTGGGAGGGCAGAGATAAAAACAGCCAAAAGGAGTCCAGCAGAGCAGAGAATGTTCTTCAGGGACTGATGGTGATTTGCACAACTCTGTCATCGGGTCAATGAACGCCCAGTATAGGTACCTGGGGCACATCCTAGCTCATCTATCATTGAAGAGCGTTCAGAGGCAGAAAAAAAGCCGCCAGGTTGCCAGGGCCAGAGGTCTCTGCAGGGCATTTTCCTGTGCAAACACCGAAATGTCACAGGCAGACTAACCACCCTCCTCCAGAGCACGGCCAGCCTTCATCCAGGCCAGAGCAGGCGAGCTGCGGGCACCTGGATCTTGTGTTGTGACATCAGGGTATCTTCAACTAAGCCTGCACTTAAGGCTCTGTCCATGGAAAAACTAATAAAAATGTAGATTTGCAAGAAATTGTCGCTATTAAACCAGGCTACTTTTTCCTCCCGCAAAAGTGGGTCTCCATTAATGGAAATATTTATTTGGGTGACTTGCGGATTATGTCTCCGGCCAATTAGCTCCATCTCAATGTTCTATTTCTTGCCTTTGAATCAATAAACAGTTCAAGATTTCCTGGAGTCAGAAAATGAACGCCAGTGCCAAGAACTGTGGGTGTATTAAAACCATACCTACAACAATAGCCTCAACAAGGGAGCTCTGCTAATCACTCCCTTGTTTGGCCGGGTGTCTGACAGAGGAGCTAGAAAGCTGAAAGTACCTAACACCCCCAATAGAGGAAACCACAGCTCACAGAACCCATGAAAAACATTTACTAACCTCCAGGTACCCTTTGTTCTCTATCCCTCCTGACAAGCACTTTTCTTCAGCACTACATACCTTAGATGCCTTCGCAATAAGATTTGATTGCGGGGCTTATAAGGTGGATTGAGATGAGTGAGTCATTATCTGTCATTTATCTTTCAGTTAATGAAAAGCAAAGCAAAAAAAAACCAAAAAAACCACCAACAAAAAATCACAAGAAAGCAGGACATGGCGTTCCTTTCTATAATTTGGCCAAATTATTCCAGTTTTTTTTCAAAACTGAACAACTCGTGTGTGTCCACGTGTGCCTGTGCACAACGAGCACACGCAGGACTGTGTTGGGCATGGAGGAAGGAAGTAAAACCACCCAACATCTACTAGTTTGTGCTGGAAAGGGCTGCAAGGGCAGCACCTCTGCCCCTTGCTCTGGGACATACTTAAACTGGCAGGTCTTCTACCTCAGTTGAAACCAGATTCTAAAATCAGGAGCAGCAAGAGAACGAGATCTACCTCTCTCTGCGCTGATAGACCCGAGCTGCTCGGCAGAGCTACCCAGGAAGCTGTTCCAACCTGGAAGCTTGATGGCCACGTTAACATGGCACCTCTCCACGGGACTTACTAGTTTGGGCGAAGCGCCACGTTAATGCAGCTCGAAGGCTGCTCGACTGGAGCAGTTCTTAGAGCCGTTACCGCCCAGGCTGATAAAGTCTGAGGCCTGCTTAGGCTGCGTCGTGTTATATACACCTAATTTAGACAGCTCAATTAGGAGACTAGTCACTGCAGGTCACTGGGCTCTTGGGAATGGAGACCAGGGTGATCTAAAAGCAAGGTGTCTTTGGAGGCTACATTCTACTTTATCTTGTAGTCCTCCAAAAAGCACCAGACTTTTTCCTTTAGGAAGAAATTCTTTCCTCTGAGGGTGGTGAGACGCTGGAAGGGGTTGCCCGGAGAAGCTGTGGAGCCTTGTCCCTGGAAGTGTTTAAGACCAATCTGGATGAGGCTCTGAGCAACCTGCTCTAGTGGGAGGTGTCCCTGCCCATGGCAGGGGAATTGGAACTAGATATCCTTAAGGTCATTCTATGATTCTACAATTCTATGATTTTATGATTCTACGACATGCTTAGTCAAGGCATCTCATTTTTTCAGGTCCACTTAAGTGACGAGCAACAGCCAGTGGTGGGACAGCTCAGCGGGCTGGCGCTAATGGTGTATTGGGTTGGGATATGATACCTGCCACAGATCAGGAGTCCAAGATCTTGTCACACCAGCCCCAGTGGGAATAAAAACATTGTAGGTGAAGATGAAAATACGTTAGCTGAGCTGTACAGATCTTAGCCCTGCAAAAGGGGAGAGCTTCTGCAAGTCAGGAGTATGGGCAGTAGATCTAGTTGAGGCTCAAAATATGAAATAAGGAGTTTTCTTGCCAGGATGGACTAAGAGAAATCCAGGTGACCCCAGGGAACTCTGCAGCAGAGGAATATTAGAGATTGGCCACAGAGGAGTTAAGATGTACCGGAATAAGTATCACTGACTTGAGGCTGTCCTGCGTTATCGTGCCTGGGAAAACAATGGTCTTCAAAAAAACCATGAAAAGGCAGTAGAAAAGTCAGGGTTGCATGGTCCTTCTGTCCACAAGCTTGTGCTGACTGGCCCTTGGCTTCTTCAGAGGCATTCCCCCACACAGTGAGGCCAACATGGATCATGTTCTGCTTACCGCTGCCTCTGCCATCTCACCCGCGCTCCACGGCCTGAGCTGAGCTGCGTCCGTGGCCAGTTCAACCGCTGTTGCCAAGAGTGTCCAGCGTCCTTCTGCGCCATAATTCTGTGTTGCAGCCGTGCTGCTGGCCACCAAGAGGAGAAACCCAAGGTGGAGAAGAGGGACCCGGTGCGTCAGTGCTGTGCTGCCTTGGCAGCGCTGTGATGGTAACAGGATGATCAGGGCTCTGGTTTTGCCCGTGCCAGCTGCCCTTTTCAAGACATAAATCACTACCGTGTGCCCTATAGAAGTTGCTGTCAGTCAGAGGAGGTTTTGCAGTTCCCAGAATCACTGTATTTTAAATTCTTTTGGGGGTTTGTTTTGGTTTTTTGTTGGTTTTGTTTTTTTNTTCTACGACATGCTTAGTCAAGGCATCTCATTTTTTCAGGTCCACTTAAGTGACGAGCAACAGCCAGTGGTGGGACAGCTCAGCGGGCTGGCGCTAATGGTGTATTGGGTTGGGATATGATACCTGCCACAGATCAGGAGTCCAAGATCTTGTCACACCAGCCCCAGTGGGAATAAAAACATTGTAGGTGAAGATGAAAATACGTTAGCTGAGCTGTACAGATCTTAGCCCTGCAAAAGGGGAGAGCTTCTGCAAGTCAGGAGTACGGGCAGTAGATCTAGTTGAGGCCCAAAATATAAAATGAGTTTTCTTGCGAGGATGGACTAAGAGAAATCCAGGTGACCCCAGGGAACTCTGCAGCAGAGGAATATTAGAGATTGGCCACAGAGGAGTTAAGATGTACCGGAATAAGTATCACTGACTTGAGGCTGTCCTGCGTTATCGTGCCTGGGAAAACAATGGTCTTCAAAAAAACCATGAAAAGGCAGTAGAAAAGTCAGGGTTGCATGGTCCTTCTGTCCACAAGCTTGTGCTGACTGGCCCTTGGCTTCTTCAGAGGCATTCCCCCACACAGTGAGGCCAACATGGATCATGTTCTGCTTACCGCTGCCTCTGCCATCTCACCCGCGCTCCACGGCCTGAGCTGAGCTGCGTCCGTGGCCAGTTCAACCGCTGTTGCCAAGAGTGTCCAGCGTCCTTCTGCGCCATAATTCTGTGTTGCAGCCGTGCTGCTGGCCACCAAGAGGAGAAACCCAAGGTGGAGAAGAGGGACCCGGTGCGTCAGTGCTGTGCTGCCTTGGCAGCGCTGTGATGGTAACAGGATGATCAGGGCTCTGGTTTTGCCCGTGCCAGCTGCCCTTTTCAAGACATAAATCACTACCGTGTGCCCTATAGAAGTTGCTGTCAGTCAGAGGAGGTTTTGCAGTTCCCAGAATCACTGTATTTTAAATTCTTTTGGGGGTTTGTTTTGGTTTTTTGTTGTTTTTGGTTTTTTTTTTCACTGTGAGTTGAAACTGAACTCAGTTCTGTAAACAAAGCTGGTTTTTATTTCTTCCCCTATGACAGCTATACAGCCTCGGGTCATGAGCACATCAAATCATCCCAGCCTAGCAATGTATGAGCTGGTCAGCGCTTGGGTGGGTGGCCTCCAGCTAGAATCCAGATGGTGGTGAGGATTAAATCATCCCCGTGAAACAGCACCAAATTCGTGTCCTCTTTTGGCACGACGAGACTGACAGTGACTTACAGCCTTCAGCCGTGAGACTGCGCTCGTGTNCCAGGGAACTCTGCAGCAGAGGAATATTAGAGATTGGCCACAGAGGAGTTAAGATGTACCAGAATGAGTATCACTGACTTGAGGCTGTCCTGCGGGCTGTCCTGCGTTATCGTGCCTGGGAAAACAATGGTCTTCAAAAAAACCATGAAAAGGCAGTAGAAAAGTCAGGGTTGCATGGTCCTTCTGTCCACAAGCTTGTGCTGACTGGCCCTTGGCTTCTTCAGAGGCATTCCCCCACACAGTGAGGCCAACATGGATCATGTTCTGCTTACCGCTGCCTCTGCCATCTCACCCGCGCTCCACGGCCTGAGCTGAGCTGCGTCCGTGGCCAGTTCAACCGCTGTTGCCAAGAGTGTCCAGCGTCCTTCTGCGCCATAATTCTGTGTTGCAGCCGTGCTGCTGGCCACCAAGAGGAGAAACCCAAGGTGGAGAAGAGGGACCCGGTGCGTCAGTGCTGTGCTGCCTTGGCAGCGCTGTGATGGTAACAGGATGATCAGGGCTCTGGTTTTGCCCGTGCCAGCTGCCCTTTTCAAGACATAAATCACTACCGTGTGCCCTATAGAAGTTGCTGTCAGTCAGAGGAGGTTTTGCAGTTCCCAGAATCACTGTATTTTAAATTCTTTTGGGGGTTTGTTTTGGTTTTTTGTTGGTTTTGTTTTTTTTTTTCACTGTGAGTTGAAACTGAACTCAGTTCTGTAAACAAAGCTGGTTTTTATTTCTTCCCCTATGACAGCTATACAGCCTCGGGTCATGAGCACATCAAATCATCCCAGCCTAGCAATGTATGAGCTGGTCAGCGCTTGGGTGGGTGGCCTCCAGCTAGAATCCAGATGGTGGTGAGGATTAAATCATCCCCGTGAAACAGCACCAAATTCGTGTCCTCTTTTGGCACGACGAGACTGACAGTGACTTACAGCCTTCAGCCGTGAGACTGCGCTCGTGTGCTAATTGCTCCCGGCCCTGGGTAATCCCGTTACACTTCTCACAAGCCCAGAGTTCCCAGTATGGGTCCCGTTCTGAGCTGAAGTATTTTGCACCCGTTCGACACCGGCGTAAGGGATGAGCCCAGGGGCAGAACACAGGGTCAGGCCTATCGTTGTCAGTTGGGAGCTGACAGATCAGTGGAGGTGGTTGAGTCTGGCAACCACAATTTGGATCATTCCTGAAATCTTTTATTCCTTTTCCTCTCATAGCCTCTGTCTCCTGTACAGAGACACACATCCTAGACCTTGTTGTCCATTAAATCCTACCGGTCTTGTCCAAATCCCCCAAACCAGGAGTGTCCCGGTGAGAGGAGGAGGAGGAGGGTTAGGGGAGCACTCGCACGTGCATCAAATCGCGGGTTTGTCCCTTTCCCCTCTGCGGCAAATGGATGAAAACCGGGCAGGCCGGAGCAGCCTGTCCAAGTTTTGGAGCATCAGCACGGAAAGGTGAGCCAAGAAAGAACACATGGCGGTTGTGTGTTGCAGTGACACTTCAAGAAAAATCGCTTTGAGCCGTGAGCCTGATCACTTAACGGCAGCGGGCACCCTCCCAGATTTCCTGAGTCAAATGTAAATTGCCTGAGGAAACGTCCCCCTCCTGCCCCTCACCCCGGCACCGCTCCCCCATCGCACCCCCGCTCCTCTGACTGCACACCCTCTGTCTCTAAAGCCGTTTTACTGTGTTTACAAATTATGAAAATTCTGGTCGGTTCATTATGAAAATATTGGGAAGTCTGCAAAAGCTGGCTCCTGGATGGAGCCGAAGCAGAAAGCAGCCTGGAAACCCCTTGAAAAATGAGCCGCTTTCTCTCTGCTCGTATTGCCAATGGATTTTGTTGTTCTAGGGTACGACTCCACGAGTCTGCAAAAGCCTCTTTACAAGCTGCAGCTCCGGAGGCCGGGCCGGCAGCGTGATTTACTCCGCCGAGCTGTCCCGCGTTAGCAGGAGGGAGACGGACAAACAGAAGGGTGCCGGGAAAAGGATGAAGTCTGCTTTCTGTTAGCCCGGTATAAATCTCGGCGCCTGGGCCAAGAGCCAAATCTCCGGCTGCAGAATTCGGTTGGAAGTCCCTCAGTTTGCACCGGTTTAGTCGCTGGTCCCAGATTAACTTCAGGCTCGTCTAAATCCAGAGTATCTGTACGAAAAGCAGAGGACTGACTCCGACCCCACTGGGAGAGGTGTTTGCTCTGGTCCAGTTCTCTGGGCTTGGGCGGGAGGAGTCTTGCTGGGCGCGTTGATACGAGCGTCGGGGGAATCGAGCCCAGTTGGGGGCTGCGTAGGAACTGCAGATTTTAGATAGAGCTGTATTTGCATCACCTGATCCGAAACTCAAATTTATTTTTTTTAAAACAGAAACCTGCTATTGGGGCAGATTTTGTGTTAGTTTGAGAGGAAGAAGAAGGGCAGGTCCTGCAGAGCCAGCTTCTGAAGTTATCTCAGCAGAAAAAAAAAAATAAAAAAAATTGACCCGTTGCTCTGAACTAATTTTCTGTCTTTGCCCCGTAGAACTGAGAAGAAAAGCTATCTTTGCTCTCAGCCTGTTTGCAATACAACAGCAGTTTTTTCATCAGTTGAGTAGCCAGCTCTTGATTTCAAAAGGATTACATCAGGGGACAAGATTTAAAGAAAGGATGGTTTTTCTCTTTCTTTATCTCCTCTAAAGAAAACAAGACTTTAATTTATTTTTTTTTCAATATTAGTAGAGGGGAAAGAATCTGTGTAAATTTTTGATACCATTTCTTTCCATGGCCAGGTAAATAAAGAGGGGAAAGAATCTGTGTAAATTATTGATACCATTTCTTTACACATCCAGGTAAATAAAAGAGAATAATATATATACAAAGTGCGGCGTATTCACCATATGCCAAAACCGATCAATTTTCATTGCGTTCAATTTATCCCTTACGATGAAGCAGTCAAATATCATGTGTAGTGCCACCTTTCTTCCACAGTGTGAAAACGGATCCATTTCCTAACGTGTAACACGCAGTTTAAACGCTTTTGGTTACGTTAGAAATCCACACCCTGTGCTCTTTGCTGTGAAAAGAAAGGATTTGACAACAAATTTAGAATGTCGACTCGATGTTGCTGGAGCTGTAGGTAGTTCGAGTTGATTTTATCACTTGTTTCATAAAAGTGTTTCATAGGAGATTATCTTTACGTGTTAAATAAACACCGGTTCGTTAATATTGCTTGGATTTAGCAACAATAAACACATCTCTCAGCACATTGAACCTGCAGTATTATTCTTTGCTGATCCTACAGCTCGCGGCTGCTGCTGCTCGGCGAAAATCAGCAGAGTTATTCGGCTTGCAGTGGTGGCTCCAATAGCAGGTTTCTGTTTAAAAAAACCAAATAAATTAGAATTTAGGATCAGGTGATGCAAATATAGCTGTATCTAATCAAATCAAATTCTTTTCTCACCAAGTAATACAAAAGTCCGTTTGAAGAGACAATAGTCCCCCTAAAAGATATTTCAAGGTCTTAGAGGCTTTCAGAGAGAACTGAATTACCCATCAGAAAGAGTAATCATCTAATCTGACCAGAACAGCTGACATTAACCTTGCGGAGGGAGAAAAAACTTCAAGATGACAAAATTATCTGACTACAGTGACGTAATTTGCACAGAAGCGCGTTCGGAACCAGGGCTGCAGTTTAGGAGGCAACTTCCTTATCTGACTGCGCAGTGACTTCTTGTGCTGAAAGATGATGCTTGGGAGCAAACCGTCGGAATTCCAAGAAAAGCAGTGTAGGCACCACCCAAGAATTCGTTGTCATCAGATAATGCAGGAACTTTTTCAAGTCAGTACGTACTGCAGTTAGTGAAAACATTTCCTGTAGACTGCTTTAGAAACATTTTCATTTGAGTTTCACTTTCTTCTACTAGAATTTGATTTATTTTTTTTCCAAATGAAAACATATTTTGGACTTTTAAAGAAATACCAGATTGAAATATTCAATAATCTCCCTCTTTTCACAATGAGAAATGTATTTAGCTGATGTGTCCCACGAACACTTTCAAGCAATATTAGACTGAAAAGTTTCCAAACCGGTTACTCTTTAAATAACCGTGACACTGTGAGGAGCCTGTGAACATTTCTGCCCAAGACTCATGGATGACATGATGAGAACTAAAATGTTAACCCACTGATCTCTAAGCATGACAGAATTAAAAGTAGACTTCGAATAAAGTAGACCCTGAGTCTTCTTCTGTTCTTGTCAACAGCTTTGGCAAGCTCTTTCCATCAGTGTTGTAGAGAAAGCATAAGCGATGTCTTCCTGCAAAAATTCCTTCCTCATAATTTGTGAGACCTGCTGGATTGTGTGTATCCTATTTGCTGGCAGAAGTGGTCATTAGTGATTGCTTTTTATTTTTAATATTTTTTTTGGTAATAGATGTTTTTGCTGTGTTCGTGTAAAAGTGTCCAGATATTTTGTGGGTTGTTATGATTCTTCTTACTATTAACAATTATTACACTCGGGTACCTAGTGCTCATTCCACTCCACGCACAGTTATCAGTTTGCAATTTGGGTGGGATTAAGGGGAATTCTGCCTGCAAAGTCCCTTTAGCAGTGAATAAATCAACCCGGTGCTGTAACTGATGGCCAACCACGACACGCTCCTGAAATGTGGCGGAGAACACCTCACGTGAAAGTTCTGGTTGGATACCGTGTCAAAAATACCAGCTTGGGCCCATTATTCTAAAGCTAAATTGATCCATATGATTGGAGTATTGCCCAGATTTTTTTTTTTTGACTTTTTTTTTTTTTCCTTCGAACAATCATTTTGAAATTACCATTATCAGTACACTAATGCATATTGAAGGCTTGTTGGGTCTGACATAGGAAGTGATGTAATAAGGGAACCCTTAATACTCGCAGCCCTCAAACAGGAAACATTTTCCTTGAGGAATAGTATACTTGAAAACTGCAGATTACAATTTAATATTAACCAGATTTCTACATTAAACATGATTTCCGAGAACAATTTGATTTTTATTTTTTTTTCCTCCCTTCTTTTTTTTTTTTTTTTTTCCCCTCCTTTCCCCTCCCCCCCCGCNCCCCCCCCCCCCCGCTATTTCTCTAAATGATCAAAACTGCATCCAACCGCAAGCGGCTCCTGGAATGAGCCCATGGCTGCCTGCAATTTAAATGTCAGCCTCAGCAATTGCAGAGGTACGTTGGATCTCTCTTCCAAGCCTTGCCACTCACTACTGCCCTGTCAATCCCAATCTGCTTCCCATCCCCACGCGTGGCAGCTTGTCTGCCTCGTCTGGTTAGGTAGATTTTGCTTCAGGGGTGTAGGAAGGTGTCCCCCAGGGCTTCGGTGGTGTTGCCGGTGAATACAGAGCCAGCACCAGCCGATGGAGTAAGGATAACACAGCAGCAAAGAAATCCAGTTGTGTGTTTGGAGGCAAATGGCAAATCGCATAATCTCCGGTGGGACGGAACGAGGAGAATTAACAACTCCACAAATATTTCATTTTCTAGCCTGACTGGCTACTTGATTCCTCAACTGATCACTACTATTTAGACGTATTTGTTTATGGTCTTGGAGGTCTGTCCATGAGCAATCACGACACCAGGCTGTTAACAAACACAAGCAAAAATAAAAGTTGTCCCTGTCTCAAAGAGCTTCCAACGGGAGCCCCATCCTGCGCAACCTCCAGCTCCAACAGACGTGACTAACGTCGCCTTCCCCGCGGTGGTTGGGTGTCTGCGTGCTCCCGGGGGGGGTTGCCTTGCTGCTGCTCCCTCCAAAGGTCATAGCCTGGAAGCCCTTCAGGCTGAGCCAAACACAACTCATTTCACCATCTCCTTCAAAAGTCAAGTCAGACCGCACCGCTGGGAGCAAGACGTGTTTACCAGGTCTGCAAAAATGATGGGTCTAAACAGAGCACCTGTTGAAATGGTCCTTCAAGAAGGGAAGGAAAAAGAATGGCACGGCTGGGAAGGAAAGGGATGCGGAAGCTCCTCAGCATAAACCTTCTGACCTAATGCAGTTTTTCTCTGGAATCGTCTAACTGCTTTGTCTAATTGTCTAATTGCCCTGCTTCTACAAAATAAAACACTTCAAAGAGCCGAGGATTTCAAAACCACACCCATCTCAGCGACACAGCCAGCTCCTGCCCGTGAAGGTTATTTACGGAAGCAAAGGCAAAGAACAACAAGGAGAACGTGGCTTCTGCAGGCTGATGATTCGACTGGTGCCACTGGTTCTGTTGGGTAACTGCTTCTTAAAAGTCACTTACTGAAAAAAAAACTTATTTTCCAAGAGGTCTTCAAAGGTCAGAAACCACAAGGTGTGATTCTGCACTTTTGCCTCTGTAATCTGCTGCTCTACGGGCTGAGGAAGGTGATGGTGGGGTGGGAAAGGAGAAGAACAATTTCTCCATGTCAACAAAGTCAGTCTCAAAGGTGAACTCCCACACTTTGCCTTAGGAGTACCTGAAAACTTTCAACAGAAGATGTACAGCAAAGAGCATTCCCTGAGCTGCTAAAGTCAGAGAGGACCCACTAGAAATCGTCTCCTCCGTGCTTTCTTATGCAAGGGCTTTGTTCCTCGCCTGGTTTGAAACGGGCTTCTCTGTTCTCCCACGGAAGAATCAAGAATATTGTTTGCCAGCCAGGACTGAAATGTAAACCAGGATCCCCAAAGAGCGGTGTGACAGTATAACACTAATCCATCCCACTTCTGCTGATGGGATGCACATGGAGAAGGTTAACCACACCGCTGCCTCCTGCGGGGGGCAATCACTGTAATGTAAATTGTGACCTTCACACAATTGCTGGTTGGAAACGTTTACATGGAGACTAAATCCCTCCCAGGTTGCATGATAGCACAGGCTTTGTTTTCCTAGGCCGTTGTTCCCCATTTGGCACACAGTACAAAGCCATCCAGGGGCTCCAAAATCCATGAAGCACAAGCTCGGACTACCCGCGTGCTGCCAGCAGAATTGACAAGCGTGCAAGAAAAAGGCTCCTTGGGCTGCCAAGTCATGTAGCTTTTGAATGAAGTAGCCTCCCCATGAAAGATCCTTGCTTTTTTTGCTCAGCAAAATCCTCATCTGCCATGAAATTCTCCCACCTACATTGGTCTTCAGAAAAGAAGCCCACACTGAGGCTCTGGCCCGGGACGAACGTTCCATGCCAAATGAAATCCATCCTGTAGCTCGTCTGTAGTGTATGGGACTGGAGGCAGCTGGTAGAGGGCAGTGAGAAACCAGAGAATGAAAAGATGTGTTGGCAAAGGGAGCCCAAATTGGCTAGTGTTTGGTACCACGGAAAGGTAGTGGCCACTCTTTGCTGACTTCTGGCCACTCAACTTTGTGAAGAACCTTCAAGACAAGTGACTCCATCGCAAGCCGCTGATGCCAATGCAGTTGTCAGTCCTACTAGAAATGTACAGAATATAGAAATAGACTAAAGAAAAAGAAAGAAAAGGGCCACTTTGAATGTTGTATTTTTAATCCCAGCCCAGAGAAGCATTACTGGGTTTGAGACAGTTCGGTCAGAACATCAGCTCAGATTCACCGGCGGTTTGGGGTTTACCAATGATGGGATGAATTTGCTTCTGCCAACTGTTTATTTTGAAATTCCAGTCCAAATCTGCATTCTAATCCCGAGTGATGCATGGGAGTGTTCCCTGACCTCCCCTCTCTGGTGTAGTCCCCAGATCTGAAGGCTGGGTGCGTGTTTCGATCCATCTACCTGCAGATGTGACGCTCTCTTTAGATGCAAGAACGAAACCTAAAATTCCTAGAAGGAAATGAGAATTTTCACAACTCCAGGGGCCCCTCTGAGAATACCTCCCGTGTTTTGGGGCGGACAACAGACTCCCAAGGGACCTCGAAAAAGTGGCTGACACCCTTGGGTTTTTTTCTCTAAATTGGATGCAATTTCCTAAGCTCCATCTGTTCAGTTTGAGTTTTAGGTTTGTGGCTTTGGATAACCACCTAGACTTGCCTATTTTCCTTCATTAGGTGTCAGGTAACCAGTGTGTCCCAGCATGGGAACGGCAGGGCTAGAAATCAGTCCCCAAAATTCAGGACGGATTTCTTTATCCTTATCCTTGCTCCGTCGGCAACCTATTTGTTAATTCCGCTAATTAGAGAAGGTTGATCGAACCGTACGTGCTGCAGCCTGGCTCGGTGGACACCACACCTCTGCACTTGGGGAGTCTCTGTCTATAGGCTGTGAGCCTCTTTTTCTATTAAACATTTCATGAACAAACATAAACCTTGTGAGGGAAGGGCTTTTTTTTTCTATTTAACCCATCCCCGGGACTCTCAAGATGAAATTAAAATTGCCAGGACATAAAATATCACATTTGGCTTTATTTTACCAACAAAAATACTGGTACCAGGTTCTCAGCTGGCATGAATTGGTACCATTCCAACACCACCCTTCGCACCAAGCCAGTCCACCAAATGACAGTCTGGGGCCATACATATATTTTAGCCAAAATACTCTGTGACATGTGTTACCGTCTTTCTGGAACCACTTACAGTTTCTGCAGTATCATTTACCACCATTTTCTCTAAAGGTGTTTCCAAGTGAGCTGTAAATGTGCATTTTTGCTGCAGGCACTGAGCATAAAATAGGAAAGAAAGAAGGAAGGGAGGTCAGACCAGCAGACGAGTCACTGCACGGCGAAAAAAATAGTCAAATTTCTGGGCAATTCCAGCGCTTTCCGCATTGCTTGTATTTGGCAACGCAGAGCTTGGGAACCCTAATTTATTTATTGAACCCTGATTTATTTATTGACAACCCTCTCAGAGGGTTGAGAGGGTTGTCAACCCTCATCCCTGAGCGTTGGAACCGGCTGCCCAGGGAGGTGGTTGAGTCACCATCCCCGGAGGTGTTTAGAAGTCGTCTAGATGAGGTGCTGAGGGATTTGGTTTAGGGGTGATAAAGATAAGAGTAGGGTTAAAGGTCGGACCTGATGATCTTACAGGTCTTTTCCAACCTAGATGATTCTGTGATTTTATGATTCTGTGAACTCAGTGGTTGTCAAATCACACAGAGTGACAATCTGCCGTGTTCCTTTGCGGTGTCTTGTTCATACGATTCAGTTCCTGGAGTCATGAAGATGGGTACAAAAGCTAGAGAGAGAACCTGGTGTTTCCCGCTGCTGTGTGACAGCAACTCTGCCAAAGTCCACAGAGTGGATGAATTAATAGAATAGATGGGAACGACCAAGCTGCCTCTCTCTCGACGGTTTCTATTTTCTCACACCGCCTCTTGTCACTGTCCTGATTTCAAGGTGGGTCTCAAAAAGGTTGGACCAGATGATCTTGAGGTCCTCTCCAACCTGGCATTTTATGAAAATGCTGCTAAATGAGAGCGGCTCAGTTTTGTACCCGCTCTGAGCTCCCTTTCTGTTGGTCTCCGGAACTCTGGAAGGGAAGGAGTAATGGAGAGCCGTCCCCAAGGACTTTTTTCAAGGTAGCTTACTCTGTGGTTGCTTAAATCTGGATTTTAGTACACCTTTGTGAGCGTATAATTTTTCACAGGATAACATGATCACAAAAGCCCCAACAATCAGGCTTATGGTTGTAATTATCAGAAACACATTTAGGTAATGCAACAGAGAAAAGTTTAATCTTATGGTCTTAAATCTGTGTGTGATTCTAAATTCATCAAGAGAACACGCTGTAAGAGGGGGGAAAAAGATATTTCCTCCTCCCTCTTCAAAATCTCTGGAGGAAAAGAAAAGCAAATTTGTGAGGGAAACCTCAGCCCCAACACAACCTCCAAAGGATGGAAAATCCACGTGTACAAAAACTGTAGAGTCAGAAGGACTTGCAGTTGTATTTTGTGTTCTGCTTAGCTCGTGTGCTCGGCGGAAAAGCAGTTTCTCAATAGGAAACTTAATTATGATGAACATAATTAGCTTATTTTCAGCAGATTAGTCGGTTATCACCATCGGAAGGTGCTGAAATACTGATATCCCCAACATTCCTGTCCAGAATGGAGCTGCTAAATCTACTTTCTCAGCCTGGGATTGCTCATTTAGCAAGTGATGCCAACAGGAATTATCCAGACACATTTTATTTACTTTTTTTTTATTTTTCCTGGGTGTAGAATGCTACTTTCTGGTCATGACTAAAGATGTTTTAAAATGGAGTTGTTTGTAGGGGAAGGGAAAAAAAAAAAGAAAGGACTTCTCAATTCTAGCAGCGCTCTGGTGTCAATAACCCAAGCTCATCCCACCCGGTGAGGGATGGAAGATGCTGTGACTGCCAACAGCTGAGCTGCTCTGGGCTGGGTCCTGCTGCCAGGTGCTCGAAACAAAACAGAGATTGCGGAGAATTAAATGGGCCAAGGTGGGCGAGTGGAGTGATGCTGAAAGTCAGGCTCCAAGCAGCATCATCTCAGCTTTGGCTTTGGATGGTAAAGGGGTGGCTTTTTCCTTGAAGCTCCACGGTTTGGGCCACGGATGAAAGGTAGGAGGTTCCATGTGTCGTTCTGTCTTCCCCATTGCAACTCTGTCTCTGATAAAGCCCGGTGGCTCTCTGTCCTGCTCAGAGGTGTTGGCACAGAAAAGGTTTTCCAGTTTTGCTGTGTGTTGCCTTGTAGCTGAGGGTGTAACAGTTGCTTCATGATGTGATTCTGGCTGTTTCTTCCAGTTTGCTTAGAGCCCTTCTTCAGGTTTGTCTCCACCTGAACAGAAACAACCACTTGGTGATTTTGGAGTAACCTGCTTGGTGTGTGTGTGCTCACATCACTTTTGAGGTGGCTTTATCTCAGGAGCTGCTTAAAGTTTCCCATGCGTGTCTCTCGCTATTGGTATTGGGCAGGGGGGTGAGTGACTTTACGCAAGAAGAGCTCAAGTTTCCCTACCTGATTATCAGGATCCAATGGGGCAAAGATGAATTTATTGATACGTGCAGTAAATGATTTCTGAACCTGTTTGGAGGATATTGAGGGGAAAGTCAATGCCTCAGTATAAGTGTGTTGATTGGAGCTGGCTGATTATTGTTTTAATTGAGAAATGTTGGGATGTCATCTGGAATAGCGCTGTAATACTGGGAGAAAGAAAAGTTTGTGCTGTGTGATGCTTCTTTCCCACTACAGTCAGATGTAATATTTATGTTCTTTGGTTCCTTTGCTCTCATTCTTTCCAAACATTAGTATCTGCATCTCTGCCTGGCCTGGAAAAAATCTCTTTTTGTTGAAAATGGCCTTGGATGGTAAAGGCTTATTCTGTCGCTGCTTGTTGCAGAAAGGGGGTGTTACTTGCAGGGAGCTCAGGGTTGTTGCCTTTATTTCACACTATGGAGGAAACATGAATTTTTCAGAGCTTTGCCTGGGATCTCACTCACAGGCGGTGCTACCGATTGTACACCAAGCGATACTCTGGGGTTGTGGAGAGCTTGCCTGTGCCATCTTGCATCAATGACTAGGGTTTTTTTTGCCGTTTTCTTGCATTTGCTCATCATGCAGAGTGTATCTGCTGCTGCTTGCAAAAGCAGATGGGTGACAGACTGCTCTAGGTGACCTTACAAAAGGCAGCGTTGACGCTTCCGAAGTTTTATATCATTTGCGAAAACATTTGACTACCTCGGACAAAGCCCAAACTCCTACAGCTGTTTCTCTCCTGGCTCCATCCTGTAAATCCCACCTACCATGTAGCTCAGCAAATGCTCCTTTTCTTAAGCCCATCTCTAACAGGTTCAAAAAGATCTCACTGATGGAGAACTGCAATGTAGTGACTTCCAGAGATGTAGATTACAACTTGTTCTTGATGCTTTTGTTCCCTTAGTGGTGTTTTTTTTCACTATTTCTGTATTGATATGGGATTCATCTGGTATTCTACAGCGTGTCTTAACCATCTGCCAACACAATTTCTCCTGAAAGTAGAATAACAAAAATGATTCTTATTGTTTTATTGGCAAATAAAAATATAATTTCCTAGCTAGTCAAGAGCAATAACTCTGAAGTGTACTACTTCAGAATAGCTGCTTAAGGTTATTTTTTTAAAATACTACTTTTGTCTGGACTAATGTTAGCTAATTTAAAAAAAAAACAAAACAACAAAAACCAAGCTTTTCAAAAGAATGTAGATGTCCAAGCCCAAGTTATTTCAACAGAATTTAGGCAGTTCAGTCCCTTTGAGGATCTGGCCCAAATTCTGCTGTAAGCAGGTGCAGCTGCCTTGCCCTCGGTGAAGTTTGACCCATTTACTCCACATGTGATCAGGGCCATGGGTGGAGCTGGTGATTCCATTGCTAGATGCTTTTTTATTTTTGAAGGAAAAGGATAGTTTGGGTTCTAATGTGTCCAGATTTGTACAAGGCTGTGGAATTCCCTTGAAGGAAACGTGTTTGTGTGATGAGGGGGTGATGGAGAGAGAGGAGAGAGGGCAAAGGGTTTAGTGAATTGTTTTCCTGTGGTCTGGGGAAACCTCTGGCAGGAGTTGGCAGCTGTGCCAAGGCAATTAATGAGGAATCTCCAATGCATTTAATTCCCTAGTGAAAATATCCCCCTTTTTTTGTGTTTAACATAGAGGTTCTGCCAGTAAAGCGGTGACCACGTAGGAGTTGATCTGGGTGGGAACACAGATATAGGTGCTATTATTTAAATGAGATGTTCTTTTGTGACAGATCTCAGCCCTTCACACAAAAGAGATTTTTCCCATTTCAGATCTATTAGTATAAATCTATTTATACTTGAAGTCTATCAGTATATATCCAGGGAGCCATGTGGAAAGGCTGTGGCTCTGGGTCTTTCTGAGTGGAGATGAAGCAAACCTTCCTTCTCAGAGCTGGAGAAATGGGACAGTTGGATGCTTTTCATCTCTAACTTCTGACTTCTGCACTGGTCTGATCAAACCCAAGGGAACTTGAGCAAACACTTAAGCTTCTGCTTCATCTACTGAATAAAAGTAATTAGCTGCATTGGGACCCAGGGAGGATCAGAAGCTGCAAGTTTTTGGTCAGGAAAAAGCTTGTGGGGCAGAATCTGAGTAGGAACGTGGCCCTTGGGTCCAGAGTGAGAAAAGGGAGATGGGAGATGTTAAGACTCATCTATCCAACCACCAGAATTATTCCAACTGCTCCCATTTAACTCTTTCTCTCAGGCTGGTGCTGGCCTCTTCATTTGTTTGAATTCAACAGATTCTGGGAATGTTTGCTTTCCATTTCAGCTGAGGGACGTGCAGCAACTGAACAGAAGCCAGAAGGGATTTTTGTCTTTCTTTCTCTTCACTTTCTGTCTTTCTTGGTTGCCCTAAAAGTAAGAAAACAGTGAAAGTAGTAAAACAAACAAAAAGAAATGGATCTGCTGAGGTGGAGTTCTTCCTTTTTCCATCACAGAAACTTTTTAGCAAAACACCTTGAAAATGTTTGACATCCAATTGTGGAATCTCTATAATTAGAATTAATAAAAGGACATGTTGAGTACACCTACCTTGCAAATCACAGATGCTTTTTTTTTTTCTTCTGCCCCTCTCAATGGCTTTAACTTATTCTTCTGATTGGCATCTGGAGAGAAATCTATAATTAGCCTGAGATATGCATGTGGTGTGCATAATGCCCAGGTTTTTCTATAGCTATGCATATATT
Organism: Baryphthengus martii; assembly: GCA_013396935.1. Lineage (NCBI taxonomy): Eukaryota > Metazoa > Chordata > Aves > Coraciiformes > Momotidae > Baryphthengus > Baryphthengus martii. The sequence continues at coordinate 90,915 of VWZK01001067.1, forward strand.
CCCCACAACTCCTGGGAGGATTCCTTTAACTAAACAACTCGAGGAGAGCAGAAAACCAGTAAAATAAAAATATCTCTATGAATTGAGTTGGAGGTCTCCAGCACCTTCCCAGTGGATGTTTGCCCACATCAGCAAAAGGCCGTCTGCCGCAACCGGTGCTAATTAGCACCCCTGTTGGCACCCTCAAACGAAGGACCCGTAGCTGAATGGGCTACAGAGGCAGCTGGCATTCCAAGTGCTCCCAGCAGGTCTGGATTTGAGGAGTGGGCAACATGGAGGGAGCTTTGCTGCCTGCCCAGTGGAATGTTCTCTCCTCCCATGGCTGGTGAGAACCTGTCTCTTCTGAGGCTCAAAAAGTCTCATTCATGGTTGCACTAATTTACTCCTTTTCTCTCCCCATTTTTGGCCCAACAATTCTCAAACTATCCAGAAGCAGATCATTGGTCAGAAATCTTCTTGCATGGCCTTTATGGTGAAAAGATTTGCTTAGGTCTGTGCTGCTTGATTGGCCTTTTTAAATTGAAACTTCAGTGAGAAATGGAAGGGGGGAGAATCTACAGTTCTCGTGTCTTTTTTTAATTTCTTTGTGGGAGAGTCTGAAGATTTTACTTTGCTGGAAACTACTGGGTGTGACTCACCATTATTTTCTGTCTTATGACCTCAAGAAGATGAAAAAAACAGCCTGCATTTGCTTAAACCTCAGGTGTTTAGCCCATGTTCTGTAACAAAACCCCACTTTTTTCTGACTGGAGAGGGAAGGAGAGAAAAGAAAGTTCATTTGTGTGCACAAACCTGTCTCCTTGGTGAGTCCCAGCCAAGGATTGGGGTGGTATTGTCGGCCAGATGGAGGTGGGAGACTGGACGTGGGTTTCACCATGTGCAAAGGTAGTGGGAGCGCAATAATTTCAATATTGCACCTTCCATCCCGTATTTATCGATAGGTACAAAGTTCCTGGGTGGTGGGAACCCTCAGTAAGTGCTCTCTGGTACTCAAGCAGATGAGATCTTTCGTGAGGGGTTATATTTTTTTTTTCTCATCTGAGATGAGCAGATCTGTCACGTCGTGGCTTATTTATGATGTTCAAATTAAACAGATTTTATGTGCTTCATCTTGATCCCTATTCAAATTGAAGAGCTTTTCTTGGTGATACGCACATGTTTTGTAACAGCTCCTCAGGTTCAAAGGGTGAGGTGTGTATTGACTTTCCCATCAAAATGTCATGTCTGAAGTGGTTTGTAAAAGGTTTTTATTCACAGACACGATAAGAGGGAAAGCTACTGTCAAAAGCAGCTCGGAGCAGTCCTCCTGTGGTGAATAAAGGAGATAACTGCAGGGAGAGAAAAGAAAATATAAATAGATGAAAAAAAAAAACTTCTGATTTCAATATTTCAATCTATAGGAACTTCACAGGATTCTTGAGTTTTGTTCTCCTCAGCACCATTTTCCCCTCTGTCAACACAGGAGGCTGCCCTACCAATTTTTGTAGGATAAAATCATTATTATAATGTAAACTTCACCAAAAGAGCAGCCCACTTCTAATTTGGTGATTTGTGGAGGGAGGATGGTGAAACAGCACAGACAAATCCATCCTTTTTGAGCATTCCTGCATGGAATGGGAATGTTCTTCTTGCTGCAGCGCTGCTCGCTCGGAGCAGTGAACTGGAATTCTCGCCACTTCCGAACCCAGGGATTCCTCCAGACTTTTTTTGAAACCTGACAAGCAACTGCCTCGGTACCCAGAGCACAGGTTTGCAACCCCAATGTGTGATAAATTAGACCTTTCACTCGAAGTTTTTCCTGGCAGGAGTACTAGAACAACCCTCTGAATAGCTACTACTGCTGAATTTTAAAATCTCTCTGGCTCTATGCTCGGCCAAAACTTAAAAAAAGTTACAGTCAACTGGAGTTTGGCAAAGTGTAATGTTCTGTAACCTTATCTTTTTATAACAATTATGTTTATTAGTACTATAGAGTGCGTTATAGGGCCCCTCTATAAGGCCAAGGTGACAGGATGTACCGTTTAGGTGATCAGAACAGACTTTTCCAACAGCTGTAAAACCAGTCCCAGTGGTGTGGTCCAGGGGCTGGAGACCCCATGGCTCAGGAGAACGTGGTTGCTCTCCCCAGTCTGCTGCTGGGTGGCTTTGAGCAGGTTCAGTCTACTTGTAGACCCTCTCCTGGTCACTGTGAAGATAATCACACACTGTTAAAGGACCTCAAAGGGGAGCCCAGATTGTTTAATAAGAAAAAAATGAGTGAACCACCAAAGTTTATCATCTACTTAAACTCTCAGATCATCCTGGGTCTGTGCTTTTCCCCACCCTAATCTAACTTGGTTTGGTGGCTGAATTTGGCCTGATGTGTAGAATAAAAATTTAAATGTGTGTTAAACCGAACACTGCAAATAGATATTTTTTCATCTCTTTTAGCAGCAGATGCTGAATTCAGGCCTCTGGGTTTCCTCTTAAAGGACTAACAAGTCCACATATCTGAAGGTGCTTGCAATGATTTAAGAGTCAATAGCCCTGTTATCAGCTGTTCTGGGGATAAAGCAGGGATCAGACTTTGCATCCTGGCAGTAGGAGCCACCAAACCCCTTTCCTTTACCCTCACTAAAGTCTCTCTAAAGGTTTGCTTCCCCGACCAGCTGATGGGAAATCTGCGAAGCCAACAAAATGAGATTTCTCTGGGATCTTGGCCCCTCTGCCTTAAACACCTTTAATCTGCTAATTGAGGGTAATTTGGTAGGTGCTTCATAGGAGGGAGGAGATGCTCCTGTTGGCCGTGGGTCCAGAGTCTGCTACTCCTCTATCTAAGGCTGTAGGAAAGAGCCTGCAGTGGTTCTGGGGTTAGGAAGAGGGATTGTTTCTCTTTGGGTCTTTAATTGTCAGGTTTAGGGAAGCAAGCTTGGGTTGATCATGCTGGGAGGCTGCTAGAGAAGGCCTTCTGTTGGTATTGTAGTAGAATATTGAGGCTTGGCACCATTTTTTCTTGAAATTAAAATGATTACTTTTGGTTCTGGGTTTGGACACAACAAACCTTATTTCTCTGGCCTTCACCTCTTTCTTTCGACTAGTTTTGCATCAAGCCACCAGTTTTGACTGAAGTCTTTCCAAATCCAAGCATCAAATTAAATGATGGGCCTCAGTGAATTCCTGTTTTCCTTATGACTATTGTCACAGGTTGTTCACTCTGAGCACAAGGGTGTGTATCTTTCTGGGAGGAATGAGGCAGCCCTTAGCTTCTTGTGGAAGCTCTTGCCTTGAAAGTGCATCAGGTATATCTTAGTATCTCCTGAGATGCATCAGGTATATCTTAGTATCTCCTGAGCTGCTGAAGGCAAGAAAAAGCTGACCCTTCAGCTCACCAAGCGAGTTTCTTCTCAAACTGATATGTCATCGCTTCAATGATATTATTTATGAGGGTTTTTTCCTTCTTTTTCAAGCCTAGAAAAAAAAAAGTCTTGCCATGTTTTAGGAACAAAATGAGTATTTTACACACATACCAATAGCTCTCTGGAAAGCACTTAAATTTACAAGCTGTTCGTAAATTTACTGACAGTTGGCAACACTGCGTCCAACACACAGGAACCCTTTTGGAAAATAGATCTATTGTAAATAATATATATTGCAGCTTAATCTGAGCGTGCTTTAGCTCAAAGTAGTTTTAACAAATGTGTTACCTAATATATTTTTTAAAAAGCTATTTGACCTGGAAAGATGATTTCAGTATCTGAAAAGCTGTATTTAAAAAAAAAAAATTATTAGCCACCTCACCTTGAATGGTCCTCAACAGAACTCTTGAGGATACCTTTCTCTGATGCTGGAGTGGTTTGAATATTCTGTCTATCTTCTCTGTATACATGTAATTCAAATGTATGATCTAGTGCTAGTGTCCCAGATAGATGGAGAATCTTGCTCTTTGTTTGATCAGTGGTAGTTACTTGCATTTCAGTTGAGCTGGTTTAAAGAGAAATTTATTTATGGAGTTCAGATCTGAGGTAGTTCAGGGTTATGTGCATGCTGGGGTGGAACTTTATCACCACAGTCAACATTTATTTCTATTATATCTGCTGAAAGGTTGTAATAGTTGAATTATAATGAATCTGATCTAGCAAACCCATGGCTGTGATCCTGTTGTTGATGTTTCTGTGACTAGTGATATTCAGTAGCTGAAAAACTTTTGTGCACACTCTTGCCTATTAAAAGTCACTTAGATGTTAAGGTTTTGTAGCAGAAGGGACTGGCTTGGGTGGGGGGGGGGGGGGGATCTTTTCCTGCAAAAGGCCTTTCCAACTCCACCCACTCACCTGGTCGGGATCACAGGATGCTTTTCTGCAAGTGCAGTGAAGATGTTTCTGTCATCGCCACCTCAGTGCTCACCGTTGCCTCTAACAATTCCTTGTCAAGCTCTAAATGCAGAATTATTTTTATTTTTTTCATCATCGGGCACATACATGTATTTGTAGCTCTGAGAATAGTGTCTTTTTTGAAGTGGGGGGGTAAAAACTGGCATTTCAATCATTATCTTAAGTAAACCACAGGTAGCACAACAAAGCAACGACACGAACGGTTGCTGAAGTCATAGAGCAGATAACTTAAAGTCTTGAACAGCTGCAAAGCACTTGAGCAGCTGGTTACAGCAGCAGCTTTAATCCTGCTTCGCTTGTGTGGTAAAGGCTGCAAGCTCTGAGGCCAGCTCAGCCTCCATGCCCCACTCCCACGCTGGTGCCCAAACCGGTCTCGTTGCTGGAGAAGCACAACCTCCCCATCCCCGGAGCGGATTCAGGAAGGTGGATGCTCTGCAAAAAAAACCTCCACAGCCCCGTGCAGCAAAGCGAAGGCCGCTTGTGGAAAGGGCTAGGAAACTTTATATTGCTTTTGTCTGGCCCTAATGAAAATAAATGAGGGCTTCCATTTCAAGTAGTCACTAAAAATTTGTTCTTTCCTCTGCCCTAATTCCAAAACTGACTTGCAGCTAATTAGACCGAGCCCAGCCCGCTCTTGCTGTGCTGGTGTAAACAGCAGCCATCTGAGGTTCATTACAATAAGGAAATAAAATAAACACAGGGCCAGAAAACAGTAGTTTGGGCATGGCTCATTACAGCACAATGCAGTTAAATTCTCTTTTTTTTTTGGTAGAGGCAATGGGACTGGACAGGGTATGGAGGGGACTTTTTTCATGTTTCTATCCTGAGCTTTTTCTCCCCGGTGCATCACAAAGCAAAGCCCCTGCTGCTCAGCTCATGGTTTAAAAACACCCCTGAAGCCTGAAAATGGTGCTTCACTGCACAGCTGCCTTTATCTCCCTGTCCCCAGGGTTCTTCATGTTGGCTGGACAGAAGCTCGGGGGGAACGAGCCCTCATTTGCAATACGAGGGTGAGACCTCAGGCTTAGGAGTCTGTTCCAGGATCATGCTCGGTGTGTTGGGCTGCTCCCAGGTGCCACTCTCTGGATCAGCCAAGAGGGCCAAAGACAAACCAAACCTGCTTTTTTTTTAAACTCCTCTTTCCTTTTTCATTCAGTGAAGAGGACCCAACACACACACACCCCCTCTTTTGCTTCTCACGTGAAATCTCTTGTGTATAGCGTCCTCTCTTCTGCTGCTCAGAGTCCCTGAGCGCAAGCTAAGGAGATATTTCCAAGGCAGCATCTTCACTGGCTTCTGAAGTACCTAAGGGCCAAAGTTGCAAAGCTCCTCTTCCCATCACCCTTCATCTGGAACCTTTGGAAGGAGGGAGCTCCAAGAGGGAACCCTCAGTACTCTTTCATCTTCTAGATCCCTCCCATGAGCATTTTCCTTCCAGAGGGACTAGAAATCCTCTCTGCTCCTGTGTGCCTGTTGATGGAGAGTTGGACTGGGCAAAAGAGCTAATTTTGTCCACAGCATTATCCTCCCTTGCAAACATGATCTGTAAAACAGTCTGACTGGATTTGGTCACATTTCCAGAGCTCAGCCTGAGCTCCCCTGTACTCAAGCTGTAGCGATCTGGCTTTCCCTGGATTAGCCCATCGTTACACACAGATCGGCCAGAGACCGCTAAACCAGATTTTCCACAGCAAAAAGCGCTGCTGCTGCTGGGTGAATTAAGTCTTCTCCTTATCTGGCACCACAGCTGGATTTTTATTCTGTTTTTTTCTGCTGGCTCTCTGCTCTCGTTGGGCTGTTTGCAGGTGTGCTGGCTCCTGTGGACTCTTGCTTATCACAAACGTAGCTCTGTAACTCATTAGAAACTTTGCCAAGGTTACCGAGTGGGAGAAATGTTCTGCTTTAAGATGCTTAAATATTTGTCCCATAGGGGCTATGAAGATAATGAAGGGACTGCAACATCTCTGTTGTGAGGAAAGGCTGAGAGCCCTGGGGCTGGTCAGGCTGGAGAAGAGAAGACTGAGAACTGGGTCTGAGTCACTGTTTACAAATCTCTACAGGGTGGGTGTCCAAGTAGAAGGGTCCAGGCTCTTTCCAGTGGTGCCCTGGGATAGGACGAGGGGCAATGGGGACAAATTGGAACCCAGGGAGTTCCACCTCAAGAGGAGAGAAAACCTCTTTGCTGTGAGGGTGACAGAGCCTGGCCCAGGCTGCCCAGAGAGGTGGTGGAGTCTCCTTCTCTGGAGACTTTCCAAGCCTCCCTGGATCTGTTGCTGTGTGGCCTGCCCTGGGTGATCCTGCTCTGGCAGGGGGGTTGGACTCAATGATCTCCAGAGGTCCCTTCCAACCCCTAACATTCTAGGATTCTACTTGCAGCAAAACAAGTGTATGACTTTAACATGGAAGAAAGACCTTTCATGAGAGGTGTAGCGTCAAATGTAAGGGTGAGCCAACAAGGAATTGAGGCAGGAATGACGCAGGTTAGCTTCTCAAAAGGCACAGGGTGAGAGTAGTGCCCTTGGCTGCGCACCTAAATCATGGGGGCTCAAAGACAAGAGCCACCAATAACTCTCACCCACGAGCTCTTGCTGTACATGGACATGTGTAAAACACCAGCATTTCTCTTCTTTCTGTGCAGCACTTAAAACAGACACAACAGAAAGTGCCAAAGACATTTTTCCTCCTTTTTCAGTCCACATCTCTGTTAGCATTTCTTCTTCAAGCCCCTGATTCATTATAATACTATGCTAAAAAAAAAGGCATTCCTGATGTTTTCAAAGCTGTATAGTTCTACTTTTGATTAAGGTTTTTCCCCCTAAATTCTGTGTATACTGAAGAAACTCAAACACTTTGACCATTGAATGCTAGAGTGGGTTTCCTTGTGTCAAATGAGATTAAGTATTTTGCTGGTTTGGGAATATAATTAGAATACACCATATCCCTTGAGTCAGAAATTCCAATCCCTGTTTGGGTAATCTGTGAGTTTTATTTGTCAGAAATACAAAACATTCAAATGCTGTTTACAGTGACTCGTGTGTTTTTTCTAAATAGATTTTTAAATTCATCCTCTTAGGGACCAAGTTCTCCCATTTCTCACTGACTCCAAAGGGCTTTTTTGTCTCTCGCAGGATTCAGATCTTAACACCGTGCTTTTAAACTGTTAGTAACAAAAGAAGTGATAACCTGGATGGCTGTGCAGTAAACACAGGAACAAAAATAAAAACTTGGCTGCAAACCTCTAAAAATCCAGAGATATTGAGACTGGCTTAAAAAAAAATAAAAATTTATAGCTGAAAATCTTATTTGTGCCTTTGAATCAACTGGTTTATTCCATAGAAATAAAAATAAGCCTCAGAGTAATGGGGTAGGTTATTTGAAAAAGCGTAAAAACCCGTCAACTTGTGGGATATCACAGCAATTGGTGAGGCTGAAAAGCCGTTGAGTGGGGAAAAAAAAACAACAAAAACCCAAAAACAACCACATTTGAGACTGACAAATTGGAGACAAGCAAAACAAAACTAAATGTAACATTGAAAAACACGTGTCCTGGAATCAGCATTAAAATCAATTTGTGGAAGCAGTCACCAGTCCATAAAAGAAACAAGGTGGCTTTTTTTTGACTGCTGCAGAAGTTTATAAAGGATGAGTGTGGTTTTTAAACAAATGTCAGAGGATTCTAATTCTGAGGGCTGCCCTCCTTGTGTGAGCAGGCCCCAGGTCGTGGCTTTGAAGCCTTTTTTTTTTTGAGTTTTGCATGGAAAGAAGGCGAAAAAAAAATAGTAATTAAAAAGAAGCAGAGAGACTTGGGAAGGCTGTGTATGGATGTTTGGGGGAGTATTTTAGAGGCAGTTTGGAAAATGAAGTTAGATTAAAAAAATGAAATTAATAGTTCTCTTTTCTAGTAAGAGCTAGAACTGCTCCTCAGCAACAACCCAGCACATTGGATGCTTTGTTTAAATTTTCAATATTAGCAACAGAAGGAAGGGATCAGAGCCCTTTAGGACAGCTGGAGGACGTGCACCGGTGTCCTGTAGCCCTGGAGGGGCAGCGTCCTGCTCGGATAGAAGGCTCCCACTGTGTGGTGATAAAGCCAAGCAGAGCCCTGGCTCCCCAGTGTTCCCATCCTTTTCCTCTTCCACAAACTGTAGGGATTTCCCAGACTTTCTGACAGCAGGATGCTATTCCCGGTTGATGTCTGGGACACCTGTGGCGGACACAAGCCCGAAGCCCCAGGAGAAGCAGCGCTAAGCTCTTCCCAGCCGCAGCTCCATCCAACATCGCCATGTCCATGGACGTGGCTGATGGGCGACTGCAGGAAATTTCAGGTTCCACCAGCATAAAAATCATCCCTTCCACAGCAATTTGCTTTGCCCAAGGAATGCCTTTGGTTCCCGGTGCCCCCGGCTGCAGCCGTTCACCCGGCACTCTGCAGCTGGTGCTGGCACCGAGACCTGGCCCTGGCTCAGGGTGATGTGTGGAGGGGCCAGTTGGCAGCTGGTGTGCACCAGGAAGGTGAGAGCCAACTCTCCCTCTGATTCTCCTTTGCCTAAAGCCAGAGTCACTGTGGTGTGGCCCCTCCGGTGGGGGCCCTCCCGATCCACACCAGGGGCTGGAGTGGGAGGAGTGGGTGGGAAGGTGCTGTGGGGTGGCAGGGAAGTGTTTCCCAGCTGAGCATCTCTCCAGTTTCAGCCTCATCCTCCCAAAACAAGGAGGAGATCAAATGAGAACCCTCCAGGAGGGGGTGGGATGGAGAAGTCCTTGCTGGCAGGACAGGTTGGTGGAAGAGTTAATAGCTTGTGTTGTGAGGAGCTGGTTTATTTTCCTGTGTGTTTATATAAATAAGGAGCACCTTGAACCTGCAGCTCCAGTTTATTCTCATCTCTTTCACTCCCTTTTCCAAAAAAAAAAAGAGAAGAAAAAAAGAACTAGAGGGCTTTTACCACTGTGTGCTTTTCCAGTTTCTTTAATTTGGGTAATTGCTTAGTCAATTCTCAAAAAATATATTTTCTGTCTTAAAAAAACAGTAGAAAATGACAGATCACCTTCCTTTCCATCCTTGCTTTGGCATGTGGGTCCCAGATTGTGCATTCTCTCTCCCCGGCGCCACACCAGCCTCCCCTACTTAATTAATTTCCCTTCATTTGCGCAGCCCAGCACTTAAAGAGCCAGGGTCCCATTTTGATGGTTTGGCTTTGGCCAGAATTCAAAAGCGTCACTTCTTAAATCTTTTTTTTAAACTTCTCAGTGTGCTCTATGGCAAAGAGTTGGCATTTTTAAATTCCCACCACTCCCACTTTCTCCCTCCTTCCCTGTCTCCCTATTTTCTCCAGCACTCAAGATCCAGACCAGGTTATTTGGAAAGAGAAGGATGCAAGGGACATTTCTTGACCATGCCTGTGAAAGGGCACCATGGTTTGGTCCAACCATGGAATGTCCAAGAGCCACAGAAGCCACTGGAGCTGGCTCTTTGTGTGACAGTGCAGCTGGTCAAAGGCTCTTGTGTTCATGACCATCATTGATGATAGCAAAGGCTTTGATCCAAACCCCCCAGAGCATGAGGATGTTTGTCTCTTGGAGCAAATCTCATGCTTGGGTTGGTCATTGTGTTCAGGCTTAAAAAAAAACCACTGTTGTTTTGGTTCTTTGAGCTAGGAGAACATTACCTTCGTATCTTTCGTTCTGAATTTGGGATTAAGACGTTTCCTCCTCTTTGTTCCATTTCAGTCCATGCAACTGAAAGGAAAGGGCGTGTCAGGACTTGGTCTTAAATGAGGTTATTTAAAAATCAGATTTATCTCATGTTTTCATTCATCATCCCATTTTTTCCTTTTCGAAGGCTCATTGGATGCCCTGGGTCTGTCAATCAAAAGCAGGGCTTACTACTGTTATGCAACATCCCACAAAGCCACGCTTTCTATTTGTCCACCACTTCAAGCTCAGCCCTAAATCATTCTCATCCTTTTGGTCTTCCTGGTGAATCTCACAGTGCCTCCCAGCTCCTCCTCTGCCTTGAGGTGGGTGCAAATGGCTTTACAGTTTGGACAAGCATCAAACTCATCTGGAGTGAACTGAAACTCCTTGTGGCTTGAGGACTCCTTCTTAAGAAGCTGTTGTTGCTTTTTTTTCAGGCTCAGTAAAGAGACTCTGCTGAGATCAAGAAATGTTTTCTCCCCTTGGTATGTGGAGCCTCAAGAATCCAGAGATGTCTTCCAGAACCATGTCCAGGTGTCCCAAGCTTCTAGGAAGCCCAGGGGTGAAAGCTTCCCTGGACCAACTAGACATTGCAGTTCTACTGCATGGGGTCTTGGAGTCCCATGGAGACCAGGGGCAAGTGTCTGCAAACTCCCACCTCCCATTTTCAGCAGAATAGACTGTCCACTTAAAGCTGGCAGGGGTCAAGCCTGGTGCCCAGGGCTCACAACCTCACTAAATTCAATCAAGCAAAATAGTCTCTAGTCAGAACTTATCTCCTCCCGAAATAAAACATACAGTAGACGAAGAAACAAATTGCTTGACACCTCATTAGCAATTGTAAGCAGACTCCATTTTCACTCCAGGGTCTCATTGGAGTGATTTGTGAGGCAGCTTTTTTCCCTCCTTCTGCCTATCCCCTTAATGGCCCACGTTCCGAAGGAGTTGGAGGCAACACAAGAACAACAGTGATTATTTGTGTTCTTCTGGGACACCCGTCCTGCTGTCTGCTGCTGGAGAGCCCCTCTACCTGGTGTTGTTTCTGGAAGCCGAAGCCCGTTTCACGTTGCTTCTGTGCATGTGTGTGGCTGATTGTTACGAGGACACAGTTGGCCTGAAACAAGATAACCGGAGCTCAGATGTCCTCTCAGAGCTAAAATGTTGATTAAAGTTACCCAGCTGACTGGAGCTTTGCTGGAGGAGGCGTCCAACTGAGCACCAACGTGTGGGTGGTGGGTGAATGTTGTTGCTTCAGGGCTTGAAGTGTTGTTGGCTGATGCTGTTCTCGTGCTACAGAAAAGCATGGCCTAAAAAAAAAAAAAAAAGAAAAGGACTTAAACCCCCCCCTTCTGTAATGATCAATTTGTTCCTTAATTAAATGTCCAACCTCGTTGCAGTTTGATCCCACCACACTTCCTCCACAGTTTTGCCTTCTCATCTTGGCTTGAAAAGCAATTTAATTTCAATTTCAAGACCTTTTTGTTCTTGGTTATTTTTTTTAATTCCAGATCTACCATCCACCCACCCACCACAGCAGGACATGTCTCTGAGGAAACCCGTTCCGCGCTCAGTAATAATTTTTGAAATGTAAGCACATCAAAAAGTACTTGCACAAACACAGTAAGACTTTTGAGGGAACCATTTGTGTTGTGTTGGGATGTATTTAATTTTTTTTTGGTCTACATGCCCATATTTCAAATCCACACACATGGGTAGATAACTAATCTCGGGCAGCAGCAGAAATGAGCCGAAGGGCTGTGACTTGGAAGCCCAGCCCCAAGGGGATGTTCCTGTGATTGGGCAGCAGCTGAGAGAGGTTGCAGTTGTTCCCGGGATTTAACATTTTCCTCCATTTTCAGGGAGCTGTCCTGCCAGGGAAAAGAAATAAGTTGCTGTGTACTTTTGTCTTGATTTGACTTAGAAGTGGAATGGATTAAAGCAGGAGTAAGAAAAGAGGAAAAAAAATTTCATTTGTCCTCTAGTCTTGTCTTCTTCTTTCACTGAAATATTAAGTTTTTGTATGCTGTCTTTGAGGAAAAAATTAAATTCCTTTACTTCCTACATCAGAAAATACAAGAAATTTCTTTCTTGGAAGAGTGAATACTGATGGTCTATCAGTTAAATACTTAATATTACATTTTTGTTCGAAGGGCTAATATTGTGATTACAGGTCATCATTCTGATGGACCCGTCAACTTACAATGCTCAAGCTATGCTCTTACTGCTCTTCAGCATCTTTCTTTAGCTTTTTAGAGGTTTCTTTTCCAGCAGTGCATGCTGAGGTTCTTCCCTGAGTATTTCGTTTTATATTTTTTCATTTCATTATGCTGGATTTAATTCTTCCTATCCTCAAAATATTCAAATGTCAGGCAGTTTAACCTTGCAAATAGGAATCCATTTTCCCTGTTTAAAGAAACCAAACAAAACACCTAGAAAAACCAGATAAACACCCCTCTGAATTCCTTTTCCCTCATCCCTTTCATATACCAGTGTTTCATCGTGGCTGACTTGAGCCATTCAAGGCAGACAGGCTGAGCCTCTCTCCAGAGATCCCTCACTCTCCCCAGTGACTATGGAACAACTGGTTTTTAGACTGGACTCCTGCCGTTTAACAAGCTAAAAATAAGATGGAGCCCATCTCACCTGTGCAAGGGAGGCTGAAACTAAAATATCTGATGAAATTCTGTTTCGGGGAGGCGGGGGGTGGGCAACCCTGTTGCTATCAATTTTCTCTGACATTTCTTTAATGGAACAGGAGAGTGCAATTGGTTCTGATAAAAGGGATATTGGTTCTGATAAAAGGGATGTTGTATGACAAGGAGGCAGCTTCCAGTGGAACGAGCAGCTACGGGAAGGCTGGTACAGCAGCCAACCCAGCAATGCCATGAATGTCTTACCCAGGGATCTAAGGCAAATGGGTGTTGTAACGGAGACACGCCGCTGAATGTAACTCCGTGGCGCTGAAACACCGTGTATTTATTGTGCAAGGCTAAGCTGAAGACAGTTTCTGTTTGATGGGCTCCTGGTGATGAATGGATTGTTTCATTCGAGTCAATGGACTGTCAGGAACAATGGCCACACAGTACAATTTCTCCCTCTCTCTCATCCCCAAAGGGCAGGAAAGCTCTGCAGCCAAAATAAAGTTTGAGTTTTTTGTTAAGTCTGGCGAGATGGCAGCCTTGGGTAGGAAATTCAGGGGAATGGATATGGATAGTTTGACCTTAAAAAAACCCTGCACCTCTCAAGCTAAAAGCGTCGACATTGTGGGCAGCTTTGTTTCAAATTGCAGCAAGATGAAGGTAAACGTCTGTCTAGGCAAGATCTGAGAAGTCCTCGTGCGGGTTAGGGTCAGAAGTAGGTGTTTGGGAGAGTTCTGCTGCCACCAGAGATAAAGCAATGAGGTGAACTGGGCCCTTGGCTTGTCCCTGTCTTCTCCTGCACAGCAGGAGTTTGGATCTGCAGGCAGAAAGAAGTCTCCTTGCTTGTCTGGCAGAAATACCCGGTGGTCCCACAGAATTTTGATCATAATCCGTGTTTGAAATTGTGGAAGGATGAATCCGTCTGCAATCAGAAGAGGGAGCAGCTAGACTGTGTGAGCTACTATCCCAGCCAGGGGAATGGTCAGTCAGAAGTTTGGTAACAGCCCCCCAAGCTTTGGGAAGAGACAAACCAGCTTTCCCCGCTGCGTGGTCTGTCCGGCAGCTCATTTCTGAGGGGTGGGTGGGACAGGGACGAGAGATACCGTACATCCCCTGCCCAGCCTTCAGACCACTCTTGAGGTGCCTCCACCAAGTGTCTAAACTCACAGGGCTCCACTGCACCGGTCCCTGTGGCTCTTTACCAGAATTGTCCTTCATTTTCTCCCTTTTTTGCTCTGCACTTAATGATGGTTTTATGCCCAGTCACTCAGAATGCTGCTCAGACATAAATTCCTTTACATTTCAGATGTTCTGGTTGGGGTTGGTTTGTTTTTTTTTTTTTGACTGAGTTCTTCCTGGATTCCAAAGGCCATCTCAGCTGGCCCTCTGTAGAGCCAGGGAAGCCTGCACTGCCCAGGCTCTCTGAGGCTCTCCTTGGTGTCTCTGCCCCAAGACAGAGGACTCGCAGGAATACTGGTGAGGACGCAGCAGTAATTAGCAGTTGGCATGAGCAGCTCTCAGTTACTCAGACCTCTGAGCCGGAAAAACTGAGTTAGACAAACATCACACTACACAACTGACCATAACGTTCCATCAGTGACTATGATCAATGATAAGAAAACGAGGGCTGGCTTTCATTTCAGTCCAGTTTTTTTGTGGAGTCATAAGCAGGAACAGGCTGTGAAGTCAAGTCCTGAATGAAATTTTCCCAGCTGAAACATTTTCAGAGGCCAAATGCTTTCTCGAAGTGGTGAGGCAGAGAAACCCGGAGCTCTGTATTTAGTGAGCATTTCTGTTCAACAAAAGCCTCTGGAAGGAGAAAGCAGCATATTGCAAACTGCAGGTGGTTTGAGAGAGCTGCAAAACGTTCTTGGAAGCAGCTATTTATTTTTCTTTTTTTTGCAGCTCAGGATATAAGGGGTTGCTCTGTGTAATTTCCCAAATATTTTTTATTATTTAACAGTCCCTTTCTGAAATAATTTCCTGGATGTATCTTTATCTGAGAGGAAAAATAAAATCTAAGAGCAGATTAGGGTCTACCTTTTGAGAAACTAGTTTCTGAATGTGGGGTAGTAAGAAGAGGGCTCTTTCAAATGAATTCCTCCTTCATAACTGGTCTTGATTCTGCTGTGAGATGAGCAGCAAACACCACACCAGGTAGTGATTCACATATCTTGTACGGAGCTCACACCAGCACTGGTTATAATGAGGAAAGTTTTCTTAATGTACTAAAAAATTGTTAGTATGTTTAGAAAAGGTCAGATTAGATCCTGTTGTCATTTCTCAGTAAAACAGCTTATTTAGCACCATTCATCCAGAAAACCTGGACGTGTAGTTTATGACTCTAGTTCTCTGTCTGCAGGAATGGCAGTGGGAATAACGACAGTTTCTCCTACTTCTATCCTGTATCTTTCAGCCAAATTTTGTCTTCTGCTAAATGAATAGAAGCAAAACCCCTGCTCTGCTCACTCCTAGGTCACTGAACTTAGTACTCTCTTGGTTGTCATATCCAGAGAGGTTTTGCTGGCTCCAGCTTCTCCTCCACCCCTGCTTCGAGCTGTTGAGTTGTGCTTCGGAGTTTTCTCCCTCTCTTTCCGCACAGTGAGCTGTGGGCACCTCTTACCTTTCCGCTTTTCTTCTCAAAAGGAGAATTTCTATTTCTTGGACATTGACAGCCCCGTTTTCTCCCTAGGTCTGCTGCTGAGTAATGAGTCTGTGCACATCTGGGCAGCCCAGTTGTGTTAGGTCTGTATATCCTACAGACGTGCTGTGATTTGGGGAAGGTGGAGGGAAGCCTGGTGTGCCCATAAAGCATGACCTGAAAGCAAGCAGCTGATAACTAGTTTTAGAGGGAAAGCACGACCTCAATATATTATGCGAGCTTCAGTGGCAAAAAAAATCCATTTGGGAGGGAGGGGGGTAAAAATCCCACCCCTCTTGGTTCTGTGTGATTTAAAAGCCATTGAAAGACTGTGTGAGTCACTGCTGTTAGATGCCAATTCACATGAACTTGATGTGACTCAATAGAGTCTATCTATTGGCGAGTAATTTTGGCAGATTCATTTGGAAAACTGCTATCAGGCGGTGCTGTCCTGCAGCCCATAGAATGTGCCCTGCAGCCAGACTCTATCTCCTGGCTGTGTCATCAAACAGGTTCACACAGCTCTGGGATGAGCCTAAGCAGGATCCTCAGCCCTGACATCACTGCTCCTGGGCCTGCACATGAGCTCACAGCATCGTGATGCTCGTGTGAGAGACCGCAAAGGGTCTGTCAGCTCGAGGGAGGAGGACCCGGGCCACCAGTTGTTTCCTGAGGTAACTTCATTGGAGAGCCCGTCGCTGTAAATCACGGCTGCCTGATGTTCAGCGTGGGCAGGTACAAGCAGAGAGCTCTGCAGATTGGGCAATGTGCTCATCCCTGGGAATGCTTTTTCGCTGCCAGCAGCTGGAGTTTCCTGTTTGTGCCAGTCAAGCAGCCAGGCTGAGGTGGGACTTTTCGAGCTGCTCCTTTAAATCAAACATCGGGAGAGAGGGATCAAGGAGACAACCGAAGAAAGCAAACAAAGGAGGGCAGTTTCTAAGAAACCCTGTAGATTTATGGCCTCTCCACCTGATCCCCTGCCAAGTTTATTTGATCTTCATCCACTGCTGCCGAAGGGGAGCGTCCAGGTGGACGTCTGCCCTGCTTGTTTTTAACAAGCACGGCTGAATGAGACCAGCTCTTTGGGTCACACCTGAGCTAGTGCTGCCTGTAAACAGGCTGCTTCACTGGTGATTTACGGAGCGCTGGGCTCCGCTGGGGGAAAAGACGAGGCAAAAAAGCTGTAACATCAAGCAGGACGTGAAGGGGGTGCCTCTGGAATAGGTGTGGAGAACTGAGGTGCTTTCAGCCCGTACCTTCAGGAATGAAGCACTCTGGTCAAGTAGCCCAGCTGGGGATACACCACTTAGGACCAGATTGATGCGTGAGCAAATATCGTGTCGCTGAGCCAAGACAGACCGAGGACCTCCCGGGGATGGGTCTCCTTTATGGCACCCAAGGGCAAGAGCAGACCAAGTCATTTTAAACCAGAGTTGTACAGCTTATCTCCAAAGTGGACTGGTTCTGCATGGTTACAGATCTGGAAACCTTCCACCTTCCGCTCCATATCCCAGAGGAGACACTTTTACTGACCACCTGGGGCAGCTGAAGCTGCCGTGCTACATTTCCAGCAGTGATGTGAAAACATCTGCCAGGGGTGCGGAGACCTGGCGAAGGAACAGGCCCTGCAGCGCTCCCGGGGCCCTTGTAGTCTTGATCAGGACAAACTGCCTACGTGTTACCAAAAACCCCAAACTTTGCTGACAAACCATTTGAGTAAAGGATAGGGACGAGTCCTACCTCTATTTCAGCTCCTTTTTTTAAAGTTTTTCAACAGTCTGCAGTTCTTGCCTGCTCGTTTGGCTGAAGTTAGGACTGACTCGATCAGCCAGTAGTTGTACTGAGTCTAAGAACGTCACTGCCTGGCTGTCAGCAGCAATAATCCCATTTTCATTTGTTTTGTGCTTGTAACATTTGCAGAACAAGAACAATTACTGCGGGAGACTTTGTCTCTGTTATCACTTCAATAAGACACTAACGTGACGTCTGCTCCCATTCAGGACCCTTCAGACTTTGTAGATTTTTTTTTTTGTTGGTTTTTTTTTTTAAGTGGAGAGGAGACTCTTAAAACTGGAAGAGACCGTTACAGTTGTGTTGGCTGAGTTTTTTTGTAACCGAAACAGTGATGTGAAAAAGCTTAGGGGAGATAAAAAATAAGGAAGACCTACACCCAGAAACAGTTTCTGTGATACAGCACCCCCTCTCCAGAATCCTTCAGAATCTGTTATGTAAGGATTCTTCAACTCAGAGCTGCTGTTTTCTGCCCAGGGCTTGGTTAAATATTGTATCCCTGTGTGAAGGAGCTGAGGGAATGCCCGTGTGTGTGCACTGGTGTCTAAATATTTGCCTGTGATCTGCTCGACAATCCCGTACTCCAGGGAACCGAGGGCAGCTGCCAAGTCAGCATCCTCCAACCCTTCACAAAAAGCCACGCAGGCGCCGGCTGGTGTGGGACAAGCGCGCGGCCTGCGCTGACCAGCGCTGGGGGTGAAGCTGCTCCCCCCGTGATGGAGATGACAGCCTCAGGTATGATCCTGGTAGCTCAAAGGCTGCTGCTGTCCTGGTTGAGCTCAGCTCCCCTGCGAGCTGCAGAGCTCTGGTGGGGTTTGGACATGCGGTGAGTCCCTCGAGGGCTGTTCCAGGAGGTGCTGAGCCCCATGGGGCTGTAACCTGTCTCTGCGGCTTTGGTGCCCTCACCCTGGTTGCTGGAAACTGAAGCCCTTTTAAAACCACTCCTTCTGACATAGAGCTGGTGGAAATATCCCTTCATCTGACCCTGAAGGACCACCCAGGGGTTACTTAATCCTGCCGTCCATCTTCAACAAACCGGCTGTACCGAGGTGTGTGAACCTCTGAGGTAGATCAGCAGCTGCGGCCGGGGCTGATGACCGCGGACTCATCTCCCTCGTGACCTTCCTCCTCACACACAGAGGCTTTCATCAGGCTCCTGATATATATATTGCAGTTAAATGTCACTGGCATAAAGAAGGAGGGACACCACCTCTCTCAAACAAAATAAATAGATTGCACTGGCATCCTTTAGGTTTTTCCCCAGCCCTTTTAAAATAAAATGGTTTTTTTGGAAAGCCTCTACCAGGATAATTCATGTCTTCATCAACAGAGCAAATTTGTCTTTAAGAAAGAGAGCACAGTGAGCAAGAAAAATATTGTGGTCCAGCAAATGACATAGGGGTTTGCAGGGTAATTACAGCACCTCTGGTCCTTTGGCTATTTGAGCGGAAAGGGGGATGCTTGTTGGAGTTCATCAGGACTTAAGGTAGTTCCACCGAAATGCTTTTCCCTTGGTCTCCTTTCCTCGCTGGGTCTCTGCTGTAATTTGTCTTTTCCCTTCTCCCCTCCCATCTTGGAAGAAACATCCTGAAGCGAAGCAAACCTCTGATCTGATCTTCTCTGATTGTAGCACTTTGATTAAGGAAGAATCAAACCCAATTCCTGGTAGTTCAGCAAAAGCTCTTCTTCAGCCGCCTTTTTACCTGCGTCCAATTCTGCTCAAACTTATGTAAAATCATTTGTCTGATAGAAAATCAGCCAGCTCTCGTCTCTCTGGACCAAAATTTCAACGCCTTGGGTGAATATTTAAGTCAGGGTAGATGTACGTCTGAAAGGCTCTTCAACACCGCTCTTTACAAAACCTCATCTCACCACTGGTTGTCCCACGTGGAATAACACGTATTTCCTATAAGCTTTTCAAACGTTTGGGTGTTTTTTGTTTTGTTTTATTTTCAAGGCCTGTGTTATTTTTTCTTTACAATATCTCAAATGTGCTTGCTCCTAAGCGTCTGGGCACATGCACAAGTGTGACTTCAAGAGGGTATATTCAGCTGTGTTCGCTCGTTTACACTTCCATTGAAGCCTAAGCTCAGTAACAGTAAGTGTAATTGGGGGGAGGAATGAGAGCAACAATTTCCACATGCACCTCGGAGGCCGATAGCGTGTGTTGTGTGTCCGTTTCTGCGGTGCCTCGGAGCTCTTTTGGTGCAGATCAAGCCAGAAAAATACAAACTTAAGCTACTCTACCACTGTGCATATCTGTGTGTGCACCCCAGAGTTAGTTAAGACAAGTTTAAAGGTGTAGCTGGAGTTAAGCGAATGCAACGTTGTCTGCAGAACGTGCCTGAGATTTCAGAAGCTGAACTATGTGGGTTTTTATAGACCCACATAAACACCTGGACACCAACTGGAAGCCCAGGCAGTGCTGGGATAACAGGAAGAATCTGTTCTCTCTACTATGGACAACTTTAAAGGTATTGGTGGTGTCTTCCTCTGTTAGCTGGAGGATCTCAGCAGCCTCTATAGCAAAGATGTTTGTGATTAAGTCTTAGCAGGACAAATACCTGGAAGGAGGAGCTGTTCTCTTTCGTATTTCTGGCCAAATTCCAGCGGTCACGAGGTGCCTGTATCCACCACCTCCAGAGACAGCTCCAAGGTACACGTGTGATACAGAAGCAAACGGACACCCCCCTTTTTCTTGATCCAACATGCAAGAAATACAAATGAGTGTCCCATCTCTTGGTAGGACAGGTTTGCTCTAAGTGCTCTTGTTCCCATCTTATAAACGAGGAAAGTGGTGCAGAAAAGGCATCTGCCTCCTACCTCAGCCAGCGGCTGGAGCTCAGTAAGACCCTAAATGTTTATGACCCTAATTAGCCCACATAAACCTCCCAAGGAGGAGACCTCGCTGCCGTAACACACAGCTCATTATTTCAGAGCTAAAATCCTCACACACATAACCTGCATCTCCTCTGCTGCAGCAGAGACTGCCACCCATTTATTTATTTATTTATTTTACCAGTATTCGATTTTTCAGAACTAAACCTGCTGTTAAATCTGGTGGAAGGAATGCAGTGGAGGTAGGTTACCACAAACCGTAGAGTCATCTTCTACTTATGCACAGTATGTGTCCAAGTATGAAAGGCGTTTCTCAGCCCGCTGCCAGCGGTGGCCCTTTGCTAAATATCCAACCACATTTATGACATCTCTGGCCTGTGGGAATTGCCTGTCTGAGACCTTAAAGTCAATTTTCATCCAGCTATGATGCAAGTTCAATGTCTGCCAGAAGGAGGAATAATATTTGGAAGTTAAGGACCGAGGGAGGAAACCTTCAGCTGATATAAACCTTATTGACTTCAAGAGAACCACACTGGTCTACACCAGCTCTGCTGGTGGCCCAGGGTTTAAATAATCTGCAAAGGGTGGCTTAAATTCATTTTTAAGGAAGAAAGGGCTGTTGGGAATGTTGTGCTCTTCTTTGCATCAATTTTACGCTGCTTTGGGGGTTCTGTCCCATCCTTTTGCTTCAAAAACTGAGAACCAGAAAGGTTGTATTTTGGGGAGCAGCAGCTCCAGAACGTTTCTGTGTGATGCCCCAAAAATGATGACAGCCACTGTCTTTCCACACCTTCTTCAAGTGGAATCAGCCTGTTGTGGTTTCCCTGAGCTCTATTCCCATTCTGTTGCCCAGAGATGTGGTGGAAGCCCCATCCCTGCAAGTTTTTAAGGCCAGGTTGGATGGGGCTCTGGGCAACCTGCTGTAGTGGGAGATGTCCCTGCCCATGGCAGGGGGGTTGGAACTCGATGATCAAGGTCCTTTCCCACTCTGACAATTCTATGATTCTATGAGGTTGGACCACAAGAAGCCATCGTGCTGGAAGACAGAATAACCAGGGTAAGGGGAACTTCTCTGTATCCTGAGGAGCTTGTGGTGGGTCATCGTGCGTGGTCACCCCAGCTTGCTTGGTCACCCCTTTGGAGATTTGGGAGCAACTTTGAGAAATACATGTTGAGTTGCCACACCTTGATACCGCTGCGGAGCTCTCCAGGTTCTTCTCTGACTTTCACTCATGCTGAGGACCAGCAGATGCAAGTTCTGAGGTTCCAGTTGCTTGCTTTAATCTGCTGATTCCTGACATTTATGTCAGACCTTCCTGGAGCAAAAGAGAAGGGCAAATTCACGCAAAACTCCTGCAAAGCTGTGGCAAAGAGCTCCCCAGCGGTAGCTGCCTGCTCCCTTCCTCCCGAGAGAAAGTGGTTTACTCTGGAGTATGCTAAAGGCACCGCAAAATGCAGATGTCAAACCTCCTTAACTTTCACTGGCTCCGAAGAAGGGTTTAATCAGTGAAATAAAGTGAGGAGTTGTGAGTTCCTTGCAGTAAACAAGTTAAACATTATTAAACACACACGTGTCTCTTTAGGAGATGGATTGATTGTGCGTGTTTATTTTTACAGCATTATTTAACTGAGTAAGAAAAAAAAAAAAGAAAAAAGACTCGGAGTTGATGCCAAGATGATATAGCTGAAACAAAGCCCAAGAAAAGATTTTTTTCCACTGTGCTCATTTTTTTCCCTAATAACTGTCTCCCCTATCTGCCAATCTTAGGTCAACAAACACAAGTTGATTGACAAGTTAAAATGTTTAGCTTAGCCTGCAACTCATATAAACCAATTTAAAATTTCTAGTGCAGGAGGGAGATGTAAGAGAAACAAACAATCTCCTTTCCTTCCTAGGCTCTCCCTTGAGTCTAATCTAGAAATGTTTGTGTCGTGGGCACTGGCTGACAGCGGGGACAGCCCCTTGTTCGCAGGTCAGCAGGTGGGAGCTCCTCGGCCTTCTCTGCTCCACAAGGCAAAATCAGAGAATCACGGAATCAGAGAATCACCGAATCATAGAACACAGGTCCTCTTGGGCCTGCAAAGCGCTCACAGGTTTTATATCCTAAATAACAGACCCAACCTGATTTTGCACTGACAATGCTCCTTCCACCCTGAAGGTCTCATAAGATTTTTATGTCATGATTCAGTCTGTTTAGAAATGAGGAGATTCCAAGCTCTGGAAGTCGTGTTGATGAAACGCAAAAGGGTTTGGAAGGGTGATAACTCCCCATCTCCTGTTATGAGGCAATGGGAAGAAAGTATGAACCAAAGCCAGCTGCTGGAAACTTCTGCATTTTAGATGTTCTTCTAAAATGAAGAACCAAACTTTTCTGAAGAAATTATTTCTTCAGTAAATGTAACCATAGCAAAAGGAAACCTCCCCATCCTGTCCCTTACCTGAAACAACATGAATCTTGGTGTCTGAGGAGATGACCCGGGACACGGGACGTGGCCTCCAGCAGGTCTGTAAATCACCCCACTACTTTCAGAAGGTGTCTCCATGTCCTTAATCTCCCTTTTTCAGTGGGAATTCTAAATAAATCTAAGAAAATTGGACCTGGCCCAAGAATGCTGGAAATAGACACCCCAGTAAGGAGAGGGAAATAGGGGTGGGATTTGGGGGTTCTTTTCCTTCCCCACTGATCAAGCACTCACTAAAACCTGTTTCCTGGCTTTCAGCATCCTCTCCAGCCTGCGGCTTCTTGGCTGCTTGGTGTAAAAGAACTTACTTTTATTCTCCAAGGCCATGGATTTGAAAGCCTTCAGCAGCATTTAAGCAAACAGCATCCCAGTCCAAAAGGCTTTAACAGCCTTGACATGACCTGCAGGGGAAGCAACCCCCAGATCTGAGCCCCTGGAGAAAGTGTTGTTGCAGAGCAGGTACCATCTCGTTCAAGAGGCAGAGAGCAGGAGCTCAGCACCCCCAGTTTTAAATGGATTATCTTGAAAGTTTCTTACTGATTTCTTTCTGCTGGCGGTTTGGCAGCCCCAGCTCCCCCTTGAGCCCCAGCTCTGGTGGGCTGCTCTGCTTGGGTAGCATCCCCTGCCTCCAGCTGCACAACCAGCCCTTCTGACCCAATCCTCTAAGCTTTTCTGACCACCTGGATGGCAAAAGCAACAACCTCGTGTTTGGAAACAGCAGAGCAGTGAATTTCCACCACCACCTCCACGGCTCAGCCCACCGCTGGGTTTACCTTCTTTCCCCTCCACAGCAGCGCTTGAAAAGCAGATTCTAATCTCTGAATCAACTTAGTCACTGGAGAATTATTCCTCGGGAATCTGAGCATCTCCCTGTGCAGTTACAATATTGAAGGGACCAATTTCTGCTTTTTTTTGTAAAAAAACCCCAAAAAACTTACATATACACCTGTGAGTTCCTTGTGCTCCAACACAGCGACATTCCCCAGCTCCACCCCCCACACCAGCGGCAGCTGCGTATTCTGTGCCTGGTTTATCTTCTCTAAATATTTAGCGGCAAAGTTGTGGGATTCTCGAGATGTTTAAAAGAGAACCCTACGTCATAGTAGCCCCGTCTCCCAACTATTTTTGCTTAAATTATATAGTAAAACAAATAACCCTTCCAACTTAGCTGGATGGAAAACAATGGCTTGGCTTTGATGCTGGGAGAACAAATGTCTCTGCAGTTGACACCTTTGGTGATTGATGTTTTTTGATGCTATAGGTTTGTTTTGCTCCCTCACTATTTGTTTTCCCACTGGGCTGACTTGGACGGGGAATGCCGCTCCTCAGTGTGGAAGAGCATATTTGGGTAGCCATGGACTTTGGGATCAAAGGAGCGAAACGTGCAAACACAGCGGTTCGTCTGAGAGGTCAAATGCCCTAGAACTAGCCGGGGAAGGCAGATGGAGGTCTCTTCTCCTTACAAATGTTGGTAAGGACATCTCAGAGTGGAAAGAGTAATGCGTTTTGGATCAAAGAAGAACTCTGATGAGAACACTAGTTAAGTTGGCTCAGGTTTTTTATTGTTACTTTTATCTGTTAGTAAACCTCTGGACTGCCTAAGGCCTGGCACAGCCAAGCTAAGCCAGAGATATTTTCCTGTTAGACTTCCACACTGCTCTTTCCGGTATGAAAGGTGCAAATTTTGGAAGTCTATGTCCTCAATAACTGTCTTCTCTTGCGATGTCCTCTCAGTAACCCATTGTTAATCCCGTGTCACCTCTCCTTCTGCTGGAGAAAAGTGGTTACGTATCTTTACCTGTCTGGGTCTTTTGCTCTTTAGCTTCTCAGAACCTCTTATTTTGGGTCTGGGTGAGGTGTGCAAGTGCCTCCAGACAGATGCTCTGCTCCGCTTCGTGCTGTCATCTAACTTCTGAACTCCCTGTACTGAAAGCTGTTCTGACAGCCTGGATTTTGGATGGTTTGGGAGCAAGGGAATAGGGAACTACAGAGCTGGAATTAACCAGCTGATACTCAGCCAACCACCCAAGGAATGGGTCACGTCTCTGGTGCTCACGTCAATAAATGTTCCAGACCCGATGCAGATTTTTTCTCTCATTTTTGTTCTAAAAGAATATTGTTCATTTTCTCTACAGGAGTCTGCCCTGACACAGGGGCCCCTAAAAAAGGTCCGAATGGGGAAAAATCTGGGGGATATATGTGGAAAGAAGGATTTACCGAGGGTTTTTTGCCTCTCTCGTAGGCGTATTGGGTAGGGCAGGCATTGTGGTTTCTTCAGCCAAGCCAAGGCAAGCACGAGGTACACCATGGGTCACTTCATGGTATGCAATGAATCAGGCTTGCAGTGGACTGAGGCATGGCTTGGACAGGTCAGAGCCTCCACGTCCTGCCCGCTCTGCTCTCCAGTTCTCTGGCACTTTGGAGACCTCCGCAGGCACGCACACCCACCCACCCGCCACACACACACTGACAACCTTGTTTCTCTTGCCACAGCCTGGTCGGGATATACAAGTAATTGTTAAGACGTGAGAGAAAAGTGGTTTCAACCGAGACGTAGCTGCAGCTGCGTTATAAACGCCGCCAAACAAGAGTGGACTGTCTCCTTCTGGGTGGATTTCCAGAGAAGGGCTTGCTTTTCATTTCCTTTGGAGCTGATTTTTAGAGCTGACTTTTCCTTAACAAAGGCCAGCTTTAAAATAAAGATGTGTTGCCGTAGTATGGATGTTAAAAAGAGAATAAAAGTTACGGAGCGTATTGACAGCTAGGTTTTGATATTTTTATTAAGATCTGTCTCTCTGTGGTAAAAATGATCACTGTTGCTTGTGCCGCAGTTGTAAAAAGTCTTTCAAGACCTGCCCCAGGTAGACTACTTTTATATGGGTTTGTGTGCCTATAAATCAAAGGTATTATTTGAGTAAAAGCTGCATAAAGCAGATGTGGCTGGTACGGATGAAATATCTTTACGGAGGGGACAGTTTTGTGGGGAGAGCTAAGCATCGAGGATGAAGATGTCTGCACACCACAGTTTCGTGAGCTGTAGGACACCAAAAAGGAAATGAGTTAGCAGTGGAAGAGTCACTGGTTGATGTTCAGTGCAGTTTTACTGTCCTTGAGAGCTCTGTTAAATTGTTTCGCTGCTGTCGAGCTGGCAACCGGTGCTTTCCTCACCTCTCCGTGCCCAGTTGCTCACTGGGAGGGGAGGGGAAATGCCTTAAGCGGGGTGGCAGGAGCGTTGTCGCTGCCGCTTAATCCGTTGGTTGGAGGTTTTCGTCCGGCGTAACAAGCGTCTTGTTTGTGGCCTGAACAACAAGAGCCATTTAAAGCCATTTTCCTCTGCCAGCTGCTTTGTGGTCAGCTGGAGGGAACCCGGCCAAACAGCTACCCTGTAATCAGACCGCTTTCCAGTTAGGGCAACGAAGGAGATAGCGGCGGGCAGATCCCTTAAGCCGGTGTCTTTCAGAAAGCCCTTTGTTAAAACAACTGTCTTCTGCCTTCGTTCCAAGCCGGCTCCATCCCTGCTCATTTCCTCTCCTTATTAAGTGCTTATCTGGGGCTCGACACGAGCAGCTGGATAGAGACTGAGGGAAAAGTGGAGAAGCTGGAGGCCCTGCTCTTGTCTGAGGCGGCGGCAACAGCAGCCGAGAGCCGTTTGCCGGCGGAGCCGGAGAGCGGCCGGGGCTGCTCGGTGCAGATGTGGGTGCTGGGTGATGAACGGGATGGTCAAACAGGCTGTTTATCCTCTGGCACGGGAGGGACCGACTAGCATGAAAATTAACACTCAGCCTACAGCTCGCACTCCGAGCCCCCCGCCATGGGCTGCCAGCGGGCAACCTGCGGCTTCCAGTGAAAAATGGAAGAGGAAACGGTCTTGTTTTTCTAACGTTCAGCATCAGCAAAAAAAAATAATAATAATAAAAAAAAATAATTGGGAGAAGCATCAGCTCCTCACTCTTTGTTTTGTTCCAAGTCCTTTCGCATTATGGAAAGTGAAAATTTCACAAGTCTTAACATTATGGAAATACCCGCTCCCTGCCCTAAGGAACAAACCATCTAAAGAAGATTGGACCAGATGATCCTTGAGATCCCTTCCAACCTGGTGTTCAATGATTCTAAATAAGCAAGAGGTAGGGACGACTCCAAGGACCAATGCTTTTATTAGGCCAGCACAGGAGATGACTTTTCTGACCCACACAAGCTGGTTTTATCTTTACCCTGAGTCTCTTCTTTATGAACGAGAGTCTGCAAAACTCACACCGTCAGGGTCTTCAGGATTCAAATAAATTTTCAAGCTTTTAGGTGCATGGGAGACCCACGAGGCACACAGGGAAAAATCAGCCATTTCTTGAGCTCACCCAGGAGTCTGAAATTGGATTAATCTCCTTATCTGATCCGCACACTTTCTCTTGTGCTGGTAACGGAGCCACAGGGGCTCTCAGCTTCGGAGCTGCCAATCTCCTTTATGAAACGAAAGTGTTATTTTTAATATTTTGTTACTTTCTAAGTGGGTTGAATGAGATTAAGCAAAATTAGCACCTTCCAGTTGTGAACTCCAATTTCACTGCAATGATTGCTATTCCCCTTCAGGATTCATTCCTTTCCCGGGTCAAGAGTGCACAGTAGCACTCTGGAAGCAATGGATTAAAGTGCTGATAGGAGCTATTTCTCCTTTTATCTTCTCAAGAATCTGTCTGATGACTATTTTGGGCTGTTTAAATATTGGCTTCAACTTCCTCAGCACGGAGATTGTCCTGAATTTTACACATTTCTTCTACTGAGTTGAATGGCATTAGTTGCTTGAGAAGTGTTAAATGTTTGCAAGCATTTTCAGCTGTCTCCTTAACTGTATTGAGGTGAAGTTTTGAGAGTGGCAGTGCTGTTTAGAGGCTTACAGGCAGCTTTAGTCTTGAAGTTAGAGGATAAACAACCCTCTCTGATCCTTGCTGTGCAATACCGAAAGCAGAGTGATCAAGCAGAGCTTGAAAATAACCAAACCTCTGCAAGATAATTGTGCGGCACTTGAAACTTCCCTTCGCAAATACAAAATAAAAACAGAGCTTGGGAAAGTACTGGGTGATTTCCTTCCTCTGCCACGTCTTGAGACTTTGTTCCCATTGAGACAGAAAACAATATTCACCGGTACATTTGTCCGAAGTACGGTGCTACTCAGCATTTTCAGGAATGAAACGCGACTCGTCGGCTTAAAGGGAGACGGCGGCATTATTTTGAATGTTTCATTATCAATTTGCACTGAAGGAAGCTGCCCCATGCTGTTATCTGCCCCTGTTTCCTTTGGATTCCAGGGAGCCTGTTTGTGGATTGTGTTGTGTTGCATTTGTGGCTTGCCAGGATACCACCATGGCTTCAGAAAGGTTTTCTTATTAAAACTGCCCAGTTTCTATTATTCCCGTTTGGTGCAAGGCCAGTGGTTGCAGGACATCTGCCTGCTTAGGCTGCTCCTGGGGACAAGGTCAGCGGAACTCGGGGAAGCTCGAGGCTGCCCAAACCGAGCCGCGGACCAGCTGGTGCCGTTTGTACAGCTTGAGTACGGCTCGAGTAGCCTGCCCACTTAGTTCAATTATCATTCAAACTGGGACAGCCGTTGTGTATAAATCATGGGAATTGTCCTGCTTGCAAAGGCAGAGACAAAAGAGTGAGCAAAACCAGAATTATTTCACCTACAGCACTTGGACCTGCTCCTCCCTCCTCCCCTGGCTCAGAGACCTCTGTTCTCCTGAGCGAGGGCTTGCGTCCCCTTGAACGTGGGCACCATCAACCCCAGGCCCTTTGCTCAAGGAACAGCACGTAGCTGGGGAGTTTTAGTTTCACTCAGTCCATCACTAGAGAAAAACAAGCCACATACACTGAGGTTACTGTGTCGAACGTAAGGAAAGTCAAACTTTTTCCAGACACTGGAAAAGATTAAGCATACGTATGGTCCAGCATTTGTCACACAGCAGTCTAAATTGAGGATATGATAGAATATTAGCCTGCTTACTAGGACTGGTCTACTGAATGCAAGAAATGACCTGGAATAATCCAAACTTGCAACCGAGCTCCTTAAAAATTGGTCTTCAGAGACTACAGTTTCTGAGAGACATTATCCATCAGTAATCAGAGGAGCATCTAAGCAACTAGTGGCCTTTGGGCTTCATTTCCTGCTTTTGTTTAACCCACCAGGCGTGTGTGGCTGAGTCTGCTCACAGTCACACCACGATGAAACCCAAAGAAGCTGATGGAATAATTTGGGATTAGTTCCCTTCCAGCCGAGATCAGATCCTGAACCAAAAAAATAGTGCCTACCCTCAGCCTTTGCTCTCTGCCGCTCTCTTCCAAGCGGTTGCACCCACACAGTCCAGGTCTTTCCATTTTCTTCCAGTTTGCTTTGCAATTTGTCTTTTCACTCAACTCTACTTGGGTTATCCAGGAGCTTTCCCTGCTGACCTCCCTCTTTCTACTGCTGCAAAGAGCATGACATAAAATTATTTTGTTTGATTCCATGCGTTGCTTTTGGCAACAAATGTCCCACTAGCACGTCCAACATCAAGAGAGAGAACTTGGACAAGGAATTTTGACCAACAGGTAACACAAAAAAAAACCCCTAATAGCTGCAAGAATTTGTTCTATCGCTATCAGAAGTTTAACGTTCATGCCGGCTGCGTGATTCTCTTTCCATCCACCTGGCAAGGAGCGTTAAAGTTTCCTTCTAGGGCTGGCAAGGGGCTCTTTTTCCATAGCATCGTTTGACCATGGAACAGTTGGCAGGGGGAATTTGAAGAGTGATGTGGCCGTAGCCTCTCCTACAGACAGTTAAACATGTCTTCTCCAGCGGCAGGCAGCTCTGGCAGCGAGTCCCTGGAGATGGGAAGCTGCCTGGAGTGGCCTACCACAGCGCCGCATCTCAGGCTGCTTCAGGAGAGCAACAAATTCAGGGAATTCCTGTTTATAAACGGCACATGCCTGTAAAAGTCTTCCTTTCAGATATACGTTTCAGTTTGCAAATGGTGGGATCTTGAAGAAAATCTCTGTGGACTGGCACTGGCCACCTCAGCTAATGAAATCGTGAAGAGTAGAGGAGAAAAAGGTCCCGTTGGGCCATCCCGCCCGAGCTCCGCACTTTCCGGAGCGCCTCGGTAATGCTCTGTGTAATCACTTTCTGCTGGATCTCTGCGGTGATGAATTCTTGTGCTTGCCCTGGGGGATATTATCCTGTTACCCCAAACTGCTCCTACTATGAGCGTGTGTTTTGTAATTCCCGGCCTTGGCCTGACTCCCTTATTTTTCCTCTTTCCTGTCTCACCATCCTCTCAGATGACAAATGATTTGCTGTAGCTAGCACTAGCCTGTGATTTATTTGTAGGAGTTAATGCTGTCTTTGTCAGCTGTCTTTTCCTTAAAGGAGGCAAAATCACTGGCTCCAACATCTTTGTATCCTGACATAGGTTAAATAAAGCTTCGGTAAGGGTTTAAAAAAAAATATTATACTCAGATGGCAAACCAGGTGTGAATTTTGTTGCCTACAACAAGATCTACACAACCAAACTAACAAAAAGAACCACGCATGTGCTGACTAACACCACAATCACCTGTTGCAAGTAACTATTTTAAACCTGAAAATATTCTGGAGTCATAGAATGGGTGGGGTTGGAAGGGACCTTGAAGATCATCGAGTTCCAACTCCCCTGCCATGGGCAGGGACACCTCCCACTAGAGCAGGTTGCTCAAAACCCCATCCATGTGGAGTTCTGAGACCTCAGGCTGTAGTATTATTCAAATCCAAGAGCCAGATTTCTGTTGTGCCCGTTATTGGTGGAATCCCGCTCCGTGACTCACGGCTTTCTGCTGATCTTACTTTCCTTTCCTTTCCTTTCCCCTCGTAGCCGTTATTTCCTTATTGCACTAAGAATTTCTGCCTTTATTTGTTGTTGGTTTGGGCTTTTTTTGTGAAGGCCATAAACACGTTTCAAAGACATATGAAAACAAAAATAACAAGATCATGTTCCAAGAAGTATTTGCCATCCCAACCAGAAGCTAAATCCATGCCCTGTGAATCAGGTGATCGCCACGCACTGCGAGTAGGAAGCAGCAAATGATCCAGTTGTACAGAACCCCATGCACTCTGCAGATCTTTCTTCCAGTTTCTCAGTCTATTAAAAAAAAAAAAAAAGACCCCGAGTCAGTGACGAACAATTCACAGACATGAAAATAATTAAAAAAAAGAGCCTGAGTTGTGAACAAATATTAACGACAACAAATAAATCAACAAGCACCTAATTATTTATATCTTCTCACTCCAACAGCAGATTAATCTGCCATGAAATAGTCATGGATGAATCACAGAATATTCAACTTTCCAAATGTTGAACTGGACCATAGATATAAAGAAAGGGGAAAGAAAAAAAAAGGAGAGAGATTACTGGAAATGGTGAAATAAATTGTCTCGTGGTCATTTGTTTATGCAAAACATTTTCAATAACTAGAATGGGGCAAGGGAAGGGTGGGAGAAAGCTGCTCTTACACAAACTAAGGAGCTAAGAGCAGTGGTGTGTTGGGCTCGCTCAGCAGCACGTGGAGGAGAACCAGCCTCTCCAGAAGGTCAAACAGGAGGAGTCTGGAGACAGCAGCGTCACCTCCAGTCTGAGCATGGGTGTGATTGTATCCCTCTTTCCCAGCCAAATGGTTTAAACATCTCACTACCCTCCTGAATTGACAGTGGGAGTGTATTTAGTTTCGACTACGAGGCTCATTCTGGCTCTGCCACTGATTTATTGGGTGCTTGGGCAAACCGCCTCGTCTCTCTATGCCTCCAGTCAGGCGTGAAAACACAAATAATTACAGCGAAACTTTCATCCTGTCCTGTGTCATCCTCGGTCACCATGAAAAAAACACCAGGAAGGGGTTGAATCCATGGGAGTTAGCAGCCAGCGTCGGATGGCCCCATCAGAACCAGTTGGTGCAAGTCTTGTTGACGTTAAGCAGCAATAAGAGTTCTGATGTGTCCTGTCCTAGAAAGCACAAGGCTCGCCCAGAGCTGTGCAGAAGGTGGGAAGTAACTGGAGATGAAGGGAAGGGATGCCATCCAGAGGGACTTTCACAGGCTGGAGAGGTGGGCCCAGGCCAACCTCATGAGATTNCCCATGAGGGTGGTGAGACCCTGGCACAGGTTGCCCAGAGAGGTGGTGGAAGCCCCACACCTGGAAGTTTTTAAGGCCAGGTTGGATGGGGATCTGGGCAAATTGGTCTAGTGGGAGGTGTCCCTGCCCATGGCAGGGGGGTTGGAACTCGACAATCTTCAAAGTCCCTTCCAACCCTGATGATTCTATGATCCTAGAGGGGGGAGAATATAATGGCAAAACTTTTCTAATGCCGTCCAGTACTTCTCAAAATCCCTACAGATGTGGGTCAAGATTTTACGCAAACGTTGTGAGATGCTTTTGTTTCCTCTGACAGGGAGTGAGCCCGCCCCTTCTGCGAGAGCCGCTCGTGATGGAGACGACGACACACGAGGTGAAACAGGAGCGTGAGCACCTCCATCGCCCTCGGGTTTGTTGCTTTCCCGTTCTCCCTTCTGTTCTCACCTAGGGAAGGAGGAACCTCTGTGCCCGCAGCGATGGCAGGAGGCTGCCGCTTTGCTGGAAGGGCTGACGTGAAGCGGGTGTGACCACCTTCTCCAGCTTGCCCTCAGAAAGCCCATAAAACACATCGGCCCTTGTTGCTTCCATAAGCTGAAAGGAGTTTGTGATTCCAAGTCTACTCCGCTCACAGCACGACATGCCCTGGGTCAGCCCCAGCAATAATGTTTTTAAACAATATTAGGTTATTCTTGGCAATCGATGATGACATTTTCTACCAATCGGGATATGAGAAAAACTTCTAATAATAAGAAGTGATAGAATAACAGAACTGGAGACCAAAATATTCTCAAACGCAGAGGCTGGTTGCGCTGGGGGGGCAGAGAGGAGCTGAGACTAGTCCTGGCTACGATTTGTCTTAAGAGTTTAACCCAAACACTCTTGTTAATTCCACACTTGGGGAGTCCAAGTCTAGTTACTCCGTGCTCGAGATCCTCACAGTAGTAGGCAGGGTAAATGCCACATTCATATTTTTCTCTGCTCCTCCGTGTGATCAAACAATCAGGTACTTAAAATAGAAGTTGAAATAATTTGCAACTGAAATAATGACATATGAATAATTCAGCAAAGTCTGGGTTACTTTTCTGTATCTTTGCCTCCAGGTGGACTAGACTCTCTTTTTTTTTTGGTGGGTTCAACACCATTTTTGGAGTGTGTGCTTACACAGAAATTAATTTTTTCCTCTCCTTCATACATCTTTGGAGGTGCTTTGTGTGGTGCATGGTGATTCTCTTTGATGCTTATAGCAATGATATAACTCCCAAAATGCACTCAGGAGAACTGAGGAGAGGTCAAAAGGGGGACAAGGACTGTGAAGATGAGCTGGGTCAGGGTTTGATGCACATTTACAGGGAAAGAACTTCAATAGGAAGCAAAAAGGCCGAGACAGAAGAAGCAAGGATAGTTCTGCCCATAAAGAGCTTCCAAAGTAGGTCAGCCCTTAGGTCTACCTAGTGGGGTAAGGTGGCCACAGCTCTGTGATGGGGAAAAAACACCGAATCTGAAGGAGTCTGACAGGATGAAGCACCCTGGCTTGCTTTCAGCCACAGGCAGCTTTCATCATCAAGTTAGTGCTGTCATCCTATAGCGGAGTCAATGGCAAAATCCAACAAAGGACTTGAAGCTGGAAGTCTTTTAGAGGCACTGATGCCTTTGCCCTAACGCTACGGGGCTCTGTGCGCTGTGATTTCAACGGCTTTGTCTCATTCGGATTGGACAACAATAAGCTTTTCCGAAGGCGCGTCTTCAAAGAGTCATTTCAGCTGCTCCCAGACGAATGAGACAACTTGGGACTGGGAAAAGGAACTATCTCAACATTTCCAGTTGTTACTGCTCTGCCAGCTCGCACGCTTCGCTTCCACTACAGTCCTCTCAGAGAGACTTTTCCTGACGCAGACAATACCCAACCCTCCCATGAATGCATTGTCTGGTTCTTCAGAACCATTTCCAACAAGCTTATTTTTCTAGGGTTTCACTCTTTTTTTCGGTGTTCATAAATATATTTTATATCCCATCCTACTGAAATTATAACTCAGTTCTGTTCTACTGAGTGGTTTATGCACCTGTGGAACCTGTCTTCAGAGTGTGTCCTTCAGGCCCTTCCGTGACCGCTGGCCTGACAGCTCTCGAACACGCAGCTTTTGCAGCATCACACTATGCTTGGTGGTATGGGAAGAGCTGAGGAAGGTGTTGGAAACCTGGGAAGTCCTGCTCTGCAGGGCAGCTCCAGGATGCCCCAAGAAGCTCAGCAATGAGCCATATGAACCAACTGGGCAGTCCCCAACCTCCACATCTCACCGTGGTTATGGGCATAACACCCCACCGTTCCTTAGACTCCTCTTTTTCTGTGTCTCACCACCCAATATTTTTTCTTCCAGCCTTCTCCCCGGTCTGAGACCAACTGATTGATAGTAACAGTTGATCTTCATGCTCTCTCTCCCCCTCTGATGGGTGAGCAGCTGTCATTCCTGACGAGCGAGGGAATGAACTCCTCCTTTCTTTTTTTCTCCCCATCCATCAGCTGAAAAGTAAAGCTGAGAGCAAATGGAGCCTCCCAGCTGGTTTGATTTATTTGGTTTAATGTTCCACCATGACCCCTTGGCTTGGCCTGGCCTTTCATCCAAGCCCTGTAGGGGCCTAAGGCTACTTGACTTCCGTGATTAGATGAGTTCAGTGTATTCCGGCCGGTTTGGCCGAAATCCAAGCAATTCACTTCACCGCTGTCTCCGTTTTGAAGAGATTGAACTAAGGCACAGGGAGAGGCGTCCCAAGAAATTCTGCACAGCCCAAGAGCACATGGGGAGTCCGATGGAACCACTTCATTCCCCGGTTTGCAGAGACTTATGCTAAGTTGCTTTGTCCTCTCCCAGAAAGACAAAGCCCTTCAGCGGCGCCAGCCATTCTGAATTTGTCACCCATGGAGGAGCAGACCAGGCAGGTCTTCCTCTTCTCGTCTCTCATGGCCTTTTCCCCATTTCAGTGGTTCTCAAATGTTTATTCAAAGAAAAACTCTCTTTTCCATGGTGGTTGACATGCAACATGTCAGGTAGAGAAGAACTAGCCCCAGAAACAACAAAACACGATCCAAATTTTCAGACAGGTTGGCTTCCTTGCCCTGTGGCACCTCTCCCTTTCTACTCTCTCTTGAGCAGAGTCCTAGATCATAAATTCATCAACCAGCAAAACAAGAGGGAGACGCTTTCCTCCAACGAAGGGACTGTCCTGGGCCAACTGGCCTGGCTCTGCCTTTCCATGTCAGAAATATCTGTTGACCCAGGTACATCGGCCAGGTTTTTTCCCTGCTGTTTGGGATCTGACAAGGACCTGACTGAACGAAGTGTTTTAATTTCGGGTACAAGAGTGGCCAAAAGTGGCCTGTGAAAGTATTAGGAAGTGGCACATGTAGCTCTGGTCTACACACAGTATCTTTTGTACTGGTGTAATTATGTTGGCTGGGGCTGTGATATTTTACCCATACAGTTCTAGCAGCACATCCTGTAGTGTGGACAGCATAAGGGTGCCTTGTACCATCTAAACCCATTCCCTTTTCTCATATAGGAATGAGCCATATGAATTGAAGTGTTTTTATATTAGTAGAGCTTCACCCACATCAGGGAAATGATACAGTTTTAGCCATCCAAAATAAAATCAACTTTTACATAGAAAATCCTTAAAGAGGTAGGGAGTGAGAACCAAAATACTTCTTGACTGCCCAGGCTGGTACAGCCAGATGGAGCTGAAAGGTTTAGATTGGATATTAGGAATTTTATTTTTTTTACTGTGAGAGTGGTTAGGTGGTGGAAGGTGGTGGAATCACCATCCCTGGATCGTTCAAAAAACATCTGGATGTGGTGCTTCGGGGTAAAGTTGTGATAATGTTTAGCAGACAGTTGGACTTGATGATCTTGAAGGTTGTTTCCAACCTTAATGATTCATTCCATGGTTCTATAATTCTGTGATTCTATGACATTGAAGGCAGGGGTTCCCTAAAAAGTCCTGAAATTACCTGTGTATTTGGCATCTCAAAACAGTCGAGCCTGCCCTCCTTACGTCTAGGCCAGCGTTAAAGGACAAAACAAGGCCTAGCATCGATACCCCAAGATTACGAGGCTAGGTTCTGACTGGGCTTTCTGGTTGCAGTCCATCAGCTGTTCCAAAAGAATTATGAAAGCTTATAAATAACCAATATGGATAAAAACACATCGTTCTACTCTTTTTTTCCCAGTAGTTCATCATGGTGAGGGCTCTTGGAAGGACCACTACGGCTTTGCAGAGCACACCGACCTGTTTCCATCACTAAGCTGTCCTAGACATGTCACCATTGACTGGCAATGATCATGTTGAGCCCATCACCCATGTGCTTTTGAAGATTTTTGCACCTCCACTGAAAAAAAAAATGAATAAAAGGCTTTGTGAAATCATCTCTCAGACCACACAGATCAGCACCTTCTTCCAGAAAAAGGAAATAGGGTGCAGCAAGATGCAGAGATGATCTGCTCCCATGAACATGGCACTGTCCCTTTTCCTACACATGGAGATATTTCTCTTACTTCCACTTTGGTGTATTTGGTCAAAATTAAGCAAGTGTGTGAGTGTTTGGCTAATAAGACCCACATAGGGCGTGATTTAAATACGGGGATCAGTACCGAAGTACACCCACTCCGTTCCCCACTCCAGTGCAGGCTTGATTGGTCTCAAAAGTAAATAATATTCTGAGTTTTACTTTCTGTAAATTCGAAGAACACAGTTTGTCCTTCTAAATACTACCTGAAGCCTTCTCTATCAAGAAGCATGAGTCCTGCATGTGTCTTCCAGACCCTACCCTACTGTATGATCCGGCTCCGATAACTCCCTGAGATATTTAGCACGATCACAACTTAATTTAAAAAAGGCAAATAAAATAATGTATTCAAGGAAATCTAATGAAACCAATGCAGAGCTTTTCAGGGGGAATATCACCTTCCCCAAAGCAAGGCCAGGTTAAAAAAAGCTCAGAAACATTGCTGCCGATGTTAGGAGGGAGCTGGAAGGGCTGTTTCTCCTGCGTATCCCTCTCTTTTTTTTTTTCTTTGTTTGTTTTGTTTTTTATCAGCTCATTTTTAAAACACCTTCCCTGTACATAAACCCTCAGCACATGTGAGTTGGTTGTTTGGTCAGTCAGAAAACCGACCACGGTGGTTGGTCGTGGTGATGTGTTTGACTAATGGAGGTTACATTTCTCTACCTCTCTGCATCTTTGTCTTAGACAAGAAGGCGGAAAAAAAAGTTCTGACTTCCAGACAGCCATGAAAACTAAATAAACATGCATGTAAATGAGAGGTTATTTGGAAGAGGGATTGTGGATGTTGGCAAGAAGAACAGCACAACTTAGGACTTCTCTTTTTTTTCTTCTCCTCTCCCTCTCTCAATTTTTTTCCTTCTTTTTTTCCCCTCTCTCTCTTTTTAAGGCCAATGGAGAGATTTTTTTTAAGGCAAGGGTTTATTTTTAGACCACATTGTTAAGGCAAAATGGGGAAATGACCTTTCCATTTAGTCAGGAGGTGTCATGTGATTGGCAAATGAAACAATACAGGACATCATCCATCCATGTTTTAGGTCCTGCAGGGAGGTTTCTTCTCCCTGTTGTCTTTGGTAATCTTCTAGATGAAGAGCCTCCACCTTCCAAGACTTAAAGGCTTGATACATAGACAGATTTAATGCCCATTCTTGTCTTTCATGAGCCAACAACTTCTGTTAAAGGAAACCAGGAGCCAAATGCCAGTATCGAGCAAAGGCTCAATCTGTAACAATGCACAATTGAGAGTGGGATTAAAACCTTCAATCACCAAGGTCAGGAGCCCTTTAAAATGCCCCTTCCAGCTGAGCTGCTTCATTTCACAGGTGAGATGAATCTTGTAGGACTTTCTCCTTAAGTGGATGAAGGTGGATGTTGTTTACTTGATACCTAGATCCAGATAAGGCAGTGCCTTGTGGGAAATGTTAGTGTTTATAAATAAAGGCAGGAGCTGGGAGAGGGGAGTTGACAGGTTTGGTTTTTGTTTTGTTTTTTTTTAGGGAGAAGTGTTGACTTGATTGTGCTCCTGATGAACCAGGGCTCTGGGCACATCCAGCTTGCTTCAAATACCTACCATATATTTACTTGAACTAGAAGAAGTCCTTAGGATTGTTCCACGGCTGGTAAGTGATGAGGAGGGGTTTTGTGTATCTATGTTTCTGTTCTTTTACCCATAAAAATTGTTTCCCCTTAATCAGGCTCTTTCAGGTTTGGTCTTTGAAATAGCAAGGATTTGCAAATGGAATTATTCTCCTGGTGAGGGCTGTAGCTGCTGCTTCTAAAGTGTTTATTTTCTTTTAATTTTGTGCTTTGACCAACATTAACTGGCTTTTCTTTCTCATTCTAACATCTGTGTACTTTCTGAATGTAATCTTCAAAAGGTTTAATTCTAGCTTTTCTTATAAATATACATTTCCATATACCATCTGGCTTCTGCCCCGTCCCAGCTTTCACAGCATTTGAGCGCCGTGGGTGCGATAACCCACTGCCTCCGGAGCTTCTGTGGTCTGGAAGAGATCCCTGGATCCCTCTGGCAGGTGACCCATCTCATTTTGTATTGAGTGCCTCTCTT
Source organism: Baryphthengus martii (assembly GCA_013396935.1). Lineage (NCBI taxonomy): Eukaryota > Metazoa > Chordata > Aves > Coraciiformes > Momotidae > Baryphthengus > Baryphthengus martii. The sequence continues at coordinate 129,102 of VWZK01001067.1, forward strand.
CTCCATTTTCTATAGCTCTTTACTTGTATTTTTCCCCTGCTGTGTAGCATGACTAGGATTTCATCCTTGGAAAGCCTCTCAGGATGTTAAGCCAAGGGCTGGGTTGGTTTTTTTTTTGAAGTGTGTGTTTGTATGTGCACAAGTGTGTGTACATGTGTGTGCATAACTCCCAGGACAGGTACACATCCATCATTTCCAAGGGCAGTAAAAGATACTTGTCAGGGGAACTGATTTACTGCAACTTTTAATGAGATTCTTGTCAGAACCGGGTTTACTGATGTAAATGCAAAGATCAGGGCAGTATAAATCACCGGGGCAGGGGATGGGGAAAGAAATACACTTCTCCCAAAGAGATAAACCAGCTCCGTGGTTAAAGTGGTCTCCTCCTTGATCTACCATTTGAGATAAGCTCGTGTACAGCACCATTAAGTGCCCTCTCCAGCGTTAATTGGTGGTTAACTGGAGGAACAGGGCCTCAGCGGTGCAGATGTGAGAGGCTCATCCCCCCAGGATGCGACAACTTCCAGTCCCAGGACCCTCACCCCGCCGTGAACCCCCTTGACTCCCAGAAGTAGAAAAAGCAGCAAATCTCATCAACTGGAGAAGAGAAGCGTGAGAGGGGATCTGATCCATGGTTACAAATCTCTGCAGGGTGGGGATCAAGCAGAAGGGGCCAGGCTCTTGTCAGTGGTGCCCTGGGACAGGACGAGGGGCAATGGGCACAAACTGGAACCCAGGAAGTTCCACCTCAACAGGAGGAAAAGCTTCTTCACTGTGTGATGGAGCCTGGCCCAGGCTGCCCAGAGAGGTGGTGGAGTCTCCTTCTCTGGAGACTTTCCAACCCCCCCCTGGATCTGTTCCTGTGTGGCCTGCCCTGGGTGATCCTGCTCTGGCAGGGAGGTTGGACTTAATCTGCAGAGATCCCTTCCAACCCCTACCATTCTAAGATTCTAATGGCTCCCCCTCCCTTCCAGCCCTTCCTGAAGAAACTGGGAGAAGCACCCAAGCCTGGGCTCCATCTCTTCTCCAGGGCTGTTCCTCAGGACGACCCTGTAGACCTGCAACTGTTTTCCTGAGCTGCTGGAAGGGGCTTTGCCCGGGCTGGCTTTCCCCATGTCCATCTTCCTGGGGCTCGTTGTCTTGGAAGTGCATGGATTCCTCCCTCCCAAACCTCAGGGCTGTCCTGGCTGTGCTTGTCTCCATCGCCTGCCAGGCTCCTTCTTGCTTTTCCTTCCTAGGAGGGCTGGCGAGAGGGTCAGGCCAGGCCAGCTGGTACTTCTCTGCTTTTCTGCCTTAAAACATGCAGCTTTTTTCCAAAATCAGTAGCATAGGCAGCTAGTAAAAGTCTATTAAAGGTGCTGTTGGATGTAAAAGCTGTTGTGTTTGGTTTTTTTTGTCCAGAGTCATAAAAGCTCTTCAAGAGATCCAAACCGGAAAAGACAGGCACCTAATAGTACAAACAAGGAAAGGGGGAATAAAACTGGCACAAGGGTCCTGAATTTTTCCCTGGCTGATTTGAGCATTGCGAGCCACTGGCACGGAAAAGCAACACCCGCGGCACCACAATAGCAATAAATAAAACAAGAAGAGGAGAGGCCCAGCTCCGCCGTGGTCCAGCAGCCCCAGCATCGGGCGTCCTGGCACTGCCTCTTTAGCAACCAGAGCAGCAGCACAACAATCGAGCCGGGATTGGGAACGGAGAGCGGTAGTTAATTAAGGCTGCGTCTTTTATTCTCGGGAGGCAATTCAGCCCCGGGTTTGAATAAGCTGGAGTGCCAGGACCTGGTGGGAATGTCTTTCCCAGTGCAGGAGAATCCAGTCTCATGGGCTGCTCTATTAGCATAACAATATTGCCCAGGATGCACTTGGCGTGATGTAATGCCAAGAGTGAGCGAGGGGAGATGAAGGTTTGGGGTTTGTTTTTTTCCATGCGGGAGCTGGGGGCGTTTGCCACCGACTGGGGCTGTGTCAGTGCATGAAATTTCCTTTCTTTCTCCCTCCCTCTCTCTCCTTATGGGATGTTTGCTAATTGAAGCCGTTCTGGAAAACAATAAATTGTTGGAGTTCCCCCCCCACCGCCTCCCCCACCTTCTCTTTTAAATTCACTTTATTCTGACTTAGTGGAAAAGCAGGAGCCTTTTCTGCTCCTTAGAAAATGGCCTCTGATTATTTGCGTTTCCATGTGGGGTCGATGGAGAAAGGCAGCACAACTTGCTGGGATGGGCAGGTGGGAGGACAGTGGACCTCAACTATCCCTGTCTCCTGTAACAGCTGCTTTTGACAGCCCAAAACCAAAATAAATTTCATCTCCCAGTTCCTCCCTTTCCCCCAACTGGAAGCATTTGTCCCCGGGTGGTTCTGCCTGACCATGCTCTTCTCGCCAGCAGTGGGCATCTGATTATTTCTAGAATCACAGGTCCCCATCTGAGGAAATCTAGGTGTCTGAGGAGTCCAGTATGACCAAAGAAAGGATTTCTCTTGCCCCCTATAACAGTAGATAACACCCAGAGTGTGCTGATTTTGTGGAGTTTTACATATACTGCTTTGGCAGAGATCACCTATGTGGAAATGAAACATGACTGGGCCAGCTTGGCATGAAAGTCTAATTGTGAACTCAGTGTTCTCTCTGTGGAATGATTTATTTTGTGTATAAGTACTGAAAAAACACCTAATCATGATTTCATTAATTTTTTTTTTCCAGCTAAGCCCCTTATTGTAGCAAAGCGATGAGCTTCAATCAGGCTCCTGCTGACAGCACAGCCTTGCAGCCCTCCCACCCCATCCCATCCCAGTTGTTTAAGCCTGGCTCTGGAACAGGAGTGTCTCTGTGTGGAGGTGCTGGCCTAGTCCTTGTACCTTCTGGACACTAGAGGCCTCTAGATGCTCTGCTATGATGACTGCTGGTGGTGGCAGTCCCGGGGAATTAATTACCATTCACTTGGAGCACAACTGGTGCTGCTCAGCTGACTTTTCTCTCCTCTCCAAATATTGCCCATTCCAACCAGTGCAAGTTCTAAAAAGGTGCCTGGTGAGCAGGCAGGTGATGGGAGAATATGGGCTGAGGGAAGCTGGCTCAGCAGAGAATAGGATTAACCTGCCTCTCAACTGTCCTTGCGTGTACAGACACACACAGGCAAGGGTTTCAGCCGGTAGTTGCTACATCCTTGGGCACCGATCAAAAATGTGCTTTAAGGAAACATGAAAATGAGCATTTTAGACCTATTCTACAGCAAAAGAAAATTAAAACCTGGACCGGCCCACCCAGCATTGCATTTGTCCTCTAACTCTATGAGCCCACACATCTTGAAGGCAAAGGACTTGGAGGACAATGCTGCTTAAAGCAAACTGGGGTAGATCCTGCAGTTCTGCCTTTGCTTTCCATCCCAGCATTTCTCCAGGCTGAATTTCCTTGCAGGCAGGAAAAGGTTTCCCTCGTTGGAATTCCCTGCTGTATTTTCTAGGAAGCTCTTCATGCTGCTGCCCGGCTGGACTGGGGGATCTGCTCTGAAAGGAACTTTGCTGTCCCAGCATTGTCCATTCTCTGGTTTTCCTGTGGATGTTCCTTGTCTTGCTCCCAGCATCTGAGCTGAGTCTGGCTTGGACATGCAGGAAGGTTCCTTACGGAGAGTTTCTCCAAGGGCTGAGGTTGCTGCTGGGAGCGATCTTAACCTGAAGCAATCCAGACTGCCTGGCAACGATTCCTGTATTACCAAACTTGCAAGAGGCAACATGTTCTCCACAAGTGCTTTCCTACTGAGATCCCAAACTTGCGTAGGACCTACCCAGGTGGTTGTTGCGCAGCAGCAATTCCAGTCACAGATGAATCTTGAAGCTTCCATTCGATTCTGTCCCAGAACAACCTATTCTTGATGTGTTAAGAGTTATACAACTGGTGACAAATGACTGGGGGGGATGTGGGAATCCTCAGGGAACTTGAGACCACCCTGACTTGGAGACACCCCAGCAAACCCCATGAGTTGTAGTAAAGAGCAGGGTCTAAGGGGAGCTGGGGCCTGGGAAACTGAGGCACTGATGAAGAACAAGAAATAAACGGTGTTTAGGTGTCTAAAGAGGTATCTGAAGAGCATCCCCCAGCACCGGTGCCTGTGTGGAGGGCAGAGCCCCTGTCCCAGGCAGAACTTCTGCCCAAGGTGGGAGGCGATGGGCGGCACCCCCCCACTTCTGACAGCCCTGATCAAAACCACATTGCTGCCGCCTTCGGCCTCTGCGTCCAGAGAGGCTGTAAATGCTGCTTGCTGATAATCACTGCAATTAGTGTGTGACCTGCTCCTGCTAAAGGGGGGTTTCCAGTTGCTTTAGCAGATGGTGGGGAGCACTTTGGCTCCTGGCACCCTGAGGAGGATGAGATAGAGCACCAGGGCTTTGAGCTGCTCCTAAAGACACTATCCTGCTCCTTTAAGTAGTAGCCAGAAGCTTTGTAAATATTATCATCTTACCAAAAGAAGAGGGGGAGGAGGAGGGGGAAAAAAAAAAAAGTGTTTTGGCATGAGAACAATTTCTCCATTACCTCAATTAGTTCAAATGATCTGGAAAGGTTCTCTCTGGAGAAATCAAGCGAAGTCTCAGGCAGCCAAGGGGCTGGTGGCTGGTTGGTTGCTGGTAGGTGTTGATATGAGCATTAGTCAGCAATGTAGATTGCAGTGAAGTCAGTCAATATTGCTGTCGCTGCTGTCTGGCTGCGGTCGTAAATTAATTAATTATATCACTGCAGTAATTGGAGGCCTTATTCTCTCTAGGATTCTGACTCTGGCACCTCCCTGCCTGTTTCTGACGCTGTCCATCAATTCAGTGAGGTCTGGCTTATACTGAGATCATTATTTCCTGAAATACTGTAAAGTCTCTCCATTAAAAGGAAAGCTTTTTTTTTTTTAATTTTTTTTATTTTACCCATCTTCATCATTTTCCCCATTGCTTGCAGAGGAGGGAGAGCAGCAAATGCAGGGAAAAAACAGAAGAACAAGGGTGGGATTTCCAGTTCCAGGAGTTCCAGAGAGAAGTTAATAGCTCTGAGCGCTCCAAAAGCAGCTCTGTTCCTACAGTAGGGTTGAAAGAACCCCAGACACTATGAAGGAGTAAGATTGAGATAACCAAATCGGCTGAGAAAACTCATGGGCTGGCTCCTGCGCTGGTGTAAATTGGTGTCCCTGCGCTGGCTTTGGTGGAGCAATGCCAAATTCCACCAGCTGAGGGTCTGGATTGCATAGTCTACCTATAAAAACGGTGTTTAGGATATCTTGGCAAAAGTGAGTATTTTTGCAACCCACTTCTAACTGGGCGGTGCTGTGTAAGGATGAAATCCAGTTACGCTGGTGAAAAAAAACACCCACTAATAAGGCTAAAAAAGAAAAAAAAATAAAATTACACCAGGAGCCTGTGGAGAGAAGCTTTTTTTTGTAAGCCTATTTTGTTACAAGGTACCTGCTCGAAGTTGTTAGACACAGGGATCCACAGTGAAGAGGGAGGAGCCCTCCCATTTCCAGCACTTGTTATTGATTGTGAGCTTCCCAGCAGGAGAGATGTTATGGTTGGAAGACTCCACTCTGAAGGTACCTTCAGAGCAATAGTGGAAAGATTTTTGGCTTTCCCCATAAAAATAAGACTTTTATTCCTGGTTTTCATGCTTATTCATAGCGATCCCACAAGCTGAATTCCAGGCCTAAGGCTCACAAAGGTGCAGACAACTGAAGAGCATCAGAGGATCAACAGAGACTCAGCTTGGGGGACACTTCAGATTGATTTGAGTGCATTTGGGGCTGGAAGGGAAGACTTTCATGTCTGGTAAACATGTATGAAAAACAAAAAATGGCTGGATCCTCTTGAGGCAAAGCCCCACTTGGTCTTGGGAGAGCTCATCTGGGAGGTGAGACCTATCCTCTTCCCTTCCTTCTACACCCCAATGCCATTTTGCAGTGAGTCATGGCAGGTTGTTCTCCCAGGTCACAACTGATAGGACAAGGGGAAATGGCATCAAGTTGAGTCAGGGCAGGTTTAGGTTGGACGTGAGGAAAAACTTCTCTACCCAAAGAGGTATCAAAGTCTGGAACAGGCTGCCCAGGGAAGTGCTTGAATTGTCATCCCTGGATGTATTTAAAAGCCATCTAGGTATGGTGCTCAAGGCAGTGGTGTAGTATGGCCTTGGTGGAGTTAGATAATGGCTGGACTTGATGATCTTAAAGGTCTTTTCCAACCGTAGCGATTCTGTTTTAAGAAAATAGACCTTCAAGGTGTGCAACGCTACAGGAAGCCCTAGGAGCTATGGAATATTTTTTTGTATGCCTATAAACCTCTCAATTAGTGCTGTAAAAGAGAAAAAAAATGCTCTTATTCTGGACCCTGCCCAAGGCATAATGCATCTCTGCTGCTGCAATTCTAAAATAAATAAATAAAAGCATAAAAGTGCTTTTAGCATTTGACTGATTTAAGAGGCAAAGGAAGGGAAGGCTCCAGGTTGTACCTGAGCTCCAGTAAACTGTAACCAGCCGTTTCTGCAGAAGATTTCCTATAGAAAGGAGAGGAAGAGATTTATTTTTATATATGGGATTCAGCAAAGCCCCACAAAACACTTCAGGATAGCAGCTGTGTAGTGTTGACTTGCAGGGAAAGGAGAGGGGAGGATAGACACAAGCTTTCACATGGGGATTTGGAAGCTGTTTTGGGATGTATTTTCTTGGGAGCTGATCCCATCAGACTCCAGCTGGGGACAGTGACAAATGTCACCCTCCCAGCTCCTTCCTGCACGTCCATCATTGCTTTCCTGGGACCATGGGGCTTTGGAAACCCCTGAGCCCTGGCAAGCATCACAACTCCCTCATGGATGGACCTATGCTGAGGGAATCGGTGGCCTCATTTAGTGCTCTTATTAAACTCTGGGTAATTAAGTAGGGCTTTCTGGCCGGGCCCAGCCGGATGGTTCCAGGCACAGTGAGAAGAAGGGAAGGGAACATCCCACTGACACCAGCCTTTTGAAGTCCTTCTTCCTCCCCTGGGATCCCTGCTCTTCTGCCTGGCTGTGGCCTGAGGCTTTTCCCCCAGATGTTTCTCAGCTCGTTTTAAGTGCTGGGAGAAGCAGGAGGGAGGCAGAGCCAACAAGGATGACTCCAGGGCATAAGACGCATTCCTCCAGGTTAGGCAGCGTTTCCAGGCCTTTCAGTGAAAAGCCTCAATTAACCAATAATCAGCCAAGCATGGCAAAGCCAGAAGCAATAAGTGCTGCTTCTGGCTTCAGGGCCAAAGGCTAAGATCTGTTCAAGGAGCTAAATTAGTCATCTAATTGGGATTTCTGTCCATCCTTATCCTGCTGTGGGTGCTCACAAGAATGAGATCAGTGACAAATTTCCAGTTCTTCCCTCACCGTCACCTTTCCTTAACAACCCTGCCTAATTAGTGCTGTAATGCAGAAAAAGGACCAAAATCTGACCCTGGGTGCAAGGGTGGGGTCTGGGCTTGAACTATCTTCTCATTCCAATAGCTGCAGTCGCATGGATTTGACCCGTTTGCATTGATGCACACCAAGGAAATGTTGAGCTCTTCCCATCCTGCTCCAAGTGGGACAAGCTAAGGGCAGCATCCCACAAAATCCCCTACCTTCAGCCCATGGGAAGGAGGGTGGCACTGAGGGGCTGTGAAAACTTCCTCTGGAAGATGTCTCATGGCAGAGCGTGTGGGACCAAGCGAATGGGGAAAGCAAATCTTGTCCCGGGTGGAAACCCTCAGTGCAGAACCGACATCTGCTCAGCACCTGCAGAAAGGTTTCGGCAACCTCCCCAGTCGTGGTTGTCCTCAGCCCACCTTTCATGGTGGAAGTGCTCAGTGGAAGAAGAGAAACTGCTTCCCTTGGGATTATTTTGCTTTAAAGGAAAAAGTACAAACAAAAAGTGCCAGCACTTAACCCCTTCCCCCCACCCCAAAAAATAAAAAAAAAAAAAAAAAANAAAAAAAAAAAAAAAAAAAAAAAAAAAGATGATAATTCTGCAAAGATAGAAGATCTTCATGTTGGAGAAGATGTTTCATTCTCAATGAGCCTGTGTGTGTTTGAGAGCTATCACAAGCAGAAGGACACTGTATTTCCCGGCCCAGTGCAGCCAGTAGCCAGGAGGTGAGGACACAAAGAGGGGCTGCAGAGGCCAGGGCTAAAAACGTCCACCCCCTTGGAAGCATGAAGAATCCTCAACTGCAGGATGAGGAGTGACCCTCAGAGGTCATCTGGCTCATTTCCCTTACCCCAGGGTAAAATCAGGGATAACTAAGCCATTCCTGATTAATTCTCCTCCAGAATGTCACGAATGTTGCTTGTGGGGTTGAAGCAAAAGCTTTGCAGCAGGTCAGCTGTGCCCTGGCTGGCTCGATGTCCTGCTGCCAGCCCCATTGGGCTGTCCCTTGTCACCAGGACAGGCAGAGCATCCCTTAGTTTTCATTTTTCATGGTTGAAACTGCACCAAAAGGAACTGAACTCAAGTGGACTTTTTTAACGAGTCTTTGGCATCTTTAGGTCTGAGGAGGAGTGACTGGTGGCCTGAGTGGGCTGACTGGGAAGAGTCATCACCCTTGCTGACTAGTTTTTTTTTTAAATAAACACCTTGTTCTAACATTTCTTTTGGGCTTTAGTAATCAAAATACGTTATCCAAAAAGCTGAGAGGATTGAAGAAATTTGGAAGAAAAAAAAAAAATGTATTTTCTAGGAAAGGAACGATGTAATAAAAACATCAATGCCATCAAACCCCTACCTTCCCATTTAAAGATTAAATTAATGGGTCAGGTTGAGAATAGCGATTCCCTGCTTGCCATGCAAGGATACACAACACACGTGGTCATTCTAAAAGCATTTAAAAATCTATATTTCAGCATAGAGAAGTATGGATAAATATGAACCAGTAAAAAGCAGAGTTGCAGGGAGCAGGAGGAGTTCAGTGCCTGTTCTTTAAGGGACTGCAGGAATTCTGGGAGTAAAATAACAGCCAAATGCTGGAAGGGAGGGGGGTTGTTCACATTTCATGCTGTGTCCACTAGAAAAGGCTCTGTCCCCATCTCTGACACTGGCTGAGTGTGAGCAAAAGCCATGTGTCCAGGTAAGCTTTGGATTTGCAGGTACTGGCTTTTATCACACCTTGTGTGATGGGTTTTAAATGCTCCTGTCAGGCTGCTAATAATAATAATAATAATAATAACAGAAATAGTATTTGGCTGAAGGGCAGAGGAGATGAACTAGATCTAAGGTTTTTCTCAGAGATAGATCATATGTGATGTCATGCTTTGAAAAACTGAAAGTTGTCCCTGATGTCAGCAGAATTCCTCTCAGTATCTCAGATCTTAAATGTTCAATTTTAGAATCTCAGAATCATCTTTTGATCATCTTTGAATCATCTTTTGATCATCTTTGAATCATCTTTTGATCAGCTTTGAATCATCTTTTGATCATCTTTGAATCATCTTTTGATCATCTTTTGATCATTTTTGAATCATCTTTGAATCATCTTTGAATCATCTTTGAATCATCTTTGAATCATCTTTGAATCATTTTTGAATCATTTTTGAATCATCTTTGAATCTCTGAATTTTTGAATCTTCGAATGGTTTGGGTTGGAATGGACCTTAAAGACCATCTAGTTCCAACTGCCCTGCCACAGGTGGGGACACCTCCCACTAGAGCAGGTTGCAAAGCCCCGTCCAACCCACTCTTGAACACATCTGGTGATGGAGCATCCGCAGCTTTCCTGGGCAACCTGTTCCAGGTTGTTCTTTGGCTGAGCCAGGTGTGGCTCTCCCGTGCACCTCGCTAATCTCAGCAGCTTCCTCATCCTCTGAAACCATCTCTTTTGCATGAAAGTCCTTCTCCAGGTGAGGTCCATTCCTGCAGCCCCCAGCCTGGCTCCTGCATGCCCCCTCTCCCTGTCCAAGGATCGATAAGCTCTGGCGCTGCGGCCGCCGCCTCGAGCTACCGACCTTCCCCAGGGCAGCCTCGGCGGCAGCTCCATGAGCACAACTTCTGAAGGGGGCTTTCTTAGTAGTATTATTTTGTGGTCAAAAGGTTGCATACGCTATTTTTTTCTGTTGCAGAGGCTTAGAAAGAGTGGAAAGCATAATATTTTGATAATTATTCAGGCCAGTGGGTTACATAAAAGGTTCCATAGCCCTCTGCATCAAACCTTAACAGTTCAAACCACAAATTCTGTTTTTGCAGCCATAAAACATCCAGGGAGAAAAAAAAAAAAGAAAGAAAGAAAAAAAAGATATGTAAAAAAATAAAATAATAAAATCCCTTTTCCATTCGCTTGAAACTTATAAAATTTTATGTGGTGAAAAATGACAGTTTGCTCCCAGAAGGAAACTGCCCAAAGAGGCTTGTTTCACAGGCACAGTGGGATCAAGAAATAGGCCTGGACTTGTGTCCTTAGTGACATAAAGTAAACGTTGAGCGATGTCACAGAGCAGCAGGAGAAAGCTGCGGCAGCGTGGGCCGTCCCAGTCCTGCTGGGAAGGGCTGGTGCTGGTGTGGAGATGGAGCAGGAGGCACACGGGGGTGCTGCAAGTCCCAGGGCTTGTGTGGTGCTCTTGGTTTTGAGAAGCTGACCCAGGGGTCTGACACCAAGGGGTGAAATCCTGTAGTGTGTTCAGGACCTTCAGCTTCCTCAGCACCTTTGATCTCACGAGCACTGACCGGGCTGAAGATGCACATGTGAGATGAGCCATAAAACAAGGGCAGTGCCAGAAGCAGCCAGGCTTCTGTGTTGGTCCGAGGGCAACCATCAGTGCTTAGAAAGAGCATCCCTGGCTCACATCGCTCACGTTGCCATCGTTTCATTCTCTTCTCGGGGCAGTGCCCGAAGCAGAAACCTCAATGGAGTTATTGAGGTTTTCCTGGGCTTTGCTGGGTTAAGAGTAAGCGGAATCAGACCCAAACATCACAGGCCAGGATGAGATGCTGCAGCGTTGCTGGAAGGCATCGGCACAAGAGGTACAAGCTCTAGGAATTCCATCTGAATTCCCGGTTGCGCAAAGTCAAACTTGTGTGGTTTGGGAGTCAAGTTCTCCAAGCACAGAATGCATCTCCCTCTCCACCCCCAGCTACCTCCTGATCTCAGAGCAGTGCAACTCTGGGCCAGACCTAATGAGCCATAGAATCACAGAATTGCTGTGGTTGGAAGAGACCCGTCAGATCATTGAGTCCAACCATTTCCCCATCCCTGCCAGGGCACCACTGAGCCCTGTCCCTCAGCACCACAGCTCCAGGGCTTGGAAACCCCTCCAGGGATCAGGGGGACTCCAGCCCTGCCCTGGGCAGCCTGGGACAGGTCTGGACAACCCTGGAGGGCAAGAAATTGTTCCTCAGCTCCAACCTAAACCTCCCCTGGGACAACTTGAGGCCAGTGCCTCTTGTCCTGGTGCTTGTTCCTTGGGAGCAGAGCCCGACCTGCCCTGGCTCCAACCTCCTGAATGTCAGGGAGTTGTTGAGAGTTAGGAGGTCTCCCCTGAACCTCCTTTTCTCCAGGCCTTTCTAGCTGACCCAACCCTGCAAATGCTCTGAAAATAACAAAAAATAGCAGGTGCCGTGCACAGGATGGCCTCTGAGCCAGGCTGATGCTGGCCTGCTCTGTCCCCTTACGCACCTCTAAGAAGTCCCAGACATTGACAACCCATCCCTAAAATCCTAAGCAAAGTATGTGAGTAGTTGACTTCCTTACAAAAATGTGTATTAGCAGGATTCTGGCTGTTAAATGAACAAAAAGATCTATATAGATAGTTCCAATTAAGTAATTGCTTTTGCTTTCTAAGTAGATCGCCCCAAAATTCTGGAGCCTAAGATCCACTTTCTTTACGGGTTTTTCCACCTTAGAACATTAAAAAGTCATCTCATCTCCTGAAAATCCAGGATGAAGAAATGTGTTAAAAATTTCCCAATAGTCAGCCACAAAAACACAGACTATTACCAGCTAAAAAACAATGTTATTCCCTCTGCGTGTTAGAATCTGACACTTCTGGGGACTGGCAACATTTTTCAAAAGAAAATTGAAGAACAGCTCTATCTAAATGAAAAAAAAAATGAAAGTCTCTCTGCTTTCTCTTTTCCATTTGCAAAGGGGGAAAAAAGAAAGCACAAACCCCCTCACTCAATGTTCTTTTTACATGGGAAACGTTAAAAAGTCATCTAATGTCAGTAATTAACGAGCAAACGTGAGATCTGGGGAGAGAAGTAAAGCTGCAACATTTAAAGCCATAAAGACATTTTGCTTGATGCCGTAGGACTGGTAATTAGCACCTTGAGAGGAAGTCTGTGCAGCAGTGAAACACCGGCCTTCTCTTTTCTTCCTTTTTTTTTTTTTTTTTAAATACTTCAGTATTAGTGGTTTTCTTGGTGATGAGGATGCGTTAAACTGCAGCTGGGAGCTCCAGCCCACCGTGTAGAGCCATCCCACAATCTGCCTCTGTGGTCAGCTCTCAAATACCCAGTCGCTCCTCTACCAAAGCCTCTCAATCATTTTTTTTTTTTCAAATTTTGCAACCCGCCAGCATTTTTGAATACCAACTTTGTACCTGAGAGATTAACTCTTGGCGTGACAGCTACTTTCTGAGACAAGCAGGCTTTAGTGACACCCCGTCCAGCCAACAAACCGAGTTAGTCCGGTCTATTCTTATTGCCACGCCTCCCAAACCCATCTAAGACTCACCAAGAGCTACTCATAGCAAAGTCCTTCTTTCCATTTGGACACCTATGTAGCCTGGAGGTCCCCCAAGAGTGTGCTGAGCTTTACAACGATCTCCACCTTCTTGCTGGTTCTCCTGTCCCCCTCCCCAGGCGACGTGTGTGGTGCAGCAGAAGGTTCATCACTAAGCTCTGCAAGATCATTTCAACTTGGTGGTGTTTCGGACACCCTCTTGCTGTGAAATGCTTTGCAGATGGGGATTAATGGCCTCAAAGAAGCTTTGCCACTCGTGGGGAAGTCATGGAAGCTGTGATGTGGCACCTCCCGACACCTGAACTGCTGAAAAACTGCACGTTTTGCACCAGCTGGAGCTCTGTCCATGCTAACAACAGGATCATCCCCCGGCCGATTTATTGCTGTAGTCTCACAGAGCAGGTCTATAATGTGAGCAATTGCATCCCGATCGTTGTCTGCCAGGATGGGAGCTGAGTAAAGACAGGAGAAATTGTTCTCAGAAACTCTCCAGTGAAAGTCTGAAGTCGGAAGGGAGTCCAGGAGAACGTCTACACCGTGGACTGAATTGGCCGATTGTGGTCGTGTAGCCTCGGCTGAAGGAGTTATTATTCTCACGTCTGGTAATAAATAGAATAATGGACAAAAAAAGCCTGACTAACTCCCTGCATGAAGGCTGAGTAAGTGAGCCTGGTACAGCAGTTCACTGCAGGGTTTGTGGTTTGGGACCTTCTTCCAAGCTGTGAATCAACATGCACAGCAGATCCAAGGCCACTCATGTGGCTGCGAGGACTCAAGGGTATCCCTGGCTTCTCTTTTCCACCTCCACAAAATACCCTTCGCTCTCTCCCAGATGCCCGTCGGGTGCTCATTACCATAGGGTGTCATTAATTATCTTCAGGCGGTCGTTACCATTGGGTGGTCATCACCTCAAGCTCCTCCTCCCCGTCCTCCGTAGGTGAGAACAAGCACGAGACACATCAGAGCTGGACTCTACGGCCGGCTCAGCCCTCTGCATTTTATTGTCATCTGATAAAGCCTCTCTGGTCTCTCTTTGGTTTAAAACCTTGTTGGAAAAAAACCAAACCAAAACCCAACCTTGACTAGTAACTCAGCCCTTGACAACAAGCACTCGGAAGAGCGGTCCTCCCGCTGCAGAGCTGTCAGCTGTAAGTCACACTGGTGGTACCATTGACACAACCCAGGTGGCTTCACCCTCAGCTCCAGACACCACCGGCCAGTTCTCCCGGCAGGCAGGCTGCAAGATAAAGTAACTGCCTAGAGCAGCATGATGGTACTGTAAAAAAAATAAAATAAATAAAAATTTATTAAGATTCCTTTGCAACATATCAAAAGAAAAAAGCAGTTTTTTTGGTGTTCCTGGGAAAAAAATCCTTTTTTGGGCTTGGTCATCTTCTAGATGGTAGGATAGGGTAGGATAGCAGAGAATAGGATAGGCTAGGAATAATATAGAATAGAATAGAATGACAAATAATTTAGTGTAATAGTGAATAATATCTGATATGATACAATATGATACAAGATATGATATATATCATATATATGATATAATATGATAATAATTATCAAATAATAATATATGATATATGATATGATATATCATATGAGATTATAATATGATATAATATGACATGAGATATGATATGATAGGATATGATATGATAGGATATAATATAATAGGATGTGATATAATAGGTTATGATATATAATATAATATAATATAATATAATATAATATAATATAATATA